>CM058232.1:13444309-13811384 GCA_030180135.1 Orychophragmus violaceus
TTACTTTGATCTTTACTAATCCACTCGTCTTGAGAAATTCGTGACAGGTACTTACAGTTTTTAGACACTACTCTTCTCTTTTCTTGAAGCTTATATATTTGAGACGATGGTCATTGGCAGCTTATGGGACAATTCTTGAAAACAAACGGGGGAACAACCTGTGACATGGAAATGAGCTTCTTCCATGGACGAGGTGCTAGGAGAGGCTGATCTGGTAACGGAAATTCTTTTGGTAACATTGTTAGTGTATAAAGCTTAGCTAGAAACTGAACTGGTTTTGTCTGAAAAAAACCAGATAAGTCTTCACCTTGTGTTGGACAAAACCACTTACCATCTTGTCAATAAGGAGAGGCTTGCCATGATGAAAAAGGTGACGTTGGTTTCTGTTTCTCATGATCCCTCTTATTATTGACCTTGATCTGATTACATTTAATTTCATTCAGGAGGCAATTCTTGTGAACTACAGTAGAGGTCCCGTTATCGATGAGGCAGCTCTTGTGAAACATAAAAGAGTTTATCTTACTTGTCTGTGAGCTTACAAAGTGTTTGTTTCGATGAGGCAGCTCTTGTGGATCATCTAAGAGAGAACCCAATATTCCGAGTTGGTCTCGATGTGTTCAAGGTACAGTTTATGCGCTATCATCCAACAAAAAACATAAAAGAGTTTATTTTCTTTGTCTGTGAGCTTACAAAGTGTTTGTTCAGTAAGAGCCTTTAATGAAACCAGGGCTTGCTGATAAGAAGAATGCCATTGTTATTCCTCACACTGATTCAGCTTCCAAGGTTGCCTACTGAAAACGTTTCTTTGTGTCTGTCTCAAGATATTAAAATTTTCTCTCTTGAAATTGCACCTACAATAATTATAAGGTTCTTTTTCCTCTAGCTTCTAAGGCTCCGTGAAATCTCATTTGTCTTCACAATAAATTGTTCATGTTTCATCATTTAGCATTAATGTAATTATTTATTTTATGCTCTTTTCAAGGAGATCTTGATCGACTTTTACTCAAGCTGGGGGAGTAGGAGACCGGATCACATTATCATTTTCAGGTATATATACTTAAATATATTAAGGTATCATATAAAAGTTTCCCAAAAACACATTTTGTTATTAATGTACACGTAGGGATAGTGTGAGTGAGTCTCAATTCAATCAAGTTCTTAACATTGAATTGGATCAGATGATGGAGGTATTGATTATGGTTCTGGAGCTTCAGTGACTCAAATACGTAACTACAGAGATATAGGATCCTAGCAGTGCTACTGAGTATTGCCTGATATATCTTGGTCTTTTCAATGAAACATATGGTTTGCTGTCATGTAACAGTTTATCTGTTTGTATTTTCATTTGTGTTCCTTTACCACTTGTTATTATAGTGGGGAAGGCATCACTTTTCCTCATATGTTTACTAGATTAGTATTATGATCATTGTTTTTCTGATGAAACAATGCTTTGTCAAGGGTTGATAATGAGTTGAATCCTTTTAGGACAGGATGATGCATCTCAAGTTCTCCTGTTAGCTACCATATGGATCTTGATTCTCTTGTTTGGTGGCTCAGCATGCGTTTTTCCCACGATATATGGCCTCAGCTTAGTCTATGGAGGAGATTCACTTGTCTTTAGCAGCCAATTGTCGTCTTCTGTGCCTTTTCTGTCAAAGTTGAACGGCATCCTCCTCATCTTGCTAGGACCTGCTTTTGGATATCAGATTGCATATTCTACAGGTATCAGACTGCAACCATGATTTTTACCTTATAATTTGCAGCTTATATTCAGTATGGTATTAGCTATCATTTACGTGTACTGAGATAAAGAATGATGTTTGCAGTAAGGTTTCTTAAAGGGCTATGGACAAATGACTTGACGGCTCTAAAAGGAGACTGCCCGAATTGTGAAATCTATGAAATCTACAAAGTGAACAATGAAAATGAAATCTAAGAGGTCCTTTCTTTTGGCAACAGTTTCTTCAAATACAGTTTCCTCATGTATTTAACTTTTTCCTTATTATCATCATTAGGTTAATGTTGCTTGAAGAGAATCAAATTACCTTTCATTCGGAAGACGGGGGTAAGTTTTCTTGAGATTATTATCTTATACATTAACGTGTCAGCTCCAGCTTCTGAGATTTCTTATGATGCTTGCAGGTACGGACTGTGCTAGACATCGGTTGGGGATTTGGAAGCTTTGGTGCACATCTAGTGTCTTTAAAGCTGATGCCTATATGTATTGCTGAGTATGAGGCAACTGCGAGCCAAGTCCAGTTAGCTTTAGAGAGAGGCCTTCCTGAAGCTCGCTGATGTTTCTTAAGTTTTTGTCTTGTGTTCTCGTTGATATTTTCTTGCAGCATCCAGAGACTCATCCAACTTGTTGGCCCATGAAGCTGCATTTGCGTTGGGACAGATGCAAGTTGCTGAAGCATTTGCGTTTGAACGAGCACCCAATGGTTAGACATGAGGTTGCAGAAGCACTTGGTTACTTCTATTGCAAGTATCTTCCCTTAAATGCAGTTCATCGCATGAACTTGACTGTCTTTACTTACTCTCTTGAATTGATCGGCTACATTCAGACGAGCTTGGCATCACATTGCTACAAGAATTCTCAAGAGACCCTGAGCCGATTGTTTCACAAAGATTTAGATTTTTATTCTGTAATGTTGTTTTTATTTTGTAATGCTTGTGTAATACATTTTTGAGTTATTAATAAAAGTTCTAAAAATTCAAGTATATTTCTTTTTGTATAAATCTAAAACAGAAAAAATTATATTATATATATAAATTAGCCATAATTATCAATTATTATAAAAAGATATTATGACAAATAAAAAAAGCTATAACAGATAGATCTAATAGCAAAGAACAACATCGCTATCATAAGTGTTTTATATCATAGCACGAGCAAAAATGCTATTATATATGGTTGATCTATTATAGCTGGGGCAGACATAGCCATTTCAAAAACGCTATTATAGTGAACAATATTATAGCACAAACAAAAAACGCTATCGTATCTGGCCTACCTATTATAGCTGGGGCAGACATAGCATTTTCAAAAACGCCATCATATACATACCATGGCGTTTTTCGTGTGCTAAGAATAGAGATTTTTCTTGTAGTGGTATTCTTAAATGATTATGGAAGATTCCTGTGACTCATCATTAATCGGAGCATATATAATAAGATCCGATTCATTCTGTTAGATGATCACCCAATTCTTGACTCAAGTATTTTTCTCCGCGATTCAATCGAGGATCTTAATACTTCTGTCAAATCGGTTCTACACTTCATATTGGAACTCCTCAAGGGATTCCTGCTAGTGTCTCATCAAATGAACACAGCTATACTTATTGATGCCATTAATAAGGTAATGAAGTACAGATGATTTCCTTTCGCACTAATGCTCATCGGGCCGCATACATCAGTATGTGTAAGGCCCAATAAGCCTCTGGCCCCTATCCTTTAGCTCTGCTAAAAAGGCATTAGTCATTTGGTCCAATGAACAGAATTCATATCTCAAATGATTTATAACCGAATGAGTCCAAAACTATGGAACTTATGAATCCGCTTCACTCTGTATGGTCAAACGACTATGCAAAGGAAAAGTCGATTTCAAGTCATCAGACTTAAACTTTTAGTATTTGTGTTATATTCTAACTTTCGCTGGTTTAAGAAATAAAACCCATTCCCAACGGGGTGCTACTATATGATATTTCATTAAGATCTAAAGAACAAAACTTGTCTTTTATCAAAATGAAAAACATCCAAATTCTTACTAGAAAATGAAAGACATTTCTGCACAAGGCAGCTGAATAGTAGCAATTACTTAATTTCTAAAACCAAGTATGAAAGGCTCCTACAAGTGGAGAATCTCTATGGCTCATGCAGCAACCATTGCTTCATACCAGACACGCAGTTCCACTTGTCCTTTCTTCATCGTTCTACTGTCGCTTAGGTCCTGCATATTTCAAAAATATCAGTACCACAACTAGTATCCAATACTTACGTAGAAATTGAATTAATAACACAATACCTGAAGAAGAAGTACCATACATCTCCTTCATCTCTTGTGAATCTTCCAAGAATTTAATGCAATCTCTCTTCCAATGCCCTGAATCATCGCAGTAGAAGCATTTTCTAACACCAGATGGGCCTGACTTGGGCTTATTAGATGACACAGGCTTATCCTGATTCCAAATCTGGACGGCCCTGCCTCTACCCTTGCCAACACAAGATTTCTCAAATCTTTTACCCTTTATGATGTTTTGCTCTGCTGTTTTGAGCATGCCATGCAGCTCAGTCAACGTCTTCGTCAAGCCTTTCTTGATATAGTTCTTAATGAACTTGTCATAGCTTGACGGCAGTGACTGCAGAATGATGTCAGTGGCCAACTCTAAGCTGACAGGACATTCCAGTCTCCCCAGGTTATCAATGTAACCCATCATTTTAATGACATGAGGACTTACTGGAGCATCCTCTGGTAGCTTGCACCCAGTGAGAGACCTCACCATCTGGAATCTCTCAACTCGTGCTAGATCTTGAAACTTCAGTTTCAGGCTGGTGATCATCTCTATTGGCGACTCCATGTTCTCGTATTGACTCTTCAAGTCCGAGTTCATGGTAGCCAACATCAGACCACGCACATCTACCACATCAATATAATGCTTATTCCAAGCATTATATTCTGCATGCGAGCGATTGGTCCCAAGCCTTTCTGGAAGAGCCTTTTCAAGGACATAGTCCTTGCTCTCCTGCTTGAGAATGAATCTCAGATTCCGATACCAATCCAGGAAGTTGGATCCATTTAACCTGTCCTTCTCAAGGACGGATCGCAACGAGAAAGTAGTCATAGACATAAGCTGAAATCCAAGAAAAACAAAGATTTAGTTATGCATATGATGAGAAATCTTATCTAATAAGAAAATCGCATTATATTCAAACATTGTTTCCTCTATGAATATAACAAACCAAGATCCTCGGATTACTAAAATTCGAGTGGGCGACTCGCCGTTATTCAGACTTTAGTTATCTAGGTAAGCAAATCATTTCTAATTGTACCCAGTACAACTCTTGGTCGCAGATAAGACAAACTATGTCTAATCCGCTCTGATGTCTCTGGGCCCAGAACTTCTGATAGCTCAGTCAAGTAAAACCAATCTTTTTCTGTCTTGTGATTATTTACAGTCGCACTGCAAGTCTGTCAGTGACCACCTGCCTTACTCATGTTGCAGTGGATACCAAGGACTCCAAGATTATCCAACAAACGACACGAGTCTTGACAGTAGACAAGATTTGGGCAAGACATCAATGTTACTTGATATTTAGTTGAGGAAACTAAACCCAAAATTTTAGCAAATCAATCTCTTAGGTCATGTAATTGTTGATGTTTTAGCACTGCAAATCCATCAACATAACTACCTGCCTTACTCACGTAATTGTGGACACCAAGCTCTTGGCTAGACCATCACACAATGAAATAAGTTTGACAGTTGACCATATTGAAAACTAATCTTTTATATAACACACATCCAATGTGTATTACTCATGGATTCAGAATACTTCAATCTTGATACATATCCAATATGTATTCAAGAAATATTTTAATTGCATAAAACGTCTAGATTCTTAATCCGTGACCTTTATCTGGTTTGGCATCTGCAGATTCACGTTCAATAACCAAATCTGCGGATAGTGCGTCGATCGATACTCATCATCGTGTCGGTCGACACGACCTTACCAGAACTAAATTGATTTCCGGTTCAATCTAATTGAACCGATTAAACCAATTTCAATCAATCGCGATAACCGGTCCAATCTAATTGAACCGACTTATCCGATCAAATTGATTTTAACCAATCGGTTTATATAATCAGTTCAATCCAATTGAACCAATTCATTCAATTCAAACCGATTCTGATTTAAATCAACCAAGCATGATAACCGGTTTAATCCAATTGAACCGATTAACCAGTCGCATGGTCTGTGTCGATCGACACACTCAGTGTATCGGTCGACACACCTTAGGGATAACAAGAAAATCTTTCGAAATCGTAACTTTCAAATTTCAAAAGGATTTTCTCCTTGTGTCGATCGATGCCATGATGGTGTCGGTCGACACAATGCGAAAGCATTCTGATTATCGCTCTGTGTCGATCGATGCACCCAGTGCTTCGATCGACGTTATGCGATTATCGCCCAGTGTCGATCGATGCACCCAGTGCGTCGATCGACACGATGCGATTTCTCAAAGTCGCAGGAACCCTAACGATCGTGTGATTTTTCCTAAATCATTAGCTAAAACCCTAAGGCTCTGATACCACTGTAGGAATTCCTAGAAGTTCCTAATCCGATTAGGCAACCCTATTCTGATTCCGAGCCTAGGATCTAGGGTTTAGTTATAATGAATTCAAGGAAAATCATGGATCTGCATTTACCTGGAGATTGGCAGCGGAAAGTGATCAGTAAACGAGATCCTTCAGCGATTCAAGTGCCTCGCCTCTACTTCAGTCCACACGCACACAAGCAGGAATCCGCCGGGATGCTAGTACCAGGAATCGGATATGCAGGGAGTTTATGTGTTTCGAGAAGTTTCTGTGAGCGACCAGTTATGAACCGTTAGGTTAAAACTCGAGCCTAATATCCTATATATAGGCTCGGAGTCGACCTAATTACCCAGTAATTAAACTGGGTTAATTTAAGTCATAAACCGAATCGTGTATCCAATACACGAACCCGTGTCGATCGATGCACCTAGTGTGTCGATCGACACAGTTCTCAACAAAACACCAATTCAATGTGTATCCAATACACATCAAACTGATCATATACCAATGATCAATCCCATACAAGTACATCCAGCTTGCTTAGGTGTGTGACCCTGTAGGTCCAAATAATACTAGCAATGAGCCACTACTCATAAGTCATAAGAAGTCTCTAGCAAGACATTATGATCACCTAGTATTACATGGATTGTCCGATATCGACAATACAACCATCTTTAGAGTTAGTACAATATGATTTCAGGACATAATCCCTACAGAAACTAGGAAAACAAGACAACAAAAGAAAATATTACATGGGAAGGTATGACCAGTGATGAAGAAGATGAAGAACAAACCGGTCAAAGGGAAGATCAAAATGAGCCTAGTGGTGAGCTAGTGAATGCCGAAACAGAACCAGAAGCTACAGAAACAGAAAGGGAAGCAACTTTGTCCAGTGCAGTGAAACGAGCAAGACAAACACCCATATGGATGAAGGATTATGTGTATGAAGGAGTCAAAATCGTCATAGAAGAAGAAGGAGATGAGGTACACACCCTGTTTATTACTTCTGAAGATCCTGAGAAGTTTGAGGAAGCTGCTCAATACGAGATTTGGATGAAGGCTATGGAGATAGAAATCAAGTATATTGAAGAAAATCAGACTTGGGAGCTGGTAGAACTACCACCTGAAGCTAAGGTTATTGGTGTAAAGTGGATCTTCAAGACAAAGTACACCGAAAAAGGAGAAGTTGACAAATTCAAAGCTAGACTAATAGCAAAGGGTTATCATCAAACCCAAGGAGTGGATTTTCATGAAGTTTTTGCTCCTGTTACAAGATGGGACACAATCAGAACACTACTAGAAATCACAACTAAACATGAATGGATAGTTTATCAACTCGATGTGAAGAGTGCCTTTCTACGTGGTGATCTAAGTGAGGAAGTATACGTTGAGCAACCTCAAGGCTTCGAGTTCAGAATTGCAGAAGACAAAGTGTATAAACTGAGAAAAGATTTATACGGCTTGAAGCAAGCTCCAATAGCCTGGTACAACAAGCTGGAAAGGTACTTTATGAAGAAAGGATTCAAAAGGTGCTACTGCGAACCACACTGTTTGTGAAGGTGAATGAGAATGATGTTCTGATCATCAATGTATATGTAGATGACTTAATCTACATGGAAAGCTCCAATTCAGCACTTGGGGAGTTTAAAAGTTCAATGAAGGAAGAATTTTCCATGACTGATCTTGGCAAAAATAAGTACTTCTTAGGAGTTGAGGTCACTCAAGACGAGAAAAGAATTTTTATTAATCAAAGGAAGTATGCTGAGGAGATGCTTGTACATTTCGGATTGGAGGAGTGTAATTCAGTAAGGAACCCAATAGTTCCTTGTCAAAAGTTAATGAAGGAAGGAGGAGGGTCCACTGTTAGTCCAACACAGTTTAAGCAGATGGTTGACAGCCTGAGATGCCTCATAGCAACAAGACCTGACCTAATGTATTAAGTGAACCTTATGAGTTGGTACATGGAAGAATCAACTGAGATTCACTTGCTGGCGTAAAGAAGATCATAAGGTGTGTACATGATACAGTCTCACTTGGTATAGGATACATGAACGAAGGAGGAAAGAAGCTTGTTGGGTCAGTAGACAGTGAACTACGCAGGGGACTCAGATGACAGAAAGAGCACTTATGGGTTTGTGTTTATGTTTGGAGATGGTGTTGTTGCTTGGACATAAAAGAAGCAACCTATCGTTACACTTTCAACCATGGAAGCATAGTTTGAGGCTGCTGCTTATGGGGTTTGTCAGGCTGTTTGGCACCACAATATCATAGAAGAAATGGGAGAAGCACAAAGTGAAGGAACATCTGTCTTTTGCGACAACAACTCTACCATCAAACTTTCAAGGAATCTAGTACTGCACCATCGAAGCAAACATATCCACGTTCGATAATCTTATCTCAGAGAACTAGTGAATGAAATAGTGATCAAGCTTGAGTATTGTTCTACATTGGAGCAGGTGTCGGATATCATGACCAAGGCTGTGAAACTTGAGACTTTCGAAAAACTAAGGAAAAAGATGGAAGTATGCTTGAAGGAAGATTAAACTGAATGGAGATTTCAGTTTAGGGGAAGGTTTGAAAACTATTAGTTAACGTTAATGTCTTTGTTCTAATCTTTAGGGATTTACTGAGTCAATCAATAAAGTAGAATAACCCTAGTTTGTAGGAGTTAGTTCCGTAAGTAGCTAGTAGTTAGTTATGCACTGAACTAGTCTATTTAAGAGTCTTATAATGCTTTGAAATGAATAAGAGAAAATCAATTCCGTCCATTTACTTTTTCTCTGATACTTATACGAGAGTTTCCATTTCTGTGTGTGATCAACATAAAGTAATCCATATTAAAAAAATTTCTCATGTTAAAAGAATCGTAAACAAGAGAGTGAATCCGGAAATTAGAGAAAAAGGACTATAAATTGGAACGACAAACTATAAATTGCAAAAAAAATAAAGTCTTGATGAATGAACCAGCTAGACTCTTAACCGGTTTTAAGAGTCAGGATTAAACCCTAAATTATTTTTTTCCTCAAATTTTAAAGATAAATACAAAACGACGTCATTTTACTCGGGTATTTATTAAAAATTATTTTTATTATTTTAAAAATATTTAGTGGATAGTTAACTCTGTTAACGGATAATTAATTTCGTTAACAATTTTTAGGGAACTGGCTATTATTCAAATGTATGATGCAAATCAATTTTTTTTTTTTAGTTGTTAGTGGTTTCGACATTGTTCAATATCTCATATATAAAAATTTATTTTGGACCTAAATTCATAAGAGCATACACAGCAATGAACTCCCCTTTGGGGGTTCTTAAATTTTATTTTATTATTATTTTTTTTTAAAGTTAAAAAAAAAAACGAAAAAAAAAGTTGACGAATGACATCACACCACGTAGACGTGAATAGTCAAGAATAGGTATACTAAAGTGCTTCAATAAGAACCGCTTCTTCCATGAGTAACAAGCCACATCAGCACATCATATTATTATATTATTTTTTTTCCTAAGAATTTGTGTCCAGTAACATTGCTGTGTATGCTCTAAGAGCATGAATATCCATGATACCCTGTTTGGGTATCTTAACTTTTTTTTTTTTAATTTTTTTTTTTTAAATTCAAAAAAAAAATTAAAAAAAAAATTGGACCAATCCTGTAGCGCCACGTAGGCGCTACAGGTAAGATACGTATCTTAGCTAAGAAACTTTTGGGATGAATATGTTAACTATTCATGTGGATCCCACGTGGGACCCACAATATTTTAATATATTTTTGATAAGATATCCAGTTAAGATATCTTGATATTCATGCTCTAAGGCAATTGACCGTTTTCCTATCCTACTCAGCCACAAATGATGTGTTGTTGTGCATGAAGTTGTTTTGACAACTAAGACACTTATGTGTCAACACCATGGGTTTTAACAAAACCCACTTTGTCCCCTTCTCTCTCACTTCAGTTTCTCTCTAAAATCAGCTTGATCAACCAACGCCACCTACCCCTTTTAAAATATTTTGAAATTCTTCCTTTAGAATTGAAAGCAAGTCCGAAAGATCATCGGAAAACAGAGCAATGCTCACGAATGTGTATTTGTTTATATTAAAAGTACAAGCTTCCTTCATCATCATCATTATTCAAGAAAACTTGAGACATACGTTAAGACAAAAATTGGCTATGTTTTGGTTTCTATCACTACTCTTTCTCAGCTGTCTTCTTCTCGCCGGCTTCAAACGCAAGAAGCAGCAACAATGACCACCATCTCCTCCTGTTTTTCCGATAATCGGAAATTTGCACCAGCTCGGAGAATTACCCCACCAATTTCTATGGAGACTCTCCAAAAAGTATGGTCCTGTGATGTTTTTGAAGCTTGGAAGAGTCCCAACGGTTGTATTTTCTTCATCTCTGAAAATACATGACCTCCATTGTTGTAGCCGTTCAAGCTTAGTAGGTACCGTAACCGTCACCCAACACATTTAAAGTTTTGTTTGTTTGTTTACTTCTAATGATCATTTTTTCAGGGTCAAGAGAGCTCTCCTACAATTATCTGGACATTGCTTTCGCTCCCTTTGATAATTACTGGAAAGAACTAAAGAGGATGTGAGTGCAAGAGCTCTTCAGTGCTAAACGAAGAAGTCAAGAAACTGATAGATACACCAGTTAACTTGAGTGAGAAGTTTCTTTCTTTAACTGTAGGCGTGATATGTAACTGTAAGTTTCTTTCTTTCTTTAACTGTTGGCTCCTCTTCCTTGATTCCTTTCTTGGAGAAACTTCTCACTTGGAGAGTTTAGGTTATTTCTTGCAGCGTAAGAGGAATTATTGATGATTAGAGTTGAGCCATGATAGATTCACCTAGATGGCTCATCCTCAGAATGTATATAAGATGTGTAAGAATTCCGAGTAATACGAAACTTGTTCTTTGAATAACGAAACACATCTAGTTTTATAGTTGATACTTACTGTTCAGATATGATGTGGTCTATACTTAATGTTTCAACCTTCCAATGGTATTTTAGGTTCACAAACAATGTACTTAGCACCGCCCAACAAGTTTGGCTGCGTAAACTAGGTGGCGCAGCGCCTGCAGTCAATAAAAACGCAAGCGGAATAATAACTGCAGGACGGGCCAAGAGACCTGTTGATCAGCCTGATGATGCTGGCGAAAGGTAAGTGAATCTCTTTGTTATCTAACATTTTTTTTCGTACAAGTACGTCAAAAAATGATGTTAAATAAGAGATATTTTTTGGGAGCAAGAAGAAAGGAATCAAGGAAGAGGAGCCAACTTTCAATAGCCAGCAGTCCAGCTCCATCGGTTATCTTCACCCGCTGCAGCCAACACCCTGACCCAAGTTCAACTGGCAAGAAAATCGAACAATGCACATAGGCCTTCATCCCAGCTTTATGAGACCACACACCACCGATATGAAGAACGCACCCACGACCGCAAACTTGACCATGATATTCCTCAGCCGATGCAATCCGGCCGGAGGCAACTGATATATGTCCTCAACCAAGCAACATGAGCCCACACCGGCCGATGTCATGCGGCATGACTCATGCCACAAGCTGCATGTCCCATTCATCCCAAAGATTGTTTGGCCCATCAACATCGGCCACCTCCACTTGCTACGACCAGAAGCTCTCGACCGGAAGACGCACAACATCGACCCATGCCGCCCGATACATCCCACATGTACGCGACCATGAATTATACCAGAAGAAACCTAGGGATGACCACCACGACCAAGTTCGCCCGCGGCTCGACCAGCGTACTAGCTCTTGCGGCCAAACCTGTCTGATGCAAGCCGAAACCAAGACGCAACCCAAATGACTAGGAAAAACATTGGACCGCCCCATCGGCCTAGCTCAACCTAAACATGACAGCCTAGAACGCACATCACCATGGGAAGGACTTCCTCGACCAAAGCCGCTCGATGCCACCTGCCCAGAACATGTTTTACCCATTTCGACTAGATCAAGACCCGATTTGTCCCGGGTTGAACCAGTTGGACCTCCTTCCCTATAAATACGTTTCTAGACTACAAATTTATATCTTCTTTTCTTCTTAAGTTTTAATTTTTTTTTTCGGGTTCTAAGAGTTTTTGTATGAATCTTTTATGATTTAATATCAGTATATCTGTTGTCTTCATAATCTATTCTTTCATTAAATTCCCAATCATGAATCTTATTTCATGTTTTTTTGAGGTTCTTATGGCTATTGAGTCGTCTCTTTAAAGTTTTAGGATGAAGTTGATTAGGATGTGTGATCAATGATGATTGAATGAAGATTAGAGCTTAATATGATTGATCCTTGTGATTTAGTGTTCCCAGTGCCAGATTAACTTGAAATTTGTCAGCTATATCTTAGGAAATTTTATGTCCAGAAAATGTTCGATGAAATTCTCTAAAAAACCAAATTTGATGATTTTCATTTTTAATCTAAAAAAATAGTTTTCTAAAGTTTTAATTGGTGATGGAACTTGTTTTTGTATGTTTTTAGTGGCTTAATCATAATTGAAAAATTGTTTTTATTAGGAAATTATCAAATGGATTAATGCCAATGAATTGGATTAATTTAAGATTAGATTTCTAAATCTAAGTATGAGCAATGTTAATTGGCTATTATAATTGATTTGAAAGCATGTTTATCTTGTGATTGTCAATGAGAATTGATATTGATTGCTTGATTTGCATAGAAATTAAGATTATAAAAAAGGATTAGCTTAGTTTTTGAACTTAGACCGTGTTTAGTAATGTATGAATGTATATTTATCATAGATTTTTTTTCTAGATTATAAGAAATTATGGACATCATCCTAGGATTCACTTTTTATCACTTGATTAATCGTATTAGCTATATCTTGATTTTTCTTATTGCTTATTACTTTTAATATCAAAGGTTGCTAATTTTTAAAACTTTTTTGAGAGCGATCATCGATCTGCATATCTATGGGTGATCCAAGGAGACATAATCTCATATGTCCCTATATCTCCATCAGTAATCTGAAATGTCCCTGTTATATTTTTAATGTCGAAATGACAATTATACCCTTAATGATTGGTTGTAAGGACTTAAATATAATTAAACCGGTAAGTATTTGTTGAAAACAACGGTAGCTCAGTGGTTAGAAACTCTATGCGCGGACCTCAGGGTTCGAATCCCACCGGCGCTACATTTCTCAACCTTGCTTTCATTTTACTGAGTTATTCAGTCACCTTTACATCTTTGATTTTCATTGGAGCATGATCTACGTCTTCTATGGTTCCATCCTCTGTTTTCTCTGGTCGATTCCCTGTTTTCCCCTCTACGGCTATGGATCGTCGCTTTTCAAGGGATGAAAAAGGGAAAGGCATATCTCGATCTAACCCATGGACTAGGGAAAGTCCGGTCAGGCTGCCATCAGTTGATAACATTGATCTCATCAACGTTAATATGCTGACCCTAATCAGCAGGGTACTTAATCTGGAGATCCAACGCCCAAAATCAATGGTTAATTTTATGTCCATGTATGGGGCTTAAGAGGAAGAATAAAAGCCAAGGATTTAGGAAGGGAGAGGTTTATGTTCAAGTTCAATACCGAATCAGACCTTAATAGGGTTTTGGGCTATGCTCCCTTCCATTACAAGAGATGGATGCTTGTTATCCAACGGTGGGAACCGATTATATCAGATCTTCCCTAGCCAAATTCCTTTCTGGATTACGATGCACGGTTTGCCACTTCATTATTGGAAAGAAAATATTCTGCAAGCTATTGGACCGGAGTTAGGAAGGTATGAATGCAACGACATAAGAGAAGGATGAGTTTTGGTACATATCAATGCACTAAAACCATTGATAATGTAAAATATCTTTATCTTTCCAACGGGAGAAGAATCAACACCTGAGTTTGAGTACGAAAAATTGGAGAAACACTGTTTCCCGTGCAACTTGGTTGATCATGAGGAGAAAGACTGCCTAAGAAGGAGATCCGCTTCATCCAAAGATACAAAGATCATTGGAATCCCTCAAGAAAAAACGATGAATAGAATAGAGGTTGACAAGGAGTGACATGATCAAAGGAGGGACTATAATAGAAGTCGTACATGAAAATATGAAGAGCAAATGTCCAGAAAACGAAGCAAGACACCAAGAACAAGAAAAACAAAGGTCAAATAGATCCTTAGGATTACTAAGGAAGGTGGTACATGAAAGTACTTGAGTTTACCAGAGCATTTTGGTCGAAGGAAAAAATATATTTTCTCAAACATTGTGGACAAGATAAGGCAGAAGGGCCAGAATTGGTCAGCTCGCTTTCTATCAATGACGGGTAAACATGTCATGCTCCAAACAGTTCTCACGGCAGTACCTACTTACTCCTTGTTCTGTTTTAAGTTACCTATGTCTCTCGTTGATAGGATTCAGTCGGCTGTATTGAGGTTTTGGTGGGCGAAAAATCTGATAAGAGGAAGATAAGCTGGGTGTCTTGGGATAAGATAGCTAAACCAAAGGCTTTGTGAGGATTAGGAATCATGTATATTGCGTTGTACAATGATGCTTTGCTTGCCAAATTAAGATGGAGATTATTGCAGTCCCCAAATGCTCTGGTCTCTAAGGTTTTGTTAGGAAAATACTGTCATGAATCAAGTATTTTAACCTGAAAACTTTCATCCACAGCATCTCACGGCTGGAGAAGAGTGATGATAGGCAGAGACGTTCTGTTAAGAGGCTTAGGCACTATTGTTTGTCATGGTAGGGAGACTCGGCTGGAGAAGCCGCTCGCTCCGATTGGTCCACCAAACTTCTACGATAAAGATTTATTAGTCTCTGACCTCATAGACGGATCATCAAAGGAGTGGAACTGGGAAAGAGTAAAAAATGTTTTACCAATGTATGAAGACTCTTTGAAGCTCCTCAAGAGAACGTCAAATAGACAAGTAGATGTACTGCGATGGTTACCCTTAACTAATGGATCTTACACTGTAAAATCAGGGTACAAACTACTAACGGAAAGTAAAGAGAGTAAATATTTGGCTGATTTTGGTTGGGTCAAGAATGTTTGGAAGGTTACAACAGCTCCAAAATTAAAGCTCTTCCTCTGGAAATTATTGATGAAAGCTCTCCCAACATAAGCTGAACTGGCGAAAAGAGAAATGGAGGCAGCATGGTTTTGCAGAAGGTGTGGGCTACTAGAACGATGGAGCATTGTTGTCTGGAATGCGAATTTTCTCAACGTGTTTGGGATATAGCACCAGTTGCTTTACCTAGGTTATCTCAAATGCCAACCATTGAAGCAATACTACATCAAGGGAAGAATATCAACAACTTACCTCCACTTGGCATCACTTCTGCTGCACTATATCCATGGATCTTTTGGGGGTATATGGAAGTCATGCAATCTTCTGATTTTCGAAAATAAGATCATAAAGGAGGATGATATCATAACGAAAGCAATTAAGGATGCTCGGGAATAAGAGAATGCTAAGCAGGAAGCTCCAAAACAGAGTACACAACTGTCAAGCACTCATGTGGACACTCGACATGATGATATCTCTTGTTATGTTGATGCTTCTTAGAAATCAAACTCACAACTTTGCGGAGTGCGATGTATTTACTGTGAAACTACAGATGAACTCTTGTTTGAAATCAATGACTCAACTTCATTCATCTCGTCAGCCATACAAGGAGAGGCCTGAGCGTTGCTACAAGGTTTGAAGGAAGCAAAAGAAAGAGGTCTGGTACGAGTTCAATTTTATTCAGATTCTAAAACTCTGATTAATACGGTCAAGGCAAGGGAAGAAAGGGTTGGCATCTCAAACTTTCTTGCTGATATCTATGCAATTGCACATGATTTTCTCTCAATTAATTTCCATTTCTTTCCAAGAACAACTAATGTGTTAGCTAATTGTTTAGATAAAAAAGCTCTTCAAAAGCTTAAACTCCTGTCTTGTTTTAATTAATAAAACGAGACTATTGTTGACAAAAAAAGTTTGTTAATTTAAAACCATTTTCTTTATTTGACTTAGATTAAAAAGAATATGCATTTTTTACTGTTCTCTACCATTTGAATTGACAACTTCAAACAATGACATGTTTAGTAATTTGAGAAATTGAAAACGAACATGAAAATCCTATTATCAAATTTTTTTTTGGGGTAAAATGTTAATTTTTATTTGAATTTTAATTGTTTGACATCTATTACGTGATACGTACACAACGAAATCAAATTGACCAAAAATAAACTATGAATCTAAACAATGATAAAGAGACAAATGAATATGATCATCAAAATAAGAATCGTTTAGAGAAGATCTCAAACTTGTCAAAAAAGCAGGAATCACACACCAAAGCGCTTACATTCCTTTTTTGGTCACAATTCAAAAAAAAAAAACTGAAGTCTCATTTTTGTTACCACGAGCATCCTTCAAGACCAGCCCTCAAACTTCTAAAGGATGTCTACAACTTCTCCTGAGACAGACGCAATCTCCAGAACTGACAAGCATACCACAAGCAAACCGACGGCACAAGAGCATCTACAAACAGTTAGAGAATCTGCCTCCTATCATCAAAAATGATTATACATATGGAGATACTCTCTGTTTTATTCATTAAATTGTCCTAGATGGATAAACAAAAAAAATACTTCAAATTCAGTCAATGAGCTTTCAATGAGCTTTCATTTACTAAAAAAACACACCAAAATAATATAGTGTGATTTGAATATAGAAATGATAAACTAAATAAAACAAAAAAAAAGAGTTCGCCCTATCGTATTCTCTCGGGCACAGTTATCAAAGCACCATCGACCCCGTCTTTCTGATTTGTCGTTGACTCCCTGGTGGCCGACGCTCCTCGCCGGTGCCGGGGAGGGATTCTCGTGTTAGATATCGTTTTACTTTCTACGTAGAATCTCCTCGATCCATCTTCCTCCGCCGATAGCTCTGCCTCTCAGCGTGGTTGTGCTCGTGTCCGGTGGTCGTCTCCGTTTGGTGTAGATCTGCGTATTCCGTCCTCCTCTTGCCGTCAGTTCTGGAGTCTTATGGTGTGCCGTGGTGGTGGTCCGGTTGCCTCTCCCTGTCTCCGTATGGTCTGGTGACGTCTTCTTACCAGCGGGTTTGCCGTTGGTGTAGTTGTGTGTGGTTTAAATGTTTTCTCGTCTGAACTATGGTCCAATTGGTTTTGGGTTTAGCTGTTGGTTTTTGAGTTTATGGTTTAGGAGGTTTTATGGTTTAAGTTTGGTTAGTTTTCTTGTGGTTAGTGTCTTGGTGTTAGGCGGGTCTGCAAAATTCGACCTTAAGTTTCTTTATTGTCAGATCTAGTATTAGAGCTGCAGCTTTGTGGGTGGTGGTCTTCTTGCCAGTGGTTTCGGTTAGCTCGGCGGTTTCTTTCGTATGTTTATCTGTTGTGGTTTTGGT
This sequence comes from Orychophragmus violaceus, assembly GCA_030180135.1. Classification (NCBI taxonomy): domain Eukaryota; kingdom Viridiplantae; phylum Streptophyta; class Magnoliopsida; order Brassicales; family Brassicaceae; genus Orychophragmus; species Orychophragmus violaceus. The sequence continues at coordinate 13,462,008 of CM058232.1, forward strand.
TTAGTATGCTTTGGATGGTGTTGTCGCTTCAGTATAGTTCATACGGTTCTTTTCTTTATTTTCTGCCTTTGGTCTTCTACCTTTGGCAAGGGTTCTCCGGCTCAGCTTTAAGGAATTGTGGCTTCGGCTCTTTTCGCATCTAGTCGGTTGGTTGTGAATGGTAAACAGTTTGGTCATTCGTCTTCCTTGGCTTGGTCTGCATACGGCGTGCTCGTGGCTCCCGGCTTCAGATGTTACACTCGTTTTCCCTCTTGATGTCCGGTGCTCACTTCCTCTTCGTTCTCATATTTTCTTGATCTCGATCTGACGTTTGTTTCTTTTTGATGCTATTAGCCGATCTTGTATGTCGGTCCTTTGGTATTGAGACTGATGTGTGGTCTCTTTCTATAGTTTTATGTATATTTTGTCTCCGGAAGATTTTCTTTTAGTCTGCCGATTTTTGGCTCCAATATTCGTTTGTGATAGCCGGCCTTAGACTTGTAAGTTTGTATTCAAAAAATGAATATGTCATAGTAATGAAAATCTTTCCCACCAAAAAACTTATTAAAACTCAATACTTTTTTAACATTAATATTTAATTGAATTGTAAACACTTAGATATGGTAAAAATATCAAAATCAAGTATGCAAAATATGTAATTAAATATCAAAATTAGGATTGGGTAAATTTAGGATTTGAAAAAAATCTTACAAGGCAACCATTTTGTACTCAGAGAAGGCGACAAAAGGGATCATAATCTCCCTTGTCCATCAAGGCCAAAAGATATTGTAATCCCTATTTATATGAAATCATGTAATTGCCTTTAATGAAATCTCTATTTGAAAAAAAAAAGTTGACACGAAATTGCATAACTGGTGCAACTGGTACTATTCGAAATAACTGATATAATTAGGACAATTCATATAACTGATACAATTAGTATGACTGTCTATTCATATAATTGATACAACTGACATGATTCATGTGTTCTAATGTTCTTTATTATTCTTTTTCAATGGACAATGAATAATATTTATAGCACAATCATATATTTTGATTATAGAGAATATTATTCATATGAAGGAGATGAATTACGATGAAATCCAAGTCTGAAATACATAATATTTAAATGGAAAACGCACCGTGTATCCTTCATGTTACTGTCTGATATCAGAAAATAAAATAAATAGGTCTATATAATACCGAGTATCCTTCATGTTATATCCTAGTTGATCAAAGAACTGTAAAGAATGCAAAGAGTTCGCAAAGAAATTATGTAGTGACGGCCAAGACCTCATTGTGCATACAAATCCCATGTGTGCATATGGTTTCCTAGCTCCACTCCCATTTCTTCTCACAACTAATCCTCGATTCTTAGTAAAGCTAATTAACTCTTTGATAACAGAAACGAGGTGCTAAAAACAGCCGTGTCATCGAGTAAAAATCCTGATTATGGGATAACAAAGTCAGACATCTTCATGTAATCGTTCTAGCCCAAGCTCGTGTTACCACCACTCTTATTATCAGCAGCAAACCTCCCATATGAATCTCAATGCACGTGAGTGCACTCATGCTCCATCAAGATGGCTTACTCTATCTTCCAACACTCTTTTCTCATCATCAACATCTTCAAGCTTCTCCTTCCACTCAACCACTTCATTCTCAGGTTTCTCCCACCCTTCACAACAAGATATTTTCACCCAAAAAATGCAGAAAAAGATTTGATGCCAGCGACAGAGCGAGAAAAGCAACTAAGAAAAAATTGAGAAGCAATTTGAGATTATTTATCTCCAAAAACTATGAGAACCCAAATTTATTGATGTGAGTCATTCAATACACATACTGTTTTGTAGTAAAAATGTTAAATTTTATTACCGATTTTAAGTTTTTGACAGAAAACAGAGGTTACAAAAAAGATAGAAAATGGAAAAAAATATCTACAGACAAACACGCCCAACAAGTCGACATAAACAAAATGCTAAGGGTAAGATGCGAGGGTAATCTTATAAACCGAGACAACACCAGACGAGAGAGCAGAAATTACACAAAAAAGGTAGACACCCCGTTTTTGCCGTAGTCCCAAAGAACTAGAGTTCACATCATAGTTGCCACGAGCATCCTCCTAAGGCCAGCCCTCAAACCTCGATAGAGATATGCCTATAGCTTCTCCGAAAACTAATGGAGTCTCTGGAGTCCGTATTGGACTAACCGCAGATGTCGATAAGGGAGCCCAAGCGGACCATCGAAGAGTCACCTCCAACTACATTTCCGATCAAACATGTCTCTCAAGAATCAGCTCCCATAACTAAAAATTATCCGCTATAATAAATCGGCGCCTCTATATCTCTCGTCCAGAACCGTCCCACCAACATCACCGGTCTAACCGGAGCCACCCCAAGTACAAACCTCAAACATCACTGTAGTCAGCCGTACCTTACTAGGAGCAAAAACTGACGTGAATCCCAAACCATAACGGAGGTCAGCGGCACCGGAGCACACCGCCGGGATAGCATCCAAGCTGGAGAACCACCAACGAGCCACCCGCCATAACCACCGCAAGGATAAACCGCCAGAGGACCCACCCTAGCTGAAGAAAAGCGTGACCCACCTCGCCGAAGCTTTCCACAAAGCTCGAGCCACCGTCGACACTCTTCACCGGACAAGGACCCGTCATCAAGGTCCGACCACTGTCACGGAGGTCTAGAAAGGACCTAGCTTTCTACACCGCCTCCCGCCGCAAGGATATGACCCTATGCGGGAGAGACCAAAACGGAAGTGAGTGAGACTAACTTCCCCACCACTGCACCGTCGGCAAGCACGCCACACCAGAAGAGAGGATTCACCGAGGACACCTTCGAAGAGAAAAACGAAGGTGAGAGGCGGTAGAGAAGATCTAAAGAGAGGACGAGACGGAAGAGGCGGAGAACCATCCGCAGAAGGCGCGGACCGCCTCACCTCCACCGCACAAACCGCGACGCCGCGGGACCTGCGCCGCCTGAGCAAAAGGACCACCGACGAGACCAACCACCGTAACTACCAACAACGACGGCAATCCAAAGAATACGAGACTATTTAGTCTTTCAACAAAGATTAATAAATAGGCTTCTTAAGATGGTAATGCTTGAGAATGCTCTACAACTAGGTGTTGTATCTGAGGTAACATCTCAAACTTAGACAAACAACACATGAGAATGGGAACCATGAATCATAAAAGAGTACATACATATAAGCATTTCCATGATGGTTGAAAGCCATTAACCTGTCATGTGACTCTCCATCTACCCATATTCGTGAAAGTTTATACATTGTTTAAGTTAAAAACAACGATGACCCATTAAGACTTATATCATCCAAACTTGAAGAAAAGACGAACATAAGAGCATCTATGCACAATGGTTTGCTAATTCAATTTATAGGCCATGGGGAATGTAAGAGTAGCCTAGTCCGATATAGATGTAAACAATTGGTCTCCAAGCTCAAGCTGTCACTGGAATCTTTCAAAGTAAACCCTATGAGGATCTAACTCACCAAAGAAATCTTTAATCAAACAAAATCTAAAGTTGAATTGCAACACGCACATTCAAAACCCAGTAGCTCAAAAAAACCAGAAAGAGCCGAAATTTATGACAAAACATACCTAAGTAAGAGGAGTTGGATACATAGGAGAGACTTTTGACTCTATATCGAACAGGACAACTCGAATTGTGATTGCAAATGGAAAAGTCTACTGGTGATGAAGCAAACACAGACGGAACTAGAGTTGATTTAGGGTTGGCCGATTAAGGGATGGATTGGAAAGAGATTGAGGAAGAGAAGTGATGTGAGTCAAGAAATGTACGATGAAATAGATTTAGGATTTGATAATTTTTAGGTTGGATCCGAATGATTTGAATCTAGATCGGTTGTTAGGTTGAGTTGTAAATAATCAAAAAAAAACTAAGGTTAGAAACAAAATAGACCATGTTTTTTACTAAAAATAAATTAAAAATAGAAGATTTTTTTTTGAGAATTTTGTAAAGCCAAAAGGACCATCAGAGATTAATGTCCAGATAAAAGATCAAACAGTCATTTCAATTCTGTATCAACGTCTCCACCGTGAATTGTCCCTCTCTCCAGTGACTTGTGTCAACGGTCGATCCTCCCTAAATATCCTCTCCTCCCTAAATTATTTATTTCTATAGATCCACTTCCTCCAATTTCAGATTTGGCAAGTTCTTCTGTAAGTAATCCCTAACTCCTTTTTTTATACTATTCCACCTTCATCCAACAGGCATGAGGAAGCCATAAATAAGACTTTGTTGGTACATTCAGTAGGAACATCTACATCTTCAGTTGTCTTCATCCCCTTTCTAGGAGCCTGGGTAATTCCGTTAAAGCTTGTTCCAGAGGTGGACTCGTCTTTTTTTAAATCAAATTCTAAAGTGTTCTTTGATTCAAAATCAAATTCTCTCATACTCTTGCTTAATCTACCATACTCCTTACTATTCCCTTTTTATTGTTATTCTCATTCTATCCATTAATGAACTAATAAAGAAATTCTAAATAAATCAATTAATCAAACAATGAGACATAAGCTTCTTCCTCCTCACCCATACGACCCCCTCTCTCTCTTGTTCGAAATCCAAAACCCGATTTGAAACCTGATTTCCTGTGATTTCCTCTCATCCCTCCCAATTTCAACCATCCCGACCACTTCTATTCGGATTCCGGTCAAACCATGTTAGTTCTTCTCCTTTCTTATCGTTTTTTCTCTCTTTTTCCATTTTATTCTCGTTTTAATATGGAAAATTGAGCTGGATTGAGCTTCAATTGGGGCTGAAGCTCGATTTTAATTTCGGGGTTGGTAATTATCGAACATTGGGTTGGTAACCATGTTTTCTTGGTGAATTAGACAATTGAATTGATAATAAATTGAAATCAGTGGTTAAATTGTACTGAATCGTATTGCTGTTATTGTTTTTGGCGATTTTGGTCCGAAGAAAATGCTCAACTTAGTAAAACTTGGTAATAATAGAATCGTAATAACTGGTAAAACTAGGTATTAATAGCATACTAGAACTGGTACAACTTGGTAAAACTACGATGGTAGAACTTGGTATTACTGTTGAAAATTTGAGTGCTAATGCATATTTTTATGTCATTTCCAGAAGAGGATGGATTCTCCTTTCAAAAACCTACATTTTGATTTTGAAGGACATTATTCAAAGATCGGATATGACTATGAATGGATTCCAAGAGAAGCTCGGTTGTATAGTATATCGTTTAAGACAACATCTGTGGAGGAGATAACGTATTCGTTGTTAGTGGATAGGATACGCAGAAAGATTTCAATAGATGATTCTATAAAGAGGCTGAATTTGAGTTATATTCCATTGGTAGTGAAACCTCAAAGGCAGTCGTATATTTTTGATGACGAGGATGTTTATGTGTATCTAACCTTTGTGGATAAATAGCAACAAAGAAGTATTTTGCATGTAGAGGTTGTCTCGGATTTGGAAATATTTCCGATCACTGAGCAACTTTCAAGAGTAGAGAGGGGAAAACGAGATGGTGGGAGTTATGGTGAGCTTATTTCTAGTTCACGAGAATATTGGGGTAATTAAAGCTGGTGATGCTACTCATGTTACTGGCGAGGAATCAGCAGAACAACCTCATGAGCCGACTGAGCCGTTGAATGTTTATATTGGAGATGGTGATATTGTACAACATGATAATATGCATGATTTTGATATGGTTGAATCAGTTGAGCTTCCCCGGGTCATGGAAGAGACGAAGCGTTTAGATGAATGAGAAGATGGCTTGGGTTTGGAAATATGTCAAGAATTTAAATGTAAAGAAGGACTGAATTATTTGGTTGATAGAGCCGCAAATGAGAATTGTTTTGAGATTTTACTAGCCAATTCAGATAAGAATCGATATGTGCTGAAATTCCGTGAAGCGAAGCAAGGTTGTAAGTGGCAGTTGAGAGCTGCAAAGGTTACGAATTCAACCAATTTCTCAGTTAGAACATACACGAAGATGCATTCATGCTCTCGGACAAGCTCAAGTGGTATAAGCAACAAGAAGAAAGGTACACTACGGTTAGTTGCAAGCATCTTAAACGAAGACTATCCCGGTAAATTCGATACTCCATGTCCTAAAACTATTGTGAAGCTTGTCCAAAGAAGAGGCGGTGTGGAAGTGTCGTACTCTACGGCTTTTAGAGGGAAAAACCTAGTTGTTTCTGATATCCATGGTAGTCCAATTGATGGTTTCAAGATGTTGCATTCTTATTTGCATATGTTGGAGAAGGTGAATCATGGAACAAAAACCGATTTAGTTTCGGATGAACCAAAAAGGTTCAGATATCTATTTGTGGTTTTGTGAGCTTCCATTGAAGGGTTTGTAGCCATGATGAAAGTGCTCATTGTAGATGCAACTTTCATTAAGAATGTATATGGAGGTATTCTAATTTTCGCCACATCGCAGGATCCGAATCATCACCACTATCCCATTGCTTTTGCTATAGTTGATGGTGAAAAGGATGAAAGTTGGATGTGGTTTTTCAATATGCCGAAAACCGTTATACCATATAGTCGTGAGTTGGTGTTTACTACTGACAGAAATGCAAGTCTCATAAAGGCAATATCTCAGGTGTACCCTCTCTCGGAACATGGTTATTGCATCTACCATCTGTCCCAGAATGTGAAAGGAGCAGTTTCCTACGTGAGCAAAGAAGAAGTTGGAAAACAATTCAGGGCAATTGCTCGATTATACTCTGAGGCTGATTTCCTAAGACAATATGGTGATTTTAGGAACATATATCCTCAAGCATCTGCATATCTTGACAAAAGTGTAGATGTGAAGAAATGGGCAAGGTATTATTTTCCGGTGCAAGGTACAACATAGACACCTCTAATTGTGCAGAGTCTATGAATGTAGTTTTCAAGAAGGCCAGAAAGTATCATTTACTACCTATGATCGATGCACTTATTGAAAAATTCGCTGAGTGGTTTAACACTCATAGGAAAGATTCTGTTGCTGGATCGACCGCGCGAAAATTGGTGCCGGAAGTGGAGCTTGCATTGCAGGGTAGAATCGTGAAAGCGGCCAAACTTACGACGATATAGCTTAACGAATTCGAGCTTGAATATGGTGTTGTTGGAGACGACGAAATTACTTATGTGGTGGATTTGAGACATAACAGGTGCAACTACAAACTCTTTGATGTTGACAGGTACCCATGTGTCCATGCAATTCCTGCTACTACTGAATTCTTGAAGCATGACATTAAGCCAACAAAATTGAAGGATTTGTATGGTTTGTGTTCGCCTTATTACATGGTAGAACTATGGTCTTTGGCTTATTCGAGGACAGTTTTTCCAGTTCCGCATATGTCTGAGTGGATTGTTCCGGAAGAGGTCGAAAAGTTGTACGCTTTTATTCCAAACTATACGAAAAGAAAGGGAAGACTTCAAGAAACAAGGTATCCGTAAGGATGTGAGCCACGATGGAGAAGGAGCAAGAGAGTGGCAAGAAGGAACTTGGAGAGCTGGTTTCAATGCAGTAATCGGAGCCAAGCTAATGTGAGCCAAAATTAATTGTATTTGTATTTCTTCGATTTTTTATTTGTTGTGTAACTTTGGAAAACTTGGTAAAACTAAGATTTGTAGAACTATAATTCTTTGCAATATTCAATTTTTATAATAATGTTAAGTATAACAATCAAAATACAATACAAACTATATAGCATATAATTTCTTGCTAAAACAAAATGAACACTTTCATAATTTAAGGTAAATATTGTAGGTTTGTGTATTAGCAAGCAAATATCATATATTTTTAAGAGTTATTTGTTGATATAAATCCTCTTTATCTACAAAAAGTCAGATAATATATGTATTTTCAAATATTATTGCATGAAATTATTTGTAATGCATTTGTATAGCCATAGATCATCAATATAAACAATTTTTTGAATTAAAGATAGAGTATAACCATTAAAACTGAAAATTGACAGAAGTACAACTTGCCAGTTTTTGGTAAAACTGGCAACTTGGTAAACTTATGTTCCCGCCCAAAAATTCGAAACTCCCGCCCCCCAAATTCCAGAATTTTGAATTTCCCCCCTTTTTAAAAAAACTAATATCTATCAACTTTTCTCATTTTTCTCTCATTTTCGGTCTCTCTCTCTCTCTCTCTCTCTCTCTCTCTCTCTCTCTCTCTCTCTCTCTCTCTCTCTCTCCTCTCTCTCTCTCTCTCTCTCTCTCTCTCTCTCTCTCTCTCTCTCTCTCTCTCTCTCTCTCTCTCTCTCTCTCTCTCTCTCTCTCTCTCTCTCTCTCTCTCTCTCTCTCTCTCTCTCTCTCTCTCTCTCTCTCTCTCTCTCTCTTTCGGATCTCTCACCTCCAATGAGTACAGAGAATTTCCTATCAAGAGGAAAGGAGGCATAAAAAAAATGAAGCGGATGAAGGCTCACAAAGATCTTCTTGATGCCATCAACGATGCGCAATACGACATCCCAAAAAAATGGCCATGTGGTGGCCGAATCGTCCACGAGGTCGATTTGGATACGACTTTGGATACTTCACCAGGCCGTACGTACTTTACTTGCCACCAATAAAAGGTAAAATGTTTGATTTGCATAGTTATTTAATGTGTATTTGACCCGATTTAATTTCTTTGGTGTAACTCTGAAGTTTCTGGGTATTTTTTGATTTTTTGTAGGACGTTGGACTCCATTTTTGGCAACCATGGGTGAATGGTGTCGAAGAAGAGATTGAGAAGTTGCTGAACAAGGTTGGTGTGCAGGGCAAGACAATCGAAGGTATGCAAGAGGAGATTAAAAGCAACAAAGAATAGATTGCCAAGCTAAAGGAAGTTGTGGATGTTGTGAGAGGTGTTGTTGGTTTGTAATGTGGTTTAAGATCTACTATGTTTGAATTTAAGATCTATGTTTAATATATTTGTTTGATTCCAAGACTTAATTATTTATGTTTGAATTCTATATTTGATTTTATGTTTGATATCACTTATTGCTTGTGTAAGAGATTGGAATGAATGATGTAATCTGGTTGGTAAAACTTAGTCAAATTTGGTAAAACAATGCATATCGTAAAAACCAAGCATAACTTGGTTAAACTCAGCCAAACTTGGTAAAACTACGTGTTTGGTAGTGAAAATATAATTCAAACATAAGTATCCAAACATAATTCAAACCAAAGTATTCAAACATAGACAATTCAAACCAAACTCCTAAAAACATAAGTAAACAAAGTATTCAAACGTAGATAATTCAAACCAAACTCCTAAAAACATAATTAAACAAAGTATCCGACATTACATCTTTTCCCTAGTAATAATGGGACTCCTAGTCACGGTTGTAGACCCTTTCCCCTTCCCCTTATTTATATCCTTCACCTTTTTTGTGGGCGCTTCTTCAACAGGTTCAACCGCTCTCTTCTTACCTTTTGTTCCCACCAAGACACTTCCTTCTCAAGCTCTGTTTCTTCCTTCTCTTGCTCTGTTCCTACCTTCTCTTGATCTGTTACTTCCATCTCTTCCACGGTTCCTTCCTTCTCAGTTTCTGTTTCTTCCTTCTCTCCCACGGTTTCTTCCTTCTCAGGCTCTGTTTCCTCTTTCTCGTCCACGGTTACTTTCGACTTCTTCCTACCGCTTTTCTTCACATTCTTACAGTCTTTCTTCTTTCTTCTTTCTTCCCTTTATTTCTTTTTTCTCCTTAACACCACTAGCCTCACCAACATACTGTCTCTCTCTGTTCTGTCTCCTTCACACCCCTCTTGGCGCATTCAAAACCGATTCCATAGTTGTTAATCTACCATCAAATTTCTGAGATAACTCCTTAAGCTTCTCCTCATAAAACATTAGAATTTGAGTCTCCATTTCCTCCATTCCTTCCTTGATTAATTTATGCACATCGGATGCTTCGCAGCCTCATTCACAGCCTTGTTCCCAGCCTCATGCGCTCTTGCCACATCCTGAATAGCAGGAGGTTGCTCAAGAGCTGGGGCCTGAGACGCACAAGCAAACACATCTTGGTTGAAAAGCTCTTCAAACCAGATTGTCTTCTTTTCCTTAAGAAGCCTGTTCTAACCATCGACGATAGGATCATCCACATCATTCCAGCCAGTTTCGGCATCCATGTTTCTCCTTATAAGATCTATCTCCATAGGAGATGGCTCTAAGAGACTTTGAATATCCTGAAAATGTAAGAAGACACAATTTAATATCAACCTCAAATATACATGAATATAAGAAAACTGAATTTAATAAGTATGATATGAGATACTAACCTTCGTAGTTCCAAGCTTCTCATTTATCTGAGATAGTAAAACCCCTCGTCCCTGCGGTTTTGTACCTCATCTTGCACATACGAGGGCAATCCTCAGCTGCACCCTGAACATTTTCTCGGAAATGGTTTTTCAGAACTGGAATGACCTCAAACGCTATGAGCTACAACACAAGATAATTCAAGCAGTTAACTTCGTTCCAAGTCAGACAACTAAAACAACTAAAAAAGGATTTAAATTTCTAGAAATATTGTTTTACCTCCATAGGAACAATGCATCAAGGAAATACCCATGAAGTCGGCGCTACTCCTCCAGAATGGTCCATGAAGTGCAATATGTCTTTGCCGTTCTCCTCGAATAACAAACGCCCCCACATAAAGGTTTTACACATCTTGAGATCATCAATGGCTATGAAGAAGAAACTCTCAACGGAAGGTGCTCCTTTTCCTTTCTTCTTCTTTCCAATGATCACGCTGGACAAGAAGTACATGATAGCCATTTTCAAACGATCCTTACCAATCTTTCATTTCCCTTTCAGATCTGGGAATTTCTGCTCAACTTCTTCATATGTAACCTTGTCTATACCGAAATATTTAGAAACAAAATCTGAGCCACCACCAAGGGTTTCGTAGTGGTTTGGATAGGAGTGGCAGAATACCCAGAAATGAGTGCATGCTCCCTAATAGAATAGCAGATTGGAACGCCGTTGACAATAAACCAAAGATCCATCTTCTTATCCACAACCGCGATCCTAACCAGAATAATCCATAGTCCCATCCATTTTGAGCTTATCTTCTTACCAATGTGCAAGAAGTACTTGAATTATGGATGCTCATAGAACCATTTAAGCTCATCTTTCTAGAGAGTGTCTTCTATCGTCTTCACGGCTTTAGCAATATAACACTTAGATGAGAGCTTTATTGTCTTCACATATTCTGTGGGAGAGAAACACATCTTCTTGGGCTGCATTGGTTCCGTTTCATCCTCAGGATTCTGCACACACAAAAAGTTCGACCAAGTATCACCAAATTGTACGATAAAGTTAAACTAAGTTTTACCAAGTTTTTCAGAAAGTTCCACTAAGTTTTACCAAGTTTCACACACAATTTTACGATGTTTCACACACAGTTTTACGAAGTTTTACCAATTTTTGAAAAACATTCCACTAAGTTTTACCCAGTTTTACGAAGTTTTACCAAGTTTCACATCAAAATTTAACCAAATCCTACCAATTTTTGCGTACAACTTTGAATACGTTTTACCAAGTTTTGCGCCTTTCCCAAAACATATAAAATCCTACTAAGTTTTACACATCCGAATTACATAAATTAGATATGCAATGGATTTCGATGGAAATACGTACTGATGAGGACATTGACTCAATCATAGAGATACGACAAGAAGACCTAGAAGAAGTACCTGCTGCTAAAGACATTACAACCATGAGAGATCCTCCAAGGACAAGATCAGGAACTAGAAGACTCAGAGCACTGTTCAACACGTCAATTCAGAGTCTCCTAGCTCAAGACTATCAAGAGCAACCGGCCAGAATTCAAGTGGAGCGTCTAGAGGCCCAACATAAGACAATTGAAGACTCAAGGATGATCTTCTCAATTCAGCCCACTTAGGCCCAACCATGGACGACCACACACGCTCAATAAGGTATGATTTCATTTCATATATTGTGTTTGTTCATTTTGCAGGTCCAAGCATTATATTAGTTGTCTGAGTCAAAGTTTGTATTAGTCGCTTAAGTGAGTCAAGTTTCCCTGTATTACTTTTAATTTCGAACCATAGGATATTTTAGTACTTTAGTAGCTGTTGTATTAGGTTTCTGCCCTAGAAGGCAACAGCTGCACGATCCCCTTTATAAGGATCCTTAGCAGCCGTGTATCTTTCACCAAGTATCAATAAAATAACGCAGTTCTTCTTCTTGAGAGAAAACACTTTCGATTCTAAGCTTTCTTGTGAGTCATATCAAGCGACCTTAGATCAGTCTTATCACAAGATCATTCATCTCTTGTGTGGCGACATTCAATCCATATTCTATCCATTCAATCATCTCAACGTTCATCCTAAGGAGTCTAGAGACCCGAGGGTTGGATCCATCTCACCATATCATCACTCACGATCTAGAAGAGAGAGACTTCAGTCCCTGTTCTACATCAATCACGCTTCCATCTTGCATCATCTGGTATCAGAGCCGAAAGGTTCCTAGATCAGGTGTATCTATCCTTTTCCTTTCGGTTTCCTTGCATCTAGCTTATAGCTTTTGATTTCTACATTAAAAAAAAAACAAAAAGTATCTTGTTTCATCTAGTTTCATTGTTGACCAAATCCCTTGTTTCGATTTAGAAATCGCTTCTTTGTGCTTGAGCCATTAAGCGAAAGTTCTTGTCAATCTTAGGGTTTTAGAATCAAAGTTTTTTTTTTTTTTTTGCTGCAACTCGTTTTCAACTTTCAAAAAAAAAAAGAGTTTGTTTTGTGTTCTTTTGTTTTAGTTCTTATTTTTGCATTCATCAAAAAAAAAGAGATTTAACAAAGAAGAAGAAGTTTAACATTTTTGATCCGATTTTCATCAGAAATTTTGGTTCAAAGTGTTTCTTTCCTTTTCCCAAAAGATTTCGAAATATTTCCAGATCTTTAAGATATTCTAGTTCCTATTTTTTGGCTAAATCTCGTTTTCAAAAAAAAAAAAAGTTTTCTAAATCTTTTCAAACGTCCTAAAAGATTTTCTATTTCCTAAATTCGGTTTTCAACTTTCCAAAAACTTCTTTTATCAAACCGAACGTGATTCTTATTTGCATCCGAGCCTTCTCTTGTGTCAGTTCTTGACGCATCGCTTGTATCACAAGTTAACATAGGTTTGCTTAGGATCTTCCTTCTTATTTTGTGCCTTTTGTTCCCTAGTCCCTTGATCGCTTGCTCTAGTGTGTGTAGGAACAGGAAACCAATGGCAGGAGACCAAGTCGACCCTAATGCAACTCTGCTAGAAGCGCTCCAAGCCTTGAGGAACGATTTGTCAGCTCAGATCGGACGGATTGATCAAAGGGTTGGACGACTAGAACTTCCAAGGAATGACGAGCAGTCGGATGATGAGGAGAGTGAGCATACTATGAATGCAGGAGCAGGAGGGAGAAACCGAGATCATCAACACCACCACCGTGATCGCCAACCACAACAAGAGGTAAACCGTAACTTTGCAAAAGATTTGAAACTAACTGTGCCAACTTTTGCAGGTAGGGTTAATCCGGAAGCATATCTGGATAGGGAGAGGCGCATGGAGTACATCTTCGATTACTACGAGTACAATGACCAGAAGAAGATAGCTCTAGCTTCGGCTCAACTCACGGACCATGCTTTAACTTGGTGGGACAGAGAAGTCCAAGACCGTAGGCGGAATAACTTTGAGCGAATCAAAACCTGGGCAGCCATGAAGTACAACTTCAGGAGGCGATTTGTGCCACCACACTACCACAGAGAGACGCACAATCAGTTCAGACAGTTGTCACAGAAGAACAAGAGCGTTGAGGAATACTACGAAGAGTTTGAGCAACTCAAGAACCGGATGGCGTTGGACGAGAGTGAAGAAGTTCTCATGGGCCATTTCATTGATGGACTCAATGACCGGATCGCCAGAAAGGTAGAACGTCAACCTTGTCATGACCTTAATGATTTGTTGCATGCAGCCGTACAGGCTGAACAAGGAATCAAGAGGAAGACAGCGGCAGCGAGTCGCTCAAGACCTAACTCATGGAACGCACCTCCGGCTAGGAATCAATGGAGTGCACCGCAAGCTAAGAATGCTGACAAGGGCAAGACTGTTGCCTCAGGTTCCCAAGATAAAAGGCCAGCTTATGAAGCGCCAAGGAACAACCGAGCTGACTCAGGTAAGTCTTCAACTTCTAATACAAGAGCTCGAGACATAACTTGTTTCAAGTGTCAGGGCAAAGGTCACTATGCACGAGATTGTCCAAATCAGCGAGTTATGATCTTAACACCTGATGGAGGATATGAGTCTCAAGATGAAGAGGAACTCCTTGAAGCTGCGGATTCAGAAGAAGAGGTAGCATTTCCCGAGACAAGAGAGATGTTAGTTGTATGCTGGGCGTTGAGCGCCTTGAGTGATCCAGACACCATCCAACGAGAAAACTTGTTTTTCACTCGATGTTCAGTTCAGAACAAGGTATGTAGTCTTATAATTGATGGTAGATCCTGTACTAATGCTGCTAGCAAGATTATGGTGGAAAAGCTAGGTTTGAAGACAACCCAACATCCGAGGCTATACCGCCTGAGATGGTTAGATTCAAGCACAGAAATCAGGATACATGAGCAAGTCCTGATTCAGTTCAAGATAGGGAAGTATGAGGATGAAGTTTTGTGCGATGTTGTCCCAATGCAAGTAGGCCATATGCTTATAGGCCGACCATGGCAATTTGATAGAGAGGTCATACACCATGGACGCACCAACACTCATTCTTTCACGCATGACAAGCGCAAATTCCAGCTTGCTCCTTTATCTCCTCAAGAGGTACATGAGATGCAATCTAAATTTGTTGCTGAGGCCAAGGTAAGTAAAACTAACCTTTACATCACTCCTAGTAATGTCTATAAGGCTTTAGAACGTAAAGAAACGGTGCTACTAATGGTATTTAGAGATGTGTTGATTACAGGTTCACAGGACAATGTACTTGTACCAGAGATTGTATCATTTCATGACAGGTACAGGGATGTGTTCCCTGAAGAGATACCAGCTGGATTATCACCTATCAGAGGAATAGATCATCAGATTGATCTAGTTCCCGGTGTACCATTACCCAACCGACCAGCTTACCGTATGAACCCAACAGAAACTAAGGAGTTGGAGAAGCAGATTCAAGACTTAATGGAGAAAGGATACATTAGAGAAAGCTTGAGTCCGTGTGCTGATATATCATGGTTTTTACTAGTTTTAGACCATGATATAAGTGTGTTTTAGAGTCTATTTGTGTTTCTTTAGAGTCTTTTACGGGCTTTATTAGGTACAAGCACATTTGGAGCAGAAGTAGAGATTTTGGAGCTGTTTGGTGCATTTTGGAGATTTGGTCCGAGAGACAGAGTTCACTGTCCAGATTTGAGGATTGCGTCGATCGTTGCACACCTGCATCGATCGATGCATAGCGCGAATGGGCCAGACTCGGCGGTTTAATGAAGAATGCTGATATTGCAGAAAAGCCCATATATTTACACAGAAGCCCAAAACATGTTTTAGACTATATATTAGGGTTTTTAGCCACTTGTTTAGGCGGCACTTGATTTTATAATATTTGGTTTTCTATTCAAGATGTTTTCTATTTCGATGAACATGTCTGAGTAGATTACCTGTTAAGTTTAGGGATTCTCATTACGGATTTCATGGAATTATAGTTTAATCAATCTGTAGGGATTCATATCTGCTAGTTCTTCGCCTAGGATTGCTCTTAATGCTTAATCTGAAGTAGCTATCCAGATTTATGATGTTAGGTTGATTGATGCAACGACAGTTGGTTAATTAGCTAGAAAGAACCTAGATGAGCAATTAAATTACTCGCAAAGAGATTTGGTTTAGTTTAATTGTGAACATATCAAACTTGGAATTAAAGCTGGTTTAATCTGTTAGTAATTGCAAAGAGATTTGGATTGCTGCACTTAGACTTAGAGAATTCTCGCAACGAGAGTTGGTTAATTATATATATGTGTTTTAAGTTCTAGAATAGTTTCTGATTAGATCCCGATTGATTGATTGCTTGTGTTCCTGATTTCCTGAGAACTTCCTAGACTTAACGCTTCGTTTCCTTGCTCACAACTCGCTGCTATTTACTTTCTGCTTGCTGATTTACTGCTTTCCCATATTGCTTTCTCCTAGTTTAATCTCTTCTGTTTTAATTCTATCGTTGACCGGAGTCCCTGTGGATTCGATACCCTAAGTACTACAACTACATCACTGTGCACTTGCAGTTAGAATAGGGTTAAAACTAGACCTATCAAGTTTTTGGCGCCGTTGTCGGGGACTCTTTTGAGTCTTCGATAGATTTGAACTTAGGGTTTAGACTAGGTTTTTTTCGTTTTTATTTTTTTCTACTAATTTTTTTTTGTTTTCCTTTCTGTTCTTGCGTTTCAGGTACGCCTGTAATCGCCCTGCATCGATCGACACTGTCCTGTGTGTCGATCGTTGTGTTCTCGAGCTTGCATCGATCGACGCTACTCTACATCGATCGACACATCGCGTAAGATGATGGGAATGATGGAACGGATGTTGGAAAATCAGCAGAATAACTCATTCTGCAGAGGCTATGGTTCCTATTCATTCACCAGAGATTATGAATCTCCATCATATCAGCCTGTTCCTCCTCACAATACACATTATAATAAGCTGATGAGCATGATGGAGCAGTTCTTGGAAAAGAAGGAAGAAGATTTGAACTACATCAATGGCTCTGGAATCCAAGGAAACATGTTTGATAATCAGCAAGGTAAAAAGTTCTTTAATGGTGGACAGAGGAGTGTTTTTACAAGCAATCAGAACCCTCCTGTATATGGACAGAATGCTGGTTATCAGGAACCTTTGCAGCAAGGTAATTCTCATCAGAGAACCTATGAATCTTATCAGACACCTCCTGCTGCTAATGCTTATAAGAGCAAGATGGAATCCATGATGGAGCAGTTACTAGAGGATCAGACCAAGACTACTGTAGACTTTGACAGGAAGTTGGATGCTATGCATAAAAATCTGAATGGGAAGTTTGAATCTCTGAGCACACAAGTGAAGAAGCTGGATGTCCAAATCCAACAGACATCTCAAGCAATACAAAGGCATAATGAAGCTAGGAAAGCTGAACAGTACAAATCCATCAAAGCTGTGGCCTTAAGAGATGAGATTGAGTTGCTAGGTGAAGAAGAGAGCATAATCTCGGATTTTCTGAATGAATATTGTCTGTCTGAGACATGCATCGATCGACACCCCCTTAGTGTCGGTCGACACGCAGTTCTGACGGCAATTTCGAATTCTTACGACGAACAGAAATTGACCATTGTCGACACTGAAGGTCGACATCAATTCAATGACGACCGACACCCACTCTGCGTTGGTCGACGCGACAGTCGAGCAGACCCAATTTCGCCCAAATCTGATATTTTTGCTAAGGAAAGGGTCTACAAACCTCCAATACCATTCCCAAAAGTTCATATAAGGTCTAAACATGAGCAGAGTGTAGTCAAGTGCATGATGGTGGTGGATAAGAAGATGATCTCCACTGATGGTCATCTGAAAGAAGAAGTTCAGATTGGTGGAACTACAGTATCTGATAGTGGAGAGAAGAAGATGGTGGTTCCTCTTGAACCTGCTCTAACATCTTCAGAGCCTGCAACTGCTCATAAGCAGAAAGCCCCAAACATCAGATCTGCACCAAAGGTAAGATATAAATCACCTAAGCTTAAACCTCCTGACCATATTGTTTTGAATGCAGGAAAACGCAGTGTACCACCCAAGATTCGCTCCCGCCCTGATGCTGTTTATTCATTCCTTGGAAAGCCTCATGATCTAAAAGCCTATACACCTCCTTGGATGAAGAGATATTCACAGAGACACTCAAAGTCTCTGTTGAAACCCCCATGAATCTGATCTCTTCCAATAGTCAAGCTACTGACTTTAAACAAGCGCTGAGTGGGAGGCAATCCACTGTTAGGTTCGTTTTTATTTTCATTTTTCATTTTGATTTTTGGTGTTTTGATTTTTCTTTTAAGTGTGTTCAGAGGCGTGAGAAACAGGCAGAATCGCCTTGCATCGATCGACACACCTAGTGCATCGGTCGATGCAGTCGCGATTTACAGTTTACCGAATCAATTGCGGTTTAGACATCGGTTATTCACATAACCGCGAGCATATTCGCCTTGCATCGATCGACACACATTGTGGCATCGATCGACACAGGGCGACGACAGGTAAGTGTTCTGCAACTTTTCGGATTGTTTCAATTTGATTATTTATTCTCACCGACCCTAAGCTTGACACTACTGGGGACAGTGTGTTTTAAGTGTGGGGGAGGAGCTACTGACGCACGCTTTTGTTTTCTTAAGAGTCAGTCTAATTTTCAAAAATTTGTTTTATTGAGTCAAAACTAGTTTAAGTAGGAAACAATGATTTTTTGAGAAGATTAGCAGCACTTGCAGGAACTTAAGTAACCATTGGGATGAAGTTGCAGATCAATCTATGACTATTAGAAAACCCAGACACAGATCAACCTACTGAGAACACCCACATCGCCTCAGGTATCAGAGGATCCTTTTACTGACTTCACCTTAATATTGACTTAGATTTCTCACCTAAGGGCTTGGTATACTTTGTGTCGGATTCCCTTGTTAGTTCTGACACAGCCTGTAAACCTGTCCTATTTAGTTCCCTTTTCCCCTTCCATAAAATAAAAAAAAAGATAATAAACTGAGGATGAGTTAGTAACTCCGAAGTGGTCATGGGAATGGTAGCTACAACTTTCATATCCTGTGTATCCATGGAATGTGTCCAAAGTACACCCCTTAACGGGAAGAGCACTGATAAAAAAAAAAAATGATACCCAATGGGGAAAAATCAGAATGCTAAGGAAGGGAAAAGAGAAGAAAGGGACTAGAGAAAGATAGTATGGTGGTCTAGAGCTGATAAGGTAAGAGTCCATGTGCATTTGATCGATATTCCTTAGGTGAGACCACACTTAAATACTTGCAGAAGTCGGTAGGGAGAATTTGAATGTGTGAATGTGATTGTGGAGTTTACTTAGGACAGTTGCTAAGTGTGGGGGAAGTATATGTTGTCTTGATGTCTGTAGGTTGATTCTTTCATGTGGTTTACTAAGGGGAATCTGAGTGTTGCTGCTTCTAGGATGAAAAGAGTTTCTGAAGAGTTTTCAAACCTCTTCACCATTATAGTTCTTTGTTTTGCTTGAGGACAAGCAAAGGCTAAGTGTGGGGGAGTTGATATATCATGGTTTTTACTAGTTTTAGACCATGATATAAGTGTGTTTTAGAGTCTATTTGTGTTTCTTTAGAGTCTTTTACAGGCTTCATTAGGTACAAGCACATTTGGAGCAGAAGTAGAGATTTTGGAGATGTTTGGTGCATTTTGGAGATTTGGTCCGAGAGACAGAGTTCACTGTCCAGATTTGAGGATTGCGTCGATCGTTGCACACCTGCATCGATCGATGCATAGCGCGAATGGGCCAGACTCGGCGGTTTAATGAAGAATGCTGATATTGCAGAAAAGCCCATATATTTACACAGAAGCCCAAAACGTGTTTTAGACTATATATTAGGGTTTTTAGCCACTTGTTTTGGCGGCGCTTTATTTTATTCAGAGAGAGTTTTAGGGGCTGATCTTGTTCTCGAAAGAGACTTGATTTCGAACCCCAGTTCTTTATTTGATTTTATAATATTTGGTTTTCTATTCAAGATGTTTTCTGTTTCGATGAACATGTATGAGTAGATTACCTGTTAAGTTTTGGGATTCTCATTAGGGATTTCATGGAATTATAGTTTAATCAATCTGTAGGGATTCATATCTGCTAGTTCTTCGCCTAGGATTGCTCTTAATGCTTAATCTGAAGTAGCTATCCAGATTTATGATGTTAGGTTGATTGATGCAACGACAGTTGATTAATTAGCTAGAAAGAACCTAGATGAGCAATTAAATTACTCGCAAAGAGATTTGGTTTAGTTTAATTGTGAACATATCAAACTTGGAATTAAAGCTGGTTTAATCTGTTAGTAATTGCAAAGAGATTTGGATTGCTGCACTTAGACTTAGAGAATTCTCGCAACGAGAGTTGGTTAATTATATATCTGTGTTTTAAGTTCTAGAACAGTTTCTGATTAGATCCCGATTTTTTGATTGCTTGTGTTCCTGATTTCCTGAGAACTTCCTAGACTTAACGCTTCGTTTCCTTGCTCACAACTCGCTGCTATTTACTTTCTGCTTGCTGATTTACTGCTTTCCCATATTGCTTTCTCCTAGTTTAATCTCTTCTGTTTTAATTCTATCGTTGACCGGAGTCCCTGTGGATTCGATACCCTAAGTACTACAACTACATCACTGTGCACTTGCAGTTAGAATAGGGTTAAAACTAGACCTATCATGTGATGTACCAGTTCTCTTAGTACCAAAGAAATATGGAACTTGGAGGATGTGTGTAGACTGCAGAGCAATCAACAACATCACCATAAAATATCGACATCCAATTCCAAGGTTAGATGATATGCTTGATGAACTATCTGGATCTAATGTGTTTTCTAAGATTGATCTTAGGAGTGGATACCATCAAGTAAGAATGAAAGAAGGTGACGAATGGAAGACTGCTTTCAAGACTAAGAAGGGGCTCTATGAGTGGTTAGTCATGCCATTTGGCCTAACCAATGCACCCAGCACCTTCATGAGGCTAATAAACTAGGTTCTAAGAGCTTACATCAGTAAATTTGTAGTAGTTTATTTTGATGATATATTGGTTTATAGCAAATCGTTTGAGGATCACCAGAAACATCTTGAGTTAGTCCTTGACACACTTCGAAAAGAATGCCTATATGGGAATCTTAAGAAGTGCTCATTTTGTACTGATGAAGTGGTTTTTCTAGGTTTTGTTGTCAGTTCCAAAGGTTTACAGGTTGATCAAGAGAAGATCAAAGCCATCCAAGAATGGCCGAGACCAAACAACATAGGACAAGTCAAGAGCTTCCACGGATTGGCAAGCTTCTATAGGCGTTTTGTCAAAGATTTCAGTACTCTAGCCGCCCCTCTAACTGCTGTGATCAAGAAGGACGTGACATTTCAGTGGGGATCAGCTCAAGAAGACGCGTTTGACAGACTCAAGGATCGTCTGACGCATGCACCGGTTTTGGTATTACCTGATTTTAACAAAACCTTTGAGATTGAATGTGATGCTTCAGGCTTAGGTATTGGAGCTGTGCTAACTCAAGGAGGACGTCTAGTAGCCTACTTCAGTGAGAAACTAAGTGGAGCCAGCTTGAACTACCCAACGTACGACAAGGAACTCTATGCGCTAGTGAGGTCATTGGAAACATGGCAGCACTATCTTCTGTCCAAGGAGTTTGTCATACATACTGATCATGAGACTTTGAAGCACCTTAGAGGACAAACAACACTGAAGAGAAGACATGCTAAGTGGATGGAGTTTGTAGAAGCATTTCCATATGTGATAAAGTACAAGAAGGGCAAGGAGAATGTTGTGGCTGACGCATTATCAAGAAGACACATGCTGATTACGACTATGGAGGCTAAGGTCTTAGGGTTTGAGCACCTCAAAGATGCATATAAAGATGATCCAGACTTCGGTTCAGTCTATCAAGAGTGTACCATTGCCCCAACAGGTTCCTTCTACTTACATAATGGTTATTTGTTTAGGGAAAAACGTTTGTGTGTTCCACAGGGTTCTATGCAAGACTTGTTGATCAAGGAAGCACATGGTGGTGGACTCATGGGACATTTTGGAGTGGATAAGACTCTGAGCGTTTTGGTAGAACACTTCTTTTGGCCTCACCTTAAGAAGGATGTGGAACGTTTCTGTTCCAAGTGTGTAACTTGTCTCAAAGCCAAATCCAGGTCACATCCACATGGTTTATATATGCCACTTCCTATTCCTAGTATGCCTTGGGTTGATATATCAATGGATTTTGTTTTAGGCTTACCCAAAATCCGAGGAAAGGATTCAATTTTTGTTGTAGTGGACAGGTTCTCAAAGATGGCACATTTCATTCCCTGTGCCAAGACTAATGATGCCACTCAAACTGCTGAGCTATTCTTTAAAGAAGTAGTACGCTTGCATGGGATCCCAAGGACTATTGTTTCTGACCGAGACACGAAGTTTCTAAGTCATTTCTGGAGAGTTCTTTGGAGGAAGCTAGGAACCAAGCTACTCTTCTCAACAACTTGTCATCCACAAACTGATGGACAAACTGAGGTTGTAAACAGAACTTTATCTACTCTCTTAAGAGCCACGGTTGGTAAGAACTTACGGAATTGGTTAGATTGTATTCCATATGTTGAATTTGCTTATAATCATGCTAACCATTCTACTACTAAGTTGTCACCTTTTGAGATTGTCTATGGATTTCAGCCAAAAACCCCTTTAGATCTTGTTCGTTTGCCGCCATTAGATGTCACTAATCAGGATGGAGAGTCCAAGGCTGAGATGATCAAGAAGCTGCATCAGAAGGTGAAGACCAACATAGAGGAGAAGACGGCCAAGTACAAGAAGGCTGCTGACAAAGGGAGAAAGGAGCTCATCTTCAATCCAGGAGATTGGGTGTGGGTTCACATGCGTACAGAGAGATTCCCAAATCAGAGGAAATCCAATCTAGCACCAAGAGGAGCTGGACCATTTCGAGTGCTGGAAAGATTCAACAACAATGCCTACAAGCTGGATCTGCCAGGTGAGTTGACCATTTCGCCAGTGTTCAATGTTGCTTACTTGCTTCCTTATAATGCAGATGATGGAATTCTGAGGTCAGAATCTTCTCAAGAGGGAGGGAATGATGAGGACATTGACTCAAGCATAGAGATACGACAAGAAGACCTAGAAGAAGTACCTGCTGCTCAAGACATTACAACCATGAGAGATCCTCCAAGGACAAGATCAGGAACTAGAAGACTCAGAGCACTGTTCAACACGTCAATTCAGAGTCTCCTAGCTCAAGACTATCAAGAGCAACCGGACAGAATTCAAGTGGAGCGTCTAGAGGCCCAACATAAGACAATTGAAGACTCAAGGATGATCTTCTCAATTCAGCCCACTTAGGCCCAACCATGGACGACCACACACGCTCAATAAGGTATGATTTCATTTCATATATTGTGTTTGTTCATTTTGCAGGTCCAAGCATTATATTAGTTGTCTGAGTCAAAGTCTGTATTAGTCGCTTAAGTGAGTCAAGTTTCCCTGTATTACTTTTAATTTCGAACCATAGGATATTTTAGTACTTTAGTAGCCGTTGTATTAGGTTTCTGCCCTAGAAGGCAACAGCTGCACGATCCCCTTTATAAGGATCCTTAGCAGCCATGTATCTTTCACCAAGTATCAATAAAATAACGCAGTTCTTCTTCTTGAGAGAAAACACTTTCGATTCTAAGATTTCTTGTGAGTCATATCAAGCGACCTTAGATCAGTCTTATCACAAGATCATTCATCTCTTGTGTGGCGACATTCAATCCATATTCTATCCATTCAATCATCTCAACATTCATCCTAAGGAGTCTAGAGACCCGAGGGTTGGATCCATCTCACCATATCATCACTCACGATCTAGAAGAGAGAGACTTCAGTCCCTGTTCTACATCAATCACGCTTCCATCTTGCATCACGTACCGATGTTGTTTCGATCCTTGTTTCGTCTTCGTGTTGACTGTGGATTGGATGGAGGATTTGACTGGTTCGTTCCACTTCTTGTTCGTGAAATCCTAAACCCGAAATGCGCGAACTTCCTCCTCCTTCTCTTCCTCATCTAAAATCTCCTTCTCCTTCCCGTCCTCCTCATCTTTCACTTCCTCCTCCTTCTCTTTCCCATTAACTTCCTCCTCGTCTTCCTCTTCCTCCCCGTCTTTCTTTTCCTCCTCCTCGTCTTCCTCGTTCTCGGATTCCTTTTCCAAGTCGACTTTCTTGTTCTCGGATTTGGATTTCTTTCCTACTTCTTCTTCTTTGCGATTCACCTAATGGATCCTCGCCTCTTCTTCGGGAATCGATTCATCCTCCTATATCTCTTAGGCTTTCTTCGTAAACTCTTTTTTACAAAAGGCATCTTCAGACAATTGGATTTCTTCTTCGTACTTCTTCCCTTCTTCTACTTCTACTTCGATTTTGGTACAAACGGTTATAAGTGAATAAAGAAAAAGAAACTGAATCGATGGGAGGAATGGGACCGATTAAAAATGAATTCGATTTGTTTTTTTTTTTAGGTTATGGACTTAACCAATGGTTTTCAGGGATTTAAAATTAAACCCGACCCGACTAAAATGGATCGAACCAAGCTTTTCGGTTTATCCAGGTTGGGTTGTAAATAAGTTTAAAATCTAAGGTTTTGCTATCTTTGATTACTTCTCACGATTTTTTTAAAAAAAAGGCTTATTGTAGAGGAGGATATGGAACTTTGACTTTGAGTCAAAGAACATCTCAGAATTTGATCCTCTCTTTTTCCTCTACTTGACCCTAAAATTCAAAAACTAACAAAGGAATCCCGCAAACTACTCTTAAGGACGATGTACAATTCCATCTCCCTTGGGCTGCAGAAATTGAACCCAAAGCTCTGAAATCTTAACCATGCTAGATCCCCGAATTATCTGGAGGATGGTACTCCTATGATTAAAACCCCAAACCACGTTTTGCCGTAGGGACTTGAGAACCAGAAAGGGTACTTTGATTGGTAAGTTCTTCCATTCCAAGACGCCTTCTCAAGGTGTCGTTCATGCTATTGCCAATCATAATAGGTGAATGATCTTATTTGTTTCACATTCCTCATGCTTCCACTAGAGCTTGGGTTCTTGAATGTGGGTTATGTCATGTTGATGAACGCTTATTCTTTGTTGCCCTTGGACCCATAGGAAATCTTAGTTATGCTTGAAATGTCTTCAGTTCTTTTAGGGGTTACTCTAAAATATCTCAAGCCAATTGTATTCTCATTTAAGATTTAGTTGCTTAGTTTCAGGCTCAGGCGAACTAGTACACACTAAAAATCCAAGGTTAGACCCAAAATTAATTGGAGACTGTACATTTTTGCTTGAGGTCGAATTTATACAAAGGTTTCCCTCTAGGATTGCAGCTAGAGAAAGAAAAGGTATAGTCTCTTTAGTGGATGTTGAATATGTTAGATGTGATAACATAGGCCATAAGGAGAAATGATGACTTCATCATAATCAATCAAATATCATTAGTGTGACTCATTAAGTTGTTGAGAAAGCTATTGTTTCCTTAGTTGTTGATGAAGTTGTAATAAGCTCTGGAATTGCATGTTCTAACACTGTTGTGCCCTCTGATTCACAAGTTACTGTTCCTATTTAGGAACCGTTAATGGACATTACTATGAAGCCAAATTCAACTTTAGTATCAAACACCATTAGAACCACCTCTACTCCTACTAAGGAAATTGATTTTGTAGTTGTCTACATCCCAAACTCTCTATTTGTCAAAACAAATGGATCTAATACAACATTTGTTGAAAAGAGTGACCAAACAGCCTCAATGGCGCATCATCAAACTGGATAAGCTCGAAGGTCGTTGATTCCAAAAGAATAGCTGT
Source organism: Orychophragmus violaceus (assembly GCA_030180135.1). Taxonomy (NCBI): domain Eukaryota; kingdom Viridiplantae; phylum Streptophyta; class Magnoliopsida; order Brassicales; family Brassicaceae; genus Orychophragmus; species Orychophragmus violaceus. Next base: position 13,487,576 of record CM058232.1, read on the forward strand.
TTGACGAGAACTCGGTGATTGTTAATTCCGAAGAATGGCTGTTCAAACGAGGGGTTTTTATTATCGTTGATTCGGAAGAATATCAAAAACAAAGAGATGATGAACTGAAAGTTATAGGTTTATGTCATTAATCAAAAGTTGAATACAATAGTAATAGGTTTAAACGCCTTATTTATAATAAACTAGTATTCGGCCCGTGCGTTTGAACGGGCCAATTCATTAGCTGAATTTTTTTTAAGGTTTCAATTATGTATAAATCTAATAAAACATAAGTAGATAAATAAATGGATCTTAAACAAATAATTAATAGTTAACATAACTTTGACATTGGTTATTTAGCTCGATAAAAAAAAAAGAGAGAGAAGGCTTTTAATTAAAATAAATATAAACTTAGTTACCTTGATCAGCTCATATCCTCTCCCTCGTAAAACTCACCTATTATCGCAATCCAAAGCTCGAAACAAATAATCTTTTTATTAACCTACTAGAAATCTGTGAAATTACCAAGTTTTGTTCACACACGAGTCATTTCTTATTTTGTTGTTAATTTAAGGTGTGGTGATGTTGATCATGTGCGATGTCTCAATCGTTTCCAAATTTTTGCAGTATCGATTTGGTTATATTTATTAGTTTATCCGGTAACTAACCAAATCTCTCTTACACAGGCGCACAATCGAAATAAGTTCTTTGATACTGGAAGCCAAAGGAATATATGTTTTGATGGGAGTGAGTACTCTCTAATCTCTCTGTATAAAAACTCTTTCGTTTGGTGTAAGTGTCCTAGACTCGAGTGGTTTAAGCTTGGTGGTTGCTTTGCCCTGGATTTCAGAACATCCTGTTTTAAAACCTATGATAATAATGTTCTGTCTAAGTTGTGATTTAAACATTAAGTTGATTGTTGTATACATCGGAAGCTTGGAGACTTTGAATTTGAGTTTCGTAAATTCGATGTGGAGTTAGTGTCTGGAGTTGGGGAAAAATATATGAAACTTCATATGATGGTGGTTATATACAATGGCGGACCCACTTAATAAGATGGGGTGTCACATGACACCCCTTAAATTTGTATAAAAACTTAAATAAGCTTAAAAACTACTAACATTCACTAGCAATTCTGGTAAAAATGGCATATTGAACCCCCTAACCAAGGTTCAAACCCCACAATGAACCCTTTTTAATATGTTTTTTTTAGTTGACACCATGACACCCCTAAAATTAAGCTCTGGGTCCGCCACTGGTTATATATTAATGGATTTCGATGAGATGATAAGACAAAACACCCAATTGTTTATCATCAGTGCTACTTAAGGAATATATGTTGCAGGATTTGTCTTCTAAAGAAGGCTCCATGGTGTTTCCAGAGAAGGGGACTTCAGGCATGATGAAACTTCCGATGAGAGTCTTTGAAGGTAAATTGTGGAAGACGTATAGGGAAGGTGAAGATACAGCTATGATGAGTAGAGATGGTCGGAGAGGCAGTTCCTGTTTCGGATTTGAGAAGACGATGAAAGGAGATGGAAGGGGTTCAGGCGGGGGAACAAAGTTGTTAAGATCCTTTTGGAAGAATCTTGAAGGTGGAGGATTCTCAGTTAGTACATCTTCCATTTTCTTAGCTTTTATCGAAGTTTCACAAACCTGTATCAAGACACATCGAAGATGCAGTTAGCTAGCAAGAGGCAGTCACACATCTGAATAAAGATGTAAGGATTTAACATAACAGAGTTATTTTTGAATATAACATGAAACATAAGAATTTTCATACGGATAAAACAAAGATCATTGATTAAAGAGTTCAAGCGTGAAACTAACACTGAAACGAGAAGAGGTTCCACTCTATAATTCAAATGCGAGATAAGTCAACTACTCCAACCTGATGAGTTTACATTCATGGCCGGTACACTGTAATCTAGATGAACATGTTTCTGAACTCACCATTTGCGAGCTTACATAATTCGTTGTAGTTCTGTGCATCTGCAAGCAAAGCAAGAGCGAACCAAGTCAAGGATTTTCCCAATCATATAACTCAAGAGAAATGGTATACTCAATTTTTTTACCGAAATTGTCTCTAAAGTTGGTCCAAAGTCCAAACTTCAGCACGAATGGTGTTTTCAGTCTCGGCGATTCCAATCACCTCGATGTATGTAGTTAGAGACGGAGGAGGGGAACCTTTAACAACAATCTGCTGATCATCAGTGGATTTCCCAATCACGGATCCAACATCTGACCGGATTACACATCGAAACTCAGATTTTTCTCAAAAGAAGCGCTTAAAGTATAACTTAAGAGATTTGAAAATCCTATAGAAGAATGAAAAGTATGTAAACCCCCATTACAGATTTTATGCTAAATCCTTGATTATCAACGGAAAAATCTAACCATAGAGATATAAACTCAAATCCGTGAGAAGAACATAAACCCATGATTCTTTTGAAGAATTCGAACTTCAGTTATTAAAATTTTACATTACCAAGCAATTATTGGGTTTTGGAAGGAAGGAGACTCGAAAATAAGAACCGTAAATCACGAGAAATAAACAGGCAAAAAAGAGAAAAGTCTCAAAATTTATAAAATTCAAATCAAGCCCAGATCTATAAGAATCGAGAGGTGATCCAGAAAAATTAGGGGTACATATAGAAAAATGATGTACCTTTTTCGCAGTAGAATCGATGAAGAACCAAAAAGAAGCGAGATTGTCTTCTCCAGCAAGACAACGAGATGCTAAACCTCAAACAAACCTCAAAAGCGTGACTCTATTGTGCGCTCAAGTAAATGCGGATTGCTTGCTTTTTGATTCAACCTGCAAAATACATCAATCGAAAGATCAAATTTGAGATGATAATATGTCTATTATGAATAAAAGAGTGAAATTGAAAGTGAGAAATTACAAACAATCAATTTGGGGAAAATGATTCTCTCCGTAAAATTATAGAAAGAAAACTGAGATTGAAAATATATTTCATCGTTGTTATGGAATTTGTGGGAGGAAGTTGAGCGAAGAGAATGAATCGTGGGTATGAATCGTGGGAGAATTATAGCTGAAAAATATTTTTTTAGAGAAGATCCTCGATTAGAATAATGAGAAATTAGAAATAGAAAAGAAAAATTAGAAAGCGTATACGTGAAAATGGCTGAGAGATTGACACGTTGGAAAATGACACGTATCACATGTTTAGAGTGTCAGTTAAGAATGATTTTGCTAGTGAATTATAGTGAAAAAAATTCCAAAAATCTTTAAATTTTAAAAGATAAACACTAAAATATAAATGTAAATAAAATACAGAGAAATAGTAATTATCTAAATAATAAAATAAATAATAAAGTATTTTAAATATCTGGCTGCATCAGTTCTCCCGGAGTTAGAGAAGATCCACCTTCGAATATGAACATAGATGATGTTGTCTTCTTTCTCTTCTCTATTGATAAAATTCTTCAAGCCATACAATATAAGTTTTCTATCTACAAAACTTTTTAATTTGACAAAGATCAACTTCAACATAATGTTCAAAAAAAAAAAAAAGATCAACTTCAACACTTACCATATCGATTTGACATCTTCTCTCCACGTAATTTTCATGACCATGTATTCCACACGTTCACTTTCCTTGATGACTTTTTGACTCCAACAAACGATGATGTGATGAAAACAACTTTCCAATGGACCTTGGGTTTTAGAAGCCCAAATCAAAGTATGATTCTCCGCATTGTACTCCACAAGGAATTGGTGAAAAAACCAATAATCAGACCGGTCACCTCTTGAACAACGAATCAATTGTTTTATCCACAAGCCGACCATCGTCATCATAATCATCGAAGATTGGATATCCAACGATTTCTTTAAATTGAAGCCCATTAAAAATCTTGTTAATCAACCACATCCATCTCGACCCAAGAAGACAAGTCAGTTAAGAAGTCAATGGCCCAAAGAGAAGTCAGCATACAAGTACTATAAATAGGACCCTTCACTCTTTATTTTAGACACATTGTAACTTGCGAGAGTGTCGAGTTACTTCTATAAAGCTCCGACCTCAAGCAATATTTAGGGAGCACGTCATTTGACGGACCCCCACCTCGTACCATCATGTTCATAGCTCGGCTTCGGCCTTAAGATCAATAAAGAATAGTTTCGACCTCACTTAAAGTTTATAACTCACTTTGTAGTTTGGACATTTCAGATCGTAGCCCGGCTTTTATTACTAGATCGAATTTCTGTAACAACAACTGGCGCCGTCTGTGGGGAGGTGAGAAACTTCTTTATATTCTCAGACGTAGCCGAGATGACATGACCTCTTCCAAAACGAGGCAATCCCAAGTCGTCCAGACAGGTACCTAGCACGCTTCCCCCGAGCTTGTCTATCCCGACATGTCCTTTACTACCACCAAACGACGTCCCCGGGCCGACAATAGCGACCAACCAGGTTCGAACAAACAACATGATCATGGGAGGGCTCCCGGCCTGCAACGACTCTGTGCGATCGATAAAGGAATACAAATGAAGAGTAGAAACATACCGATGTCACAAACCAAGCGCGGACGACGAGCTCGGAAGCAAGGACGAGATAACATTCACCAAGGACGATGAGAGAGGGTTGTAAAAACCGCACAACGACCCCCTTGTCGTCAAAGTACAGATCGGCGACTGTGAGGTGACCAGAATCCTAATCGGCACTGGAAGCACGGTTGACCTCATATACGAAGAAACCTTGAAAAGGATGGAATTGTATGACTATGAGATAAAGCGCTCAGAAAAACCGCTGACCAACTTCACCGGAGGGACGTACACAACCTCGGGACAGTCAAACTACCAGTACGCGTTGGAAGAACGACAGGAACGACCAAATTCGTTATCGTCGATCGGCCGGCAATCTACAACGCTATTTTAGGAACACCATGGATCCACGCCATGAGAGCAGTCCCGTCGACCTACTATCAATGCGTCAAGTTCCCTACTTCGAGCGGAACGTTCATGCTCCGTGGAAGCTTGGAAGTCTCAAGCACCTGTTTCCTCGTCGAATATAAGCTGCACAAAAAGTTCCGAGCCTACCTGCTAGCCGAACCAAAGATAAAACTACCATCTCCATAAGGACCCAAACGCGACGTTATGGATAAAGTCAACATCGACATCGAGTTTGGTAAGTATCTCAGCCTTAGCTTAGTTTGGAGTTGCTTCAAGTGGTTTTGTGGGTTTGATGCTATTCAAGAACACGTAAGTTTCTACTTTGATTGGATGTGGTCTGATATGTCCTTTTTTAGTGAACTGCTCGGTTCTTCTTGGTGGGGTTTTCTCTGGCCCACAACATGCTTGGCTAACGATTTCAATGGTCTTTATTGATATAATTAGCAGATTAATTTGGAAATACAATATCAAAGCTCTTATAATGTTTTTTCATATCATTTATAGGTCTTTATCGCCATTGCTATCATCATTGAATGCAACCTCGTTAAGATCATTGTTGTCACTGTGAAGGCACATTGCGACAAAAGCTCCAAAGAAGGTGACCAAATCCTGACTCATCTATTGTACTTTTAAGTAATACTGTCTTAAAACATATTCTTATGAGTTTCTTGATTCAAATTTTAGTCTCGCAAGAAGTTTCAGTCATATCGATTTATGCTTCTTTGTTGCATAAATCGAGTCTATTTGGTATCATGGATCCCGCCGAACCAGTGACCTATGTCTGTGGAGGTACGCTCGGGCTCAGCCTCTCTAAAATATCATGAGTTTGGCTCCAAGTAAGGAGGAAAAGGAAGCACATGAAGGAACAAACAAGTTTGAGAGGAGAAGAATGAAGAGATAAACAAAAGATTATGAGTTTGTTACACAATTTGAGAAAAGGATTTCCAGAGAGTGAAGCTCTTGAGAATGGATATTGCTTCTCCAGAAATTCAATAAAGATTATTTACTCTTGCTCTGCCTCAGATAAGAAATTTTACAAAGAGAATTAACTAACAAAACAGAATTAAAGAACGAACTAACACATTTCACTTCAAAAATTAACTAACAAAACAGAGCTTAAGAACGAACTAAAACACATTCCACTTCATGTTTCTCAGTTGCACAACACACAAACTAACTAACAAAACAAAATTTAGGAACAAATTAAAACACATTTCACTTCTCAGTTACACAACACATAAATTAACTAAAACAGAATTTTAAAAGTGATTGATTGACCTCATCTATTTTTTTTTTCTTACTTCTGCGAGGCTAACTTGGGCCACTTCAGTCCAAACGTCTTTAGCCTCCAATGGGTTTTCTTAAGGACAGCATACTTGAAATTTTTCTCATGCAGGTAATTAACCAAGTCTTGAGCGATAGCAATATCATCCATAATCTTTGGTAGCTCCTCTTTGGTAGGACTTTGAGAAGGGACACATCGTCTGAATATACAGTTGAATGAAACATGATTTGCTTTTATCTTCACATGTTTCACAATTTCAACAGCTTCGGCGAGATAATTGGTTTATCGGCTCCTTGCAAACACATCAACTAGAGCAACGTAGTGGTTTTGTTTTGGTTTCAGCCCATAGTTCTTCTCCATTGTATACATGTATTCACGTGCTATGTCTCGCTTGCCATAGTGACCGAGTCCGGCAAGTAGAGCTTTAAACGTTTCATCAGTAGGAGCAATTCCTTTACGCAACATCTCTTTGAAGAAGTCTTCAGTCTTCTCTGGTGCATTCACTGAATAAACTAAAAGCAGTGTGTTGCATATGGCGAAACCCTTATGCTTACACTCCTTGAAGATCTTCTCCGCAGAGTCTAATGAAACGGCAAAACCGTCACCATACATAGTTAACAATTGAGCGATCGCCACTCACCCTCGCTTAACATTCTGAACCTCAGTGATAGTGCATGAATACTCTTCACCTCCTTGCTGCTCAGCCAGCTGTATGCGGATCATTCCAAATAGAAGCATGCATTAACCAATAAGTGTGGATTCCCGGTATAAACATATGAATCCAAGAAGTCTCCAGACATGCAAATTATGTCCACTTTTCGTTCCAAAAGCCTATCCTCCCATCCATTCTTGATTATCACTCTCTGAAGACTATTTCGGAGGTCTCTCCGAAGACTATCTCGGAGCTCCACGCCTTGATATTTACAACAAAATTTCTAAAAACATTTTGTATATACTCTTTGTTATTAAAATATATTTAATCAAAGTTTGAAGGCATAATTTTTGTTAAGCATATGAATTTTCATAATGTTTATCAGATTTCTTATTAATAAACTTATTTATTAAATATATAAATAAAATTTAGTTAATCGAATGTGAATCTCTCATGTATTAGATATCTATAAAGACATCTTCAATCCACCTATATTTTTACATCTAAACTCTATTTTAGAGTAAATATTTCTCTAACATTTGTACAGAAAGTGTACTGTAAAGAGATTTTTCGTTCCAAAGCTTATCAATTCCTCAAAATACACACATTCAAATCACTATAACATTAAGAGGTGTCCGTCCATTTTGGAATAAGATCAATCAAAAGGAATGCAAAATTCCAAGTTAATCCAAGCCAAATTCAATTTGAGATGAACAATCTAAAAAATCCTAAGTGATATTTGCATCAAACAATCAACTAGGACCAAACAAGTAACAATCATTCATAATCAAAAGCATTAGGATCCAAGTTCATAAGCTAAGCAAGAGAAATTAAGATAAAACAAGTAAACCAAGCAAGATTAAGTAAATTTCAAGAAATTATAATGAAATGAAGCTTTTGTGTTAGTTTATTGATATAAGTTGGTCTTATGAGTGATCTAAGATGTTAATACAATCACACAAGTGATCTTTAGGCCTAAATGGTTAAAGAAGACTAATCGTATTCCTAATTCTTAATCACTTACTAATTATCAATTCGAGAAAAAATTTCATTTGTGAAAAGAGAAATCAATGAGCATTAAAAGCATGATCCAAAAGCCAAAATATTTTTTAAAATATCATTTCCATGAGATAAATAACTAAATCCCTATTTGAGTTCATTACGCATTTTCAAAACACCTTATGTGCATTAAATTACATAAGTTATAGACAAGTTTGATCAATGCTAATCTAGCATTAAACACATTCAAATAATAAGGATTAAAACGATTATATCCCTAAACATCGAAGATCCATCATAATTTCACCTAAATCTACATAACTCATGATTTTTAAAGGTAATTACTCACTAATCTGCATAAATTCAACAAAGTATATGAAGAGAAAATCATATATATTATAGAGTTTCTCTACTTTAGAATTATACATTTGAGATGGTATAAAAGCAAAAAAAGAGACATGAAATCGATTATTAATCTACACAAAAAAACATTATAGTGAAACTTGTTTATGAAATTAAATTTTTTTAGAGAATCAACACCAAATGAAGTTCGCAAACTTATCGAAGTGCTTGTTTTTCAAAAATAAATGATTTTGATCATAACATATAAATTCCTTATCACATATTGTTGATCATTCCAATATCGGTTGCCCTATTTAGTGAAATTTTTCGAAGTCGAAACTGATATAGAATTATTTGCAGTTTACTATTTCACATGAATGATTGAATGAGATTGTTTAGTTATTAGTTGAGACATATATGAGTGAAAAACACAACTACTTGATTTTAATGAACGATTTTGCAGATAGAAATGTTGAGAGAGCCATATTTCAACAATATAATATAAAATGTCTGTCTCGCCGGAGAAATCTCCTTCGCGGGAAGAGTGGAGAGACTTGAGGCGACCGAAGGAGATAGGTTGTTCGAATCTGGTTACGATTCGCGGAGGGGATCCTGCCGGGAGTGGCTCTGTCGGGTGAGTCTGAGGGGTGCCATCGAGATCCGTCAACGTCGGGCAATGGAGGGAAGAGGTTCGGGCTTGTGGTTCTAGAACGCTGGCTGGGGTCGGAGGTGATGAGGAAGATCGGTTTCTTCCCTGGAGTATGGCGGCGCAATTCTGTGTAGTTGAGTAACCGGTTTGAAGACTCTCACCGGTTAATTAGGTTTGGTATTTTATTTTGGTTCGGTTTAATAACTCCGGTTAATCCCCGGTTAAGGATTAGTTTAATTATATATATAATGGCTCTAAATGGTGACCAAGGGAATGAGGCGGAACAATGAATTCTCTTTCGTTCCTTAAAAAATACACCATTTACAAATAATATTTTTTACACATAATTCCTTCTCATTTCTTCTTTCGTAGAGAACTAAAGAGTAAAACTATTCTTCATCAAATTTGGGAAGGAACAATAATTCCTATTATTTTATTCATCTTCGTTCTTTTCCTATTCATTCCTATTATTCTTCAAATGGTCACTAGTTAGATGAATACAATATTGAATCCACCAAAATGGTAGAAACGATCCTTCAGAACTAAGAACAAATTTTTGAATCTGCCTTCTTGAAGAGAGAAATCTCTCAACAAGCCCAACGATCAAGTTCCAAAACAACCAATGAGAAATGAATTGCAGAACCAGAGAGTTTATAATCTTTTTCTTTTCTTGTAACAAACATTAATCTTTGTTATTCTACTGGTCCACGTCATCAGTCAACATTTGTGAATCCAGCTCAGCTAAGAGTTGACTATTTCTTCTTCCCTCTTTTGTGAATGTAACCATAAGCTGTTTATCAGTCGTGGATTGCCTTACAAGTATCGGCGCATAACGGGGAAGCATTTGTGGCTGGCTTCCCTTGCCATCACAAAGGAAGTCTTGAAAATCACTTTCTTAGCTCTCATCTTTTTCAAACAGACAACAACCTAGAAAATGGAGTTAAGCTTTGCTAGCTTCAAGTATATATTCTATGTTGGAGATGGAACGTCGGCTGTGGTAGAGCCATACTAAGATGAACTTTAAAAAGATATTGAGCATGTGTTTTTATTTGCATTATATTATTTGTAGCCTTATGAATGATTCTTGTTAGATGTATGGCTGTGGTCAAGGGCGGACCCACGTTGAGTAATGGGGTAACAAGTGACACCCCTTAAATTATAAAAATTTGGTGTGTAAGCTTAAATAATTAAGTGCTGGTGGCTCATTTGGTCTAGATGCAGTGTGGTTGACACCGTAAACTTTGGTTCAAGTGTCCCCAAATACACATTTTATCTATTTCAAAGTTTTGTGACACCCCTAAAATTAAACGCTGGGTCCGCCACCCTGTGGTACTTTTCAGATTCAAACCTATGTAATATTCTTAACTGAATTAGATACAAGCATGTTAGTTTGGTTAAGTGTTAGGTTCTCAAAATGAATATAGAATGAAGAACTAAAAACGCGAAGTTTTTTTCTACAGTTATAAATCAACCAAGGATTCAATTTTTAACAATCGGCACACAGATAAACAAATTTGGAACTTGTCTTTGTTTTCACATCATGAGATAATTATTATCTAATCATTTACATAAGGAGCAACGTTACTTTCCCCGCAACTCCGACGTTCCACAACGTTTGGACATGTGATCCACAACGTTTACATGTGATCCAACTCCGACACATGTGATCCACAACGTTTACATGTGATCCAACTCCGACACATGTCCAAATTTACATGTCTCGGCACACAGATAAACAACAAGTGATCCACAACGTTTCTAGCAAATGAAAAGAAACAAAAAGTGATCGACACATGTCTCTTATGCAACTTCGCACTTCACCGACAACTCCGACGATACGTTCTCTGTTTTTCTCCTCGTTTCGGCTTCCCGTTTTCGGAAGAAATATAAGATTTCTTTGACGTGATCCGAACCGGGTCGGGTTCATCGGAATTAACTCTCAACAGAAAATTCAACAAGGCGCCGGAACCAAGCATTCTAAAAGCAGCTCTATCGTAAGCCAAAGCTGCATCTTCCGCCCTCTCAAACGCCGAGAATTTCCCCCACGGCCTCTGTCTCACTCCCCTGTAATGCTTCCCCTTCGACGGCGCCGCCACCGCCATGTAAAACTTCGGTTTCTCCGACGGTTTCGATCTTAACCGACGGAAAATCGTTATGAGGCGAATTAGCCGGGGACTTCGACGACGGTTCTAAATCTAAAAAATCGCTGATGCAGCTCAAGTCCGATGACGGAGATGACGTTTCACAAGCTCCGTTGTAGGCGTCTTTAAGGATTCCCTAAACTAAGATATCCTCGGAATCATTCTCTTTCAACGGCAAGTCTCCCCAAGTTCCCAACTCTCCGTGAAACACGATCACGGTATTGACTCACTGAATCGCAACTCGTTGTCTCCTCCTAGCAAGTGACGTCGTATAGACTCCAACAAATCGTAATCGGATTCTGCTGCCGCCATTATCTCGCCCTGTCCTTGCATTATTACAGAAAGAAATGAGTTTTTTTTCCTCTTTTGATTTTTTTTTTGTTATTGAATTGCCAAATGTCTAGTTTTCTCTGTGTGGAAAGGCGGTGAAGAGGTTTATATTGTGGATATTTGAAAATTTTAAAGTTTTGTATTATAATGGGAAATTTAAAAAAAAAAAAAGAACTGATAAAAATTTATGAAAGTTGTGGATTTTTTAGTACTACCAAGTTTCGTGAATTAAACAAGTGCGCTTTACCCGCAGAACGAAGCTGTGTCAAGATGACGTCATGAGATTTACGGAACCAAGATGCTGATTGGTCTCATAATATAGAACTGAGAAAATGATATTAAATTGCAAATTGTACTTAATTTTAAAAATATACATAACTAAGAAAAATATATCTGTAATTACATGAAATCTAGCATAGATTTGTGCTTTGGTGGTGAAACAAAAATCTAAAAAGTGGGCCACATCTACTTTGAGTGGGACACTTTTAAAATGTATGCACTAATCGGGATACATTTCGCCTGGATACAAATAAATATCATCCAGTTTTTGCATTTTCACCTGAAAAATACTTGGGTTCATCCCTAAGGGTGAACTCATTTGTTCACTTCTTCTTTTTTTATCCAATAAAAATATGTCATGTGGTATTATTTTAAAATAAAAATTAAAAAAATAAAATTAAGTAATTAAACACATTAAAATATTTATAAAAATAAATAATAATATATATCAACATTTATATATTTTTTAGAGTTTACAGATTGGGGTTTAGGGTTTATGAATTAGGGTTTATGATTTAGGGTTTTAGTCTTTTAGAGTTTAAGGTTTAGGGATTAGGGTTTATGGATTTGGGTTTAGGGTTTAGAATTTAGGGTTTAAGTCTTTTGGGATTTGGGGTTTAGGATTTAGAGATTAGGGCTTAGGGTTTAGGGATTAGGGTTTAGAATTTAGGGATTAGGGTTTAGTTTTTATTTTAATTTTATTTTTAAAATTAAGGTTTGGATTTGAGGAATAGGGTTTAGGTTTTTATTTTTAAGATTTACAAATTGAATTTAGGGATTAGGGTTTAGTTTAAATTTTTATTTTTTAGGTTTTCAAATTATGTTTCAAGGTTTAGAGTTTAGAATTTAGGATTTAGGGTTTAGAATTTGGGTTTAGTTTTTTTAATATAAATTAGGTTATTTTAATTTTAATTTTTTTTGTTTAAAATAAAACATAATTTCTCTTTATTTTCGTTTTTTGTTTTAATTTTAATTATTTTTAGTACTAAATTATGTGTAATCATTTGATTGGTTAAAAATGAGGAGGTGAATCTATGGGTTCACCCCTAAGGAAGAACTCAAGTATTACTCTTTTTACCTTTGAGCCTTTACACTATTAATTTCTATTTGCATTTTCATTTTATAACAGTTGCACACACAACACACATAACAATAACAACAATTTTGACCAAAAGAAAAGAAAGAAAACAACAACAAAAATTATAAAATAAATAATGTTTATGGAAACTGTTATTATGGGAATTCGACCTAGTCAATATTACGAGATATGATCTAAAATATTCGAACTGCGAGGTGAAATACAAATATAAAGCGAGGTCCAAATTGTTCTTTATTGATCCTAAAGCCGAAACCGAGCTATAAACATGAATGTACGAGGTGTGAGTCCGTCGAATGACGTGCTCACTAAATAATGAAGAATGAGGGGCCCTATTTATAGTGCTTATGCGCTGACTCTTTCTTGGGCCGATGACTCTTTAGCGGACTTTATTTTTGCGGGCCGATTTGAAATATGATCAATTAGTAAGATTTCCAATGAGCTTTGGATGGGTGCTAAACCCATATCCAACAATTAGTCCTCTCCAGTTCGCCGAGCTGCGATGCTGAGTTCGGCGAATTTCTTCGAGCATTTAAGTCAGGCGGAAATCTTGCTAGATTATTTTTGCTTTGGTTTGGGTCGCGTTCTTAGTGGAGCATCATGTCTTCAGGGATACGCGACTCTTGAATCATCGCGAGATTTGCTATTTATTATTGTTATTATCTTTTATCTCTTCGGCTTCTGCGCTTTCCCTTCTGCAATCTCACGCTTTCTCTCCATGTTACTAGTGTTTATCGGTTCTTCTTTAGACCTCTTGAATTAGCATGCGAACAGGGGCAACTTTTTACTTATCTTTCAGCAGCAGTGATTCGGATTCTTCCAGTTCGCAGGGTGTGGATTTTGTGCGATTTTGGCTTTCTCGCGACGACGAAGAGTTTTTTACTTCTGGGGGTGGCTGGATACTTCGTCTATTCTGGGGCAACCCGGTGATGAAGAAAGCCATTGTGTGTCAGCCGTTTTCTGATTTTTCTCTTCCTCCACTTTCAGAGGAAGAAAACTTGGGCTCGCCCGTCGATGTTGAGCGAGGCGAAGGGGGTGAACTCAATTCAGGTATTGGTGCAGATACGTCACTTCGCGGGTGTGATGGCGATGATTGGGTTGAGCCCGGAGATGGTACTTCTGGGGCTAGTGCTTCTGCTTCTGCCAGTCGTTCTTAATCGGCGGTTCCAAAGGCAGGAAAGGAGAAAAAGTCGAAGAATAAAGAGGTTATAACTGGCGAGGGAGACTCTCGAAGGAAGGTGGTTGCTCGGCCGATTCCCTCTTCCATCTGCAAGCAAGATTCCTTGGATACCCTTTTGCGAGTTCGTATCCATGTTCCTGGTCTTGATTATCGCATGCCGTCCCCTGATGAGAGGCCCTGGGATGCTCCTCACAGGTGGGTCTGTTTGAATGAGAGTTTATTCTCTGAGTGTCATCTGTTATTCCCTCTTCCGAGGCTCTTGGTTGAATACTGCGAGGCGAGGAAGATAGCTATCTCTCAGCTTTTTCCGGGTGCCATTCGTAATATGGTGGGTGCTTTGATCATGGCGGCTGATGATGGCTTTGAGATGTCCACCGGTTTCTTTTGTAGGTTGACGTCGATATCGGTTAATCGAGGGACTGCCGAGACCTTTTATAGGAAGCTTTTGCGCAGGCATTGTCTGAAGATTGTGTCCGATCCTCTGGATAAAACGGACCGTTGACAGGATGGCTATTTCTTTGCGCGAATTAACAATGCGTTGCGTTCGATGTGAATAGGGTCTTCTTTTCAACTTGGAATACTGATCCTGGTAGTTATCTTTCTCCTTCGTTCTTCTTTTCTATTTGGGTGTTTGTTGTTGCTTACGTGGCTTGTCTTCGTATCTGTTTATATGTTCTGCAGACTGCTCCTTTTCTGGTTTCTGAATTGCGGATTTTTCTGAGAATTTGAAGAAGATGAAGGCTCATATTCCGGTACCCTGGCTTTCAAGGAAGGATAAAGGGGGCAAAGCTCGTTTTGATTTGGAGGTTCAGACTTGTTTCCAGAAAATTGATTAAAGTATGGATCCTTCCCCCCCCCCTTTCTCTCTTTTTTTGGGTGTGGCGTCTATCTTCTGAACTTTTGATTGTCTTGTCAGAGTTTTTGGGGTCGGTGTCTTCTTACCGCCCGGCCAGTGTATCGCTGTCTCCTCGTCTTGTAGTGAATCAGCGACCTAGAACGATGTGTGGGCATAGGAGTGGACCTAAGAAAGGACTAGAAGGACCAGCTCATTGAGTTCCTCTGCCGAAATGCTTCGACCTTCGCCTGGTCGACTAGTGACATGAAGGGGATCAAACCCATGGTAACATGCCACGAACTCCATGTCGACCCGGTGTTTAAACCCGTCAAACAAAAAAGGATGAAACTGGGGCCAGAACGGTCTCAAGCAGTAAACGACGAAGTAGAAAGACTATCCAAGGCAGGATCGATAACCGAAGTAAAATACCTGGACTGGCTCGCAAATTCGGTGGTCGTCAAGAAAACAAACGGGAAGTGGAGAGTGTGTGTCGACTTCACAGATTTCAACAAATCCTGCCCAAAGGACAGTTTCCCTCACATCGACAGACTCGCCGAAGCCACGGCAGGCAACGAGATCTTATCATTCATGGACGCCTTTGTCGGATATAACCAAATAATGATGCACCCCGACGACCGAGAAAAAACATCGTTCATCACCGACCGAGGGACAAACTGCTACAAGGTAATGCCGTTCGGCCTAAAGAATGCCAGAGCAATGTATCAGAGGCTCGTCAACATAATGTTCGCTGACCAACTCGGACAAACGATGGAGGTGTATATCAAAGACATGTTGGTAAAATCAGACTCGGCTGATGACCACATTGCTCACCTCACGACCTGCTTCAACCACTTGAACAAATATGAGATGAAGCTCAACCCAGCCAAGTGCACATTCGGAGTCTCTTCAGGGGAATTCCTCGGATACATAGTCACCAAAATATGGATAGAGGCGAACCCACAATACTCGCCCCTAAGAGTCAATCACAGGATAAGCCGAATTCGCCCCTAAAAATCAAACACAGGATAAGCCGGCAATAGTTCCGCACCTCAAACTACCACAGGATAAGCCGAGCACGTACTCGCGCCTAAATGTTATCACGGGATAAGCCGGCAGTAGCATGTACCTAAAAAATAGACTACAGGATAAACCAATAACGTACTCGTCCCTAAAAGTCATTCACAAGATAAGCCGTCAACAATCCCGCACCTACGAACACATAAAATAACAAACAAAAAACAATTCAAAGAAAAAAGGAGAAAGAGGGGGCAAGAATACAACCATTCGCATTCATAAAAAAGGGGACGGACTAAAAAAGCAAGGCGCATAAAAGCCCAATCCAAGAAAAACAAGTACAACCAAACAAAGCAGGAGAATAAACCCCCGCACCCCCAAAATCGAACCAAACACTAAGACCCGACCGAAACACACTCTTCCGCAGAAACAAGCCCTTCGTCATGAAGTCTGGCGACGTTGGCAGCAGTGATGATCCCCTCGTTCGAACCATGCACATCCCGCACAAAGCGACCTGCCAAATGTCTCTTCGACGATCTCGGTTACTCAAAGGATTCATGCGAAAATATCCTTCGGAAAGCTCGGTATAATCCATCGAATAAAGCTTCTCCTTGAGGATCTTCTCGTCAGTAACCAGCCGTTCGATCTTCGACATCGGAACATCCAGACCACCATCGACTAGAAGACGGTACGATGCTAAGACCGAAACAACCTGGTTTAGCTCCAAAATTTTATCACAGGATCGTACATGCTCCTCCCTTGCTCTCCTAATTTTCGCCAAACGAGCCTCCGCTCTGCCAAAAATCTCGGCCTCCAATCGAGCGATCTCATTGGCACAAGACATAGGCAATTTGTCACACTCTGACCGGTGCACGGCTTGGGCAGCGAGCAGCACGTTCCTTTCTCGCGAAGAATCAGCAACCCAAAGCTCGAGATTCTCAACCCTCTTCTTTTCGCGACGGAGGACATCACCAACTCCCTCAAGCTCGTGGACCCTCACATGCATCTCAAGCAGCTTCGATCTAAGTCTCTCCTTCTCGAGTCAGAGTGCCCTGATCTCTTGCTCATAAGCATCCGTCAGACAGTTCTCGTCCACAAGGGTCTACCACCAAAATCAAAGGCTCACAACAAGAAGGAAGAGGGAAGGAAAGCAGAAGCACAAAGCCGGAAAAAACTTACCCAGACATGGCCGCATCCAATCCTCCGATGAAGATCAGACCTAAATGACGCAGAAACCGGAGGCCGCCCACTCGATGGACTTGACCTCATCGATCGGAGAAATCGGACACACGCATCAGCATCATTAACAATCGTCTCAGAGCCAGAATAATCAAAGCGAACCGAAAAATAAACCGTTCGAGCTCGGACTAACGTCTCAGGCTTAGATACAGAGGCTAAACCTCCCTTCTTTGTTTTCATCCTCTTCACCCTTGACATCGAGGAATCACCACTAACCACACCATCTCACATACCAGCTGACATACCCCTAGAGGATCGCTCCTTCTTCAGATTCCACTTAGCCGCCCCGACATCCATACAAGAGAAACTCCTTTGAATCCTCTCCATATGGACATCATGCCACGACAAAGGACCAAGCAAAGTCAACTTCCTCAAACCCAAAGGAAAATCCTTCGGATAAAGAGCATTTAACGTACAAAGATATGGGCAAAATTCAACACGAATAAAAAAGAAGAAGAAGAAAGAAGGGGGTGAAGAAGGGGAGAAAGCAGGAACCATACTATGAGCATACCAACAGTCATAGAGACAAATCCATCTGTCATGAATCGACCATGGCCACTCATCCACAGCCGGGAGACAAAGCAAAAGACCTGAAACACGCATGGACTCTCACAATTCTGTCCAAAGTCGCTTGCTTGCACAAGGATCTCCGAATCTCGCGAGTCACCAAAGCCTTTTTCGACTGAGAC
Organism: Orychophragmus violaceus; assembly: GCA_030180135.1. Classification (NCBI taxonomy): domain Eukaryota; kingdom Viridiplantae; phylum Streptophyta; class Magnoliopsida; order Brassicales; family Brassicaceae; genus Orychophragmus; species Orychophragmus violaceus. Next base: position 13,505,200 of record CM058232.1, read on the forward strand.
ACCTCACAAACAACACTCAAGTCAGAGCCATCCACTTGGTATTCCGGTACATCAAAACCAATACGGCGATGCACGGAGGACGAATTCCTCCCGCAAACCCGAGATTCCTCCTCTTCGTCAGATAACTTCAAGACAGGGGAATCCATCCCCAAGAAAACAAAGGAGCTGTTATCATCACTATCACTGCTAGAAGACGAACGATCAGACGAAGAACTCATCGACATGTATCAAATAGAAGACAAAACCAAAAGAAACGTAAAGAAAAATGAACGAAAGGAGACTCATTTGAAGGATATTTATACTAAAAATTTCCAGCAGACATCGAGGGAGCATCATCATTACCTTTGCACGGATCCCAAGGCCCGACGATTGCACCAGTGACGTTGTAGGCGATACGCAATATTCCCTTCCATACGACTGTTAGCACTTTCCTGTCCCCCTAGTGATATAGCTACATGTGTAAAAAAAATACAAAGGGCTAAAAGGCCACGAAAGTCGAACACATTTCACAAGATTTCCGCCTGACTTAAACAACCAAAGAAATTCGCCGACCTCGACTAAACACCGCAACTCGACGAACTGGGGGGGGGGGCTAACTGTTGGATATGGGTTTGCACCCATCCAAAACCCATTGAAAATCTTGTTAATCAACAACATCCATCTCGGCCTAATAAGACAAGCCCCCTAAGAATTCAATGGCCCAAAGAGAAGTCAGTATCCAAGCGCTATAAATAGGACCCTTCACTCTTCATTTTAGACACATTGTAAACTTGCGAGAGTGCCGAGCTACTTCTACAAATCTCCGACCTCAAGATATATTTAGGGAGCACGTCATTTGATGAACTCCCACCTCGTACCATCTTGTTCATAGCTCGACTTCGGCCTTAAGATCAATAAAAAACAGTTTCGACCTCAATTAAATTTTATATCTCACCTCGTAGTTTGGACATTTCAGATCGTAACCCAGCTTTTATTACTAGATCAAATTTCCGTAACAACAGTAAACATAGCAAGGATCGAAACTTGATTAAGACACCAAAGGATTGACTTTGATACTAGACCCTTGCAGCGTCAACCTGGATAAGCTCGATGACTGTTGATTCCAAAAAATGGTCGTTTAAACGAGGGTTCTTGATAATCGTTGATTCTACAGAATACCGAAAACAAGGAGATGATAAACTGAAAGTTGAGATTGAAAGCGTACCTTGGGCGATGATTGTCTGGTTCAGCGGAGCGATTCTAAAGCATAGCTTCTTAGCATGGTTATTCATTCAAAATTGTTGCCCTAGACGAGATAGATTACTAAATTAGGGCCTGCAATCTGATAGCAATTGCCTCTTATGTAACGCTGTGATTGAATCTACTCGTCACCTGTACTTTGAATGCTCCTATGCCTGGTCAGTTTGGTCGCCTCTAGCAAGCATGATGAGATTCAATTCCGCAAGAGATTGGGAGGATTTAACTACCCAGCTTCAACAATTGCAAGGCAACAAACACTTCAAATGGTTAGTACTTTTATGCTGGCAGGGAACCCTTTACTGGTTGTGGTCAGAGAGAAATGGAACTAAAGTTGGGAAACTTATGAGCTATGTGGGCTTTGGGGTACTTTATCTATATGGGTCTTTAAAAAAATTTTATTTGGGTCTTCAAAAACTATAGCCTTTCAAGGCTTGTAAGTGTCACTCTTTTACTTTTCTCATGCTTTCAATATGAAAAACGTATGTTCAAAAAAAAAAAAACTAAGATATGGTATCATTAATTGGTTCTCTTTAGCTATCATTTTTGTTTCCATCTTGTTAGTAGACTATGGATCAGAAAAATGTTGCATCAGATCAAGATCAAAGCCTTTTTCGACTGAGACACCTCACAAACAACACTCAAGTCAGAGCCATCCACTTGGTATTCCGGTACATCAAAACCAATACGGCGATGCACGGAGGACGAATTCCTCCCGCAAACCCGAGATTCCTCCTCTTCGTCAGATAACTTCAAGACAGGGGAATCCATCCCCAAGAAAACAAAGGAGCTGTTATCATCACTATCACTGCTAGAAGATGAACGATCAGACGAAGAACTCATCGACATGTATCAAATAGAAGACAAAACCAAAAGAAACGTAAAGAAAAATGAACGAAAGGAGACTCATTTGAAGGATATTTATACTAAAAATTTCCAGCAGACATCGAGGGAGCATCATCATTACCTTTGCACGGATCCCAAGGCCCGACGATTGCACCAGTGACGTTGTAGGCGATACGCAATATTCCCTTCCATACAACTGTTAGCACTTTCCTGTCCCCCTAGTGATATAGCTACATGTGTAAAAAAAATACAAAGGGCTAAAAGGCCACGAAAGTCGAACACATTTGACAAGATTTCCGCCTGACTTAAACAACCAAAGAAATTCGCCGACCTCGACTAAACACCGCAACTCGACGAACTGGGGGGGGGGGGCTAACTGTTGGATATGGGTTTGCACCCATCCAAAACCCATTGAAAATCTTGTTAATCAACAACATCCATCTCGGCCTAATAAGACAAGCCCCCTAAGAATTCAATGGCCCAAAGAGAAGTCAGTATCCAAGCGCTATAAATAGGACCCTTCACTCTTCATTTTAGACACATTGTAAACTTGCGAGAGTGCCGAGCTACTTCTACAAATCTCCGACCTCAAGATATATTTAGGGAGCACGTCATTTGATGAACTCCCACCTCGTACCATCTTGTTCATAGCTCGACTTCGGCCTTAAGATCAATAAAAAACAGTTTCGACCTCAATTAAATTTTATATCTCACCTCGTAGTTTGGACATTTCAGATCGTAACCCAGATTTTATTACTAGATCAAATTTCCGTAACAACAGTAAACATAGCAAGGATCGAAACTTGATTAAGACACCAAAGGATTGACTTTGATACTAGACCCTTGCAGCGTCAACCTGGATAAGCTCGATGACCGTTGATTCCAAAAAATGGTCGTTTAAACGAGGGTTCTTGATAATCGTTGATTCTACAGAATACCGAAAACAAGGAGATGATAAACTGAAAGTTGAGATTGAAAGCGTACCTTGGGCGATGATTGTCTGGTTCAGCGGAGCGATTCTAAAGCATAGCTTCTTAGCATGGTTATTCATTCAAAATTGTTGCCCTAGACGAGATAGATTACTAAATTAGGGCCTGCAATCTGATAGCAATTGCCTCTTATGTAACGCTGTGATTGAATCTACTCGTCACCTGTACTTTGAATGCTCCTATGCCTGGTCAGTTTGGTCGCCTCTAGCAAGCATGATGAGATTCAATTCCGCAAGAGATTGGGAGGATTTAACTACCCAGCTTCAACAATTGCAAGGCAACAAACACTTCAAATGGTTAGTACTTTTATGCTGGCAGGGAACCCTTTACTGGTTGTGGTCAGAGAGAAATGGAACTAAAGTTGGGAAACTTATGAGCTATGTGGGCTTTGGGGTACTTTATCTATATGGGTCTTTAAAAAAATTTTATTTGGGTCTTCAAAAACTATAGCCTTTCAAGGCTTGTAAGTGTCACTCTTTTACTTTTCTCATGCTTTCAATATGAAAAACGTATGTTCAAAAAAAAAAAAACTAAGATATGGTATCATTAATTGGTTCTCTTTAGCTATCATTTTTGTTTCCATCTTGTTAGTAGACTATGGATCAGAAAAATGTTGCATCAGATCAAGATCAAAGCTCAATGCTTAAAGTTATCTGCAGCCAAAGAGATGGGTTCCAGGCGAGGTTGCGGGAAACAGAAGAGGTACAGTAGTAGTACATTGTGGTTTGTGAAATTAATGTTGGTTGTTTGATACTGAGTTTCAAGATTTGTTCTACTGGTTATTTCACTCATTGTGGTTTCCAATCAGTAAACATAAGCATAAACATGTAAACAGATGGATTGCAAAAGCAAAATAAATGGCAGGTTTATTTTGTTTAAAAGTTTCCACAACTCAAAGAATCTAATTATTATATTCGTATTTTTCTCTTTGGTAATCTTTAAACTGAAAATGTATTGAAATTCCTAGAGAGCAGAAAAGGAGGTCAACCATGCACAAGCAATCTTTTTCTCCTTAGTCAAATCATTCTCTTTCTGACAGAAGATGCTTACTAGAAGTAGAAGTGCAAACGCAAATGGATCGGTAACATTTGCTGCTTATGGATATGTAGAGGGATACATATCGTAGGGTGCCATTTTGCTTGCAAGTTATTGAGTTTATATTATATTGAAAAGCTTCAAATATTATTTTGATGAATCTATCATCTTTGAAATTTGGCCAGAAAAATAAGTTTGGTCTTCTTTTCCTATTTATGTTTCAATTTGATCTTTTAACAATAATATTAACGTTGTTATGTAGACCTATGTAGCACGGGGACGTCAAAAATTAACGGAGTTCAATGGAACATTTGGAAAAAGACACAAAAATATAAAGTAAACTTAGAGCAGCTACATCGGCGGACGCGAGGTGAGTCTCTTAAAAATATTTTTTATTATTATTATTTTTTTTTTTATAGATGCCAAAAAAAAAAAAAAAATTTTAAAAAAGCGACGAATCAGAAGGTGACACGTGTAGGGAACAGTGCAAAAAACGTATCTTAAATAAGAGATTTTAGATACAGTTTCTTAAAAAAAATTGTGGGGTCCACGTGGGACCCACAATATTATAATATTTTTTTTTAAGAGACGCCTTAAGAGACGCTCGTTGTAGGTGCTCTTATAGCATGTAGAGCTTGTTTAGTTTTTCTTTTGTTGCCTCCAGCTGGCTCTATTTGAGCTAAATTTGGAACATAACTAAGAGCACTTCGATTGGGATCTCTTAGAGCAGCTCCATTGGGGTATATTAGGGGTGGGTCTCTTAAAAAAAAATATTGGGACCCACATTTTTTTTTAAAAACTGTATCCACAATCGCTTGTTTAAGAGACGGTTTCTTGTCTCGTCTCGCCACGTGTCGCCATTCTATTGGTCGATTTTTTTTTTTTTAAATTTTTTTTTTTCACCTTTTCAAAAAAAAAAAAATAAATAAATAATAAAAAAATTGAATTAAGAGACTTACCTTGCGTCCCGCTGGTGGAGATGCTCTTAGAGGGTTCTTAGCGCGGGAACCTAGGCAAAATTAAGAACCCCTCTCCCAATAGTTCTTTAGATAAGAAATTTAAGAACCCGTCTATTACACTGTTCACATGACGTGGCGAGACGGGATTGGTCAATTGTTTTTTTTTTTAAATTTCGAAAAAAAATAATATAAAATATTTTAAACGGATGGAGATGCTCTAAGACCACCCCCATTGGGGTTTCTTAGGAGAGTTTCTTAAGTAAAAAATTATAAAATATTCGTGGGTTCCATGTGAATAGTTAAGAGACAGGCTCTTAAAATCCTTAGCTAAGAACCTGTCTCTTAACTATTCACGTGACGTGTCGACTTCTTATTGGTTACTTTTTTTTTTGAATTTTTTTTTTTTTTTTATGTTTCATCTGAAAAAAAAATTAAAATAATAATAAATTTTTTTTTTAAGAACCCCAAGGGGATAACACCAATGTACATGCTCTAAGAACTTGGACCAGCAGCAGGAGAGTCTTGTCACATAGTCGCTAGTAAATATCTCTAAGCTCTTTTATTTGAGCATCTAGAAGGGAGTGTACTTGTGATCTTTCTTTTTCTTTTTCTTCTTTTTTGAAACTGAAGTGCAGTTCTGATCTTGCTTCTTCCAAAAAAGACATAGCGCTTTCTTTCCGGAACCGATTTAACCTGCGGAACGCAATCATCTCTTTTTCTTTTGTTGCCTCCCATTTGAACAAAACTTGGAACATAATTAAGAATAACTGACCAAATATAGACAACTCGTATGTATTCCAAATTCTCCGAGATCCACTTGTATGACTTGATTATCCTCCCCAACAATGCATACCTTGTCGATGTGCTCTCGGTACTCACACCACATGACGACTTTCTTCTCCTCGACGAGCAAGAAACTTCCAGGATTATAAGAGCTCAAATCAAATGCTAAGACCTTGGTCCAGAACACCGCTCTGGTCTCCTCATCAATCTTATTTGTCACCCATATCTCAGTCTTGGATGTAAAATCACGCTGTAGTAACATGGAAAGTTTCTCTTCCCTAACAACTTACAGAAGAGCAGTTACATGTTCACTGTGCCACTGATAGGGAAGGGGCACTGTTTGGAATTTCTCTGTAGAAAAATCAAACCTAAGCAAGGATTCGTGGAGTTGCGTTCCCGTTGCAAACATGTAAGTCTTTCCATTCAAAGACACTCCATGACAAAAGAAATCATCTAGGGACCAGCCTGGAGCTATATCATAATCAAGAATCCTCCATGAACCAGAGTTAAACTCGTAGACTTCCGTTCCTTTGCTAAAACAATGAAATTTGAGTATTTTGTAGCTCTTTTTGTTGTCGTATCCGAGAGCTAAGTCGCTGCCAGAGAGACACACGCGGGCTTCGATCCACTTGGTTTGATCAGTACACGGATTCCAAACCACGATTCTAGAGTCGTCATCGGAGAAGCATAACAACAAGCCGTCGCAGTGAAAGACCTTATACACATGGAATTGATATGAGTTACTAGAACGTGGAGCGCGTAGGCTAAGCTCACTTTTAAACTCTAGTTACTCTACAGATGGTGTCGTTCCAGTTCCATGTACGCTCATCGGACGAATTGTGCTTTCATCGGACAACATGACAAACAGAGACTCCTTTGCCGCTTTGTCGGAGTGTTTTCTCGTGAATCCCATGTCGTCTCGATGAATAAATGGTTCCATTGCTTGCATGTAGTTCGTAATCGTTTCAGAGACGTAGCCGGAACACGACAGAGTATCTCCTCTACTAAATCACCTGGAAGATCTGTGAATATTGTCATTGACCTAACATCTGTGAAGAAAAAAAAAACGGCAGAAACAAAAATTGAACGTAGTTAATTTATATAATCTAGGGTTTTCACTTTTCTCTTCCAAGTAATATTTTTATGATAGACCGAAAAGAGGGGAATCTAGTCGAATTATTCCCTTTTGTTTTAAAATAAAAATAATTCACAACTGATAAAGGTAATGTAATAAAACAATGAGTTGGTTAAAAGAGATAGGTCCTACTTTTTTGGTACAAGAACTCTTATTACTTGTTCTTCGTATTCTTCTCTTTCGAAAGTGGTAAACGGAGATGGATCACCGACCACCGGAGTGATCCACTGATTCCGCACAGATCATGATGGTCCGTTTTGCTGGAGTTTTCAAAACAAACGGTCATGCTAGTGAAAACCAATGAGAAACCGAGAAATGAAGTGAAAATGTAAAGGAAACATGAGAAGATGATGAACAAAAAGGTTTAGGAGACCATAATCTTTGAGATTAAAACTCTTAAGTATATGGATTAGAGGCTGAAAACCTCTACTAAAATAATGGATGTGGTGGACCACTATTGCAAGAGACAATGAGCTTAGAAAAGATAAAATACGACAGAATATCTAAAATGATATTCCGAGAGTTGAATAAGTAACTAGGTTTATTTCATTAATCAAAAGCTGAATACAATAATAAACATAAACATCTTCTTTATAATAAATCCTAAAAAATTTATAAGATAAACATTAAAATATAAATATAAATAAAATACAGAAAATAGTAATTATTTAAATAATAAAATAAATAATAAAATTATTTGGAAATATTCCAAATATCTGGCTGCATCACTCAAACAACTATTTTTATCCGCAAACAGCTTTTTTTTTCCCCTCTTTTTTGTGTGGTTGGTGATAATTAATACAGCATAACAGAAGGGAGATGATTATAAAAAAGAAAAAAAGACAATTGGGTGGTGTACATGGACGTTTTCACGTTTAAGATTTATTTTCGTTGATGGGTCAAGTATTTGCATCGTTTTGGAGGATTCTGCGAGGAAGACCCGTTAAACAAACCCATATATATAAAGCTTAAGATCGATATGGTCAATGGTTAAAAGCCGTGGAGAAAGTGACCAACGAAACCATAGTTGAAGATCGATAGGGTTTTCACCTTATTTTTGTATTTACTAGCAAATTGTCCCTTTAAAATTTGTAAGTGATATTTTCTATTTTGTTATTCACCTATCCCCTACACCTCACTCACCCTTCCGATAATTCGTTTTATAATGTTATATTTAGTTTTTTTAATGGTTATAGACTAGATTTTGACCCGCGCTTTCTAAGCGCGGGTTTATTTTCTTTATAAATTTTAATTTTTTTTATTTATTTTATTCATAGTAATTTAGATTTTTAATTATGTAATCTAATTTTGATTATAATTGTTTAACCCGTATTATAAAAAGTGAGTTAATAATTTAGATTATTTTAAAAATGAATTATATGTTATTTGGGAAGAGATACTAAAATAACGATTTCGCATTATATATTTTAATCCGTGTTGTATAGTAAGATCATGATTTGAATATATATATATATGTGTGTGTGTGTGTGTGAAAACAACCATTGTAAAAGTTATGTGGTATAAGTTTAATATATATATATCTCTATATATATATATCTCTGTGTGTGTGAAAACAACCATTGTAAAATTTATGTGGTATAAGTTTAATTTTATTGCATTTATCTAAATATTATGTTATATAACAATAGATAATTATAAAAAAATTATTATGTTTTATATTTAATAATTAAATATTTACGAAAGTAGAAACAAAACAATCTGTTTATATTTATATATATATATATATATATATATATATATATATATATATATTTAACACATGTTGTGATGGTATATATAATTTTCAAATTTTATTGAACAACCCGTTAAAAACTGCATTCAAACATAAAGTATTATTTAACGCCTCAAATATTTGAATAATATAAATATGGAATAATTTTAATATTTTTATTAAGTTTAAAATATATCAACTGAAATTATTTAATATATATATATATATATATATATATATTAAACTAATGCGTAGATTTTTTAAAGAAAATTTATAATCGAAATTGGCTAAATTATTTTTCAACCCATTCAATGATTTAAATATTTTGCAATTTGATGGAAGAACCCGCTAAAAAGTGCAATCGTAAAAACATCAATCATAATATGTATATATATATATATATTTTTTTGAAACAAAAATAAAGAAGATATTAAAATATATTATAAATATATTTTGAATTAAATAATAAATTGTAGAATATTAACTTATATATATAACTTAATTATGATTGATTTAATAACTTAATTATGCTTGATTTTATTTCTTTAAGTTATATTTTAGTTAAGAATAATTTATAATATTTATTTTAATATTAATTTCGAAATTAATTATTATTTTACTAAATTTTTGAAAAAGATTTTTGTTAGATATGATTATGATAGAAAAAGGAAAACAAAAAATATTATAAAATATTATGAATAAATCAAATATAAATTGTTTTACAGTTCTTAATAAAATCAAGGGCAAATTTCGGAAACAACATTTATGTACCATGGTCAAACTCTAATTTTTTTAATAGTATTGATACTTGTGTTGTTAAGATATTCAGATCTAAATAGTTTTTTTCGGATTTGAATCCGTACATCCAAAATTCCGCGACTTATTTCAATTTCATTCAGATACATTCAGTTCCATTAAAATATCATCTAAAACTACATTGTCGACATAAAATAATATCTAAACTAATAAATAATGGGAATTCGGCCATAAAAATCCTCAACTTTGTAGGAATGGCCAATTGAGACACCAACTTTTTGTGTGGCCAAAAAAACACTAGACAATTCATTGACTTCCGTTAAAAACCCAAACTTTAGATTGACTTGCCATTAAAGCACACCGTTAACTTTTTTAACGGAAAATTAAACACCATTAACCTCACCGTTTATTATTATCGTTAATGAAAAACGACGTCGTTTTTCTATTTAAAAAATTCTACCATAAAAATCCCCTACTTTGCAGGAATGGTCAATTAAAACACCAATTTTGCAGGAATGGTCAATTAAAACACCAACTTTTTGCGTGGCCAAAAAAACACCAGACAATTCATCGACTTTTGTTAAAAACCCAAACTTTAGGTTGACTTGCCATTAAAGCACACGGTTAACTTTTTTTAACGGAAAATTAAACACCATTAACCCCACCGTTTATTATTATTAAACGTGGATCGAACTCGAGACATGAGGCAAGAGTATACAGAACTTTACCATTGTGCTATTGTTCATCGTCGGTAATATATGAAACACATTTCATTATATCACCTATTAATAAGTCTTTCGGGATCAATTACAATTACTAAATCAGCCATGACATCTGCATTTTCTTCGTCTCCGATGAATCGTTTAGCTTACACTCTTGAATGGTGAGGCTCGTCTCAGTGAATCCAGCATCGACAAAGCTAGATCGAGCAGAGAATCTGATGAAGAACTCCATGAATCATCTAGCTAAAGAGTTTTACAGAATTCTCAAGTCAAATCGACGGTATCTCCATCCAGAATCCGTCTCCGTTCGTTCTCGTAACTCTGCAAGAAACGTCTCTAATTCAGACTCAGAGGGCGAATTTGAGAATCAGATGCCATGGCTGATTTAGTAATTGTAATTGATCCCGGAAGACTTATTAATAGGTGATATAATGAAATGTGTATCATATATTACCGACGATGAACAATAGCACAATGGTAAAGTTCTGTATACTCTTGCCTCATGTCTCGAGTTCGATCCACGTTTAATAATAATAAACGGTGAGGTTAATGGTGTTTAATTTTCCGTTAAAAAAGTTAACCGTGTGCTTTAATGGCAAGTCAACCTAAAGTTTGGGTTTTTAACAGAAGTCAATGAATTGTCTAGTGTTTTTTTGGCCACACAAAAAGTTGGTGTTTTAATTGACCATTCCTGCAAAGTTGGTGTTTTAATTGACCATTCCTGCAAAGTTGGGGATTTTTATGGCAGTATTTTTTTAATAGAAAAACGACGTCGTTTTTCATTAACGATAATAATAAACGGTGAAGTTAATGGTGTTTAATTTTCCGTTAAAAAAATTAACGGTGTGCTTTAATGGCAAGTCAACCTAAAGTTTGGCTTTTTAACGGAAGTCAATGAATTGTCTAGTGTTTTTTTGGTCACACAAAAAGTTGGTGTCTCAATTGGCCATTCCTGCAAAGTTGGGTATTTTTATGGCCGAATTCCCAATAAATAATTGGCTTTAATGCGCTTGTCTTTAAACAACACGTGGTTCATGTACACCACCCAATTGTCTTTTTTTCTTTTTTATAATCATCTCCCTTCTGTTATGCTGTATTAATTATCACCACACAAACTACATTGTCGACACATAGACAAAGGTGATTAATTAGGTTTAGAAGAATCTGATACTCCCTCTGTTTCACAAAGAGTGTCACTTTGACACATTTCACACATATTAAGAAAATCTGTAGTTATACAAAAATGCCCTTATTTATTACATCATTAATTAGACTAAAATGACTTAAATTTAATTAAAGTGAGCTTTGGGTGAAGGGTAAAATAAGAATTCAATGTAAAAAATGATATTGGAAATGTAAAGTGACACTCTTTATGAAACAAGAAAAAATGTGTAGAATAACACTCTTTGTGAAACGGAGGGAGTAGAAGATTGCTAGAGTTGGATGTCCCCTAGTGATAGTTCGTTGTTACGTGACCACTAGCTATCTTCACTGGTTCTAAGTAACTCCCATTTGGTGGTAGATGGAAAACGTGGTTAACAGACCAACAAAAGACGACAAAAAAACTAATAGAAAATACACATTCAGCAAGTGTATATATATGGTTGCTGGGTGGCTAAAAATAGATGCAGCGAAAGAAGCATTCAGTTCACGAACATACCTGGTGATGTTGTTGTACCAATAAGGTACTTCTCTCAAATCAACTATTTTTGGTTGTAGTCTGCCATAACGGACCGTACTTGATCAAACAAAGAAAACAGGGCAGACTTTGAAATGATTGATATTTATGAACTGAAGACGATGATGCGAGAAGGATTGAATAATACCGTTAGGGTGTTTATGTTGAACTTTTGATTTTCTTTGTGCTCTGTTTTCTCTCTCGGTTTTTCTCTTGTTGGAACACTTCTCTTTTTGTTCCAACATCCTCTTGGTTTCTCTATCTTTCTTGCAGCGGAACTCTCTTTGAATCACTCTTTCTTTGTCTCTTTCTCACTCTTTGTCTCTCACTCTTTGTTCGTGTATGTGGAGAGAAACAAGACACATTTTACTTTAAAAACTACATTGTTAACATTGGATCATTTGGATTATTTCATACAACAACTCATACACATACTTATACTACTACTTGACACACACACTTGTACTCTAGTTCTTAGATCATTCTAGACTCTCTTACACAAGCCACACTACTCTTTCTTAGACTAGTTTTACAAGTAAGGTTAACCAACTAACCTTACACATCAACAACTCCTAACAACTCTCAACCACTCTAAGATATTCTAACTTGACTTAGTTAGACTCTAACCAAAACAATACCAACTAATCTTTATTCTTCTTCATGTGTAACTTCTTGTTACACAAACCAACTCTTCTTTGACTTCTTCTTTTGCTGTCGTTGACTTCTACAGCTTCTCTTCTTTCATCCCAAAGCTTCTTTTGTTTTTTCTTCTTCATCCTCACTTCTTCTCTATTCTTCTTTTCCTTATTGTGTAGGATTTAATCATAGATTCAATTACAACACTCCCTCTTGAATCTTATGATTAAATCCTCACTTTCTTTTTTTGGTTCTTTTTCTTGTCACCTTTTCTTTGTCTACCCTCTTCTTTCTTGTGTAGGAATTAATCAAAGATTCAATTCCAACACTCCCTCTTGAGTCCTTTAATTAGTTCCCCACTCTTTGTTCTTCCCTTGTGATTCTTTTCTCCCTCTTGAGATGAATCTCCAAGCCTCCAACTTCTTCTTTTGTGAATTTCTTTGTCACCTCTTGACAATTTTCCTTCACAATATGTCCCTGTTTTGTGAGCTTTCCTCACTTTTTCACCAACTGATTTTGCAACCAGCTTTTACTCCCTCTTCTTCTCTTCACCTTCAAGTTTACCATGAATTCTCGTCATGTTTTTCTTGAATTCTTGTGCGTGATGAACACGTCTTCTTCGGTTGTTTTGCAACCGGATCATGCTTCCTTTCTTCTTAGGTAAGCACCTCTTGTTCAACTGTTAGGTTTGATCATCGCTTCCTCAACTGATTTCTGCTCCCTTTCACTCCTAGGTGTGCATACTTTTCTGATGGGTTTTTCTTTGATCTTTCTTCTCCAGCCAGCTTCTTCTATCACCATTGTTGCCCTCTAGTTCTTTGAATCATCACCTCGGTTTTTCTTTAACCTTGGACTGTTTGATCCTTAGAACATTCACCTTGACTTCCACTTTGGTTGTTTGACTCTTCAGACCATCACTTTAGCTTTCTTAGCCTTAGTTGTTTGGTTCTTAAATAATCACCTCTGCTTTGTCGCCTTGGTTTATCCAGCTTCAGCTTTCGAACCTCTCTAGCTCTCAGCTTCATTCACGGACTCGGGCTTGTCCTCTTTCTTTTGGTGTTGGTTTATCTCCTCCATATCTCTAATGATGAGAATGACAAGCACCTCTTGCAGCTTGTTGATCTTATTTGATCTCAGCCACGCCTTCTTCTTGTTCTTGATGTTGGTTTATCCCTCCCATATCTCTGATGGTTGAGAATGAACAGCGCCTCTTGCAGCTTGTTGATCTTCTTTGATCTCAGCCATGCCTTTCTTCTTGTTCTTTATGTTGGTTTATCCCTCCCATATCTCTGATGGTTGAGAATTACCAGCACCTCTTGCAGCTTGTTGATCTTCTTTGATCTCAGCCACGCCTTCCTTCATTTTGTTTTTCTTCTTTGATGGTTGTCTCCATCTTCTTCTTCTTCTTCTCTTCAGCCTTTTCCTTAGACTGAATTTTCTTCTTGTTCTTTGATGGCTCTCTCCATCTTTCTCTTCTTTTTGTTGATGGTTGTCTCCATCATTTTCTTCTCTTCATTGATGGATCTCTCCATCTTCTTCTTCTTCTCTTCACAGGCTCTACAAATCAAGTAAACTCTGATACCATGTTGAACTTTTGATTTTCTTTGTGCTCTGTTTTTCTCTCTCTGTTTTTCTCTTGGTGGAACACTCCTCTTCGTGTTCCAACATCATCTTGGTTTCTCTACCTTTCTTGCAGTGGAACTCTCTTTGAATCAATCTCTCTCTCTCTCTCTCTCTCTCTCTCTCTCTCTCTCTCTCTCTCTCTCTCTCTCTCTCTAACTCTTGGTTCGTGTATGTGGAGATAAATAAGACACATTTTACTTAAAAGACTACATTGTTAACATTGGATCATTTGGATTATTTCATACAACAACTCATACACATACTTATACTACTACTTGACACACACACTTGTACTCTAGTTCTTAGACCATTCTAGACTCTCTTACACAAGCCACACTACTCTTTCTTAGACTAGTTTTACAAGTAAGGTTAACCAACTAATCTTACACATCAATGACTCCTAACAACTCTCAACCACTCTAAGATATTCTAACTTGACTTAGTTAGACTCTAACCAAAACAATACCAACTAATCTTTATTCTTCTTCATGTGTAACTTCTTGTTACACAAACCAACTCTTCTTTGACTTCTTCTTTTGCTGTCATTGACTTCTACAACTTCTCTTCCTTCATCCCAAAGCTTCCTTTGTTTCTTCTTCTCATCCTCACTTCTTCTCTATTCTTCTTTTCCTTATTGTGTAGGATTTAATCATAGATTCAATTCCAACACTCCCTCTTGAATCTTATGATTAAATCCTCACTTTCTTTTTTGGTTCTTCTTCTTCTTCTCACCTTTTTTTTGTCTACCCTCTTCTTTCTTGTGTAGGAATTAATCAAGGATTCAATTCCAACAGTTTATAAATAGCATATTATTTAAATGATAAATCGCAAAAATTGTATAAAAAACATACCTTGTTACAAATATAGCAACAAGAAGGAAAAATCACAAAATAATATTTATTAAAGATATAAGACTAAATTAACACTAACCCTAAATCTTAAATAATAAACTCTAAACCCTAAATACTAAACCCTAAACTCTAAATAATAAACCCTAAACCCTAAATACTAAACCCTAAACTCTAAATAATAAACCATAAACCCTAAATAATTAACCCTAAACCCTAAATTATATAATGCTATAAAAATTTTTGTAATCAAAATAGTGCTAAAAATGTGAATTATTTTCCTTGGTGCTATATTTATGATAATGTATGTTTTTATGCTATTTTATGCATTTTCTCCTAGTTAAACTCTTTGGACGAATTTGTAAGAGTAAGACTATTTAAAAATAGCCAAGTGTCACTGAACAATTAAAAAGCCAAAATAATACAAACTATAGAATTTACCAAATTAATATTTTCTTCTGGGTCGTGTAGTATCTCTGAGCGCGAAGGTTTTGGAAGATAAGAGCCTACTTTCAAGAAAGTTGGAGCGATAACAGAAGCTAAGAAGAGATGGAAAAGACTTTGTTCTTCATTACCGTTTTATTGTGTTTCACTTTCTCAGGGAGATGCATCGATGTTTATAGCAAGAATGATTTCCCAGAGGGATTCATATTCGGATCCGCCTTTTCTGCTTTTCAGGCTTGGAACTCAGACTATTTTTAATGTCCTTTTACTCGGATGACTCGAATGCATATTTATTTTCATAATGATTTTGACTATGACAGTGGGAAGGAGCTGTTGATGAAGACGGAAGGATGCCCAGTATATGGGATACATACATTCACTCTAGTATGCTCTTCACAAAACAAAATTTGATTTAGAATTTCATAAAATAGCTCGACGTATATATATATATTTTAAATATACAGATAACGCACCTAGCGGAGATATAGCCTGTGATGGGTATCATAAATATAAGGTTTGTTCAATGTTCCTCTGTGCTTTGTTAATTTGGTGTTCACAATTAATTTGAGTCTCTCAATTATCGTGCTACAGGAAGACGTAAGGCTGATGTATGACATGGGTTTAGATGCATTTCGACTCTCCATCTCGTGGTCAAGGCTTATACCAAGTGAGTGTGTGTGTGTGTTTCTTTGTCTAGAACTTGAATTTGTTCCCTTACTCAAGGTTTTTCAGATGGAAGAGGTCCTGTGAATCCAAAGGGTTTACGGTTCTACAAAAACCTCATTGATGAGCTCACAAGAAATGGTAATTAAGATTATCACAATTTGGTGTGATCATGTCCTTTTTTTTTTGTCTTAGAACAACATGAATTGAGTTTGCTATGGTTACAGGAATTGAACCGGTTGTTACGTTGTGTCACGATGATCTTCCTCAGGCTCTTGAAGATGAATACGGAGGATGGATTGACCGCAGAATCATGTAAAGCCAACATTTTCTTGCAGTTACATTGTTCTCCTCTAATACAAGTGTGTCATGTGTTGCAGCGATGACTTCATGGCTTATGCAGACGTTTGCTTCCAAGAGTTTGGGAACAAAGTGAAATTTTGGTCGACAATTAACGAGCCCAATATGCTAGCACTGGGAGGTTATGACCTGGGATTTATGCCTCCTAACCACTGTTCTCCTCCATTTGGGATGGTCAACTGCTCCAGAGGAAACTCTTCAACAGAGCCATATATTGCACTCCATAACATGTTGCTTGCACACGCATCTACTGCCAGTTTGTATAAGCAAAAGTATAAGGTATATAAGCTTACACACCTATCTTTCATCTCACGAATGTTCGGTTCGATTTACCTCCCTCTTTTCTCTTGTGTAGCATAAGCAGAATGGTTCTATAGGTATGACATGTTTTGCATACTGGATGGTTCCTTTTACTAGCTCTAAGGAGGACCAGATTGCAACTCAGAGAGCCAAAGATTTTTATTTAGGCTGGTTTGTTGAACACACAAAATTTGCGTTTATTTTTAAATTTCTTCTTCGGCTAATCTAATGAATATATTTTTTTTAATCTCTGAATTCAAGGGTTCTGCACCCGTTGGTGTTTGGGGATTATCCAGATGCTATGAGGAGAATCGTGGGCAAGAGACTGCCAAGTTTTTCGGAAGAAGAATCAAATCTTGTTAAAGACTCATATGACTTCTTGGGACTCATACACTACACAACAATGGCCGTGGCACACTTTTCCAGTTTCATCCCAGGAGATTTTCATGCAGACTTGAACGCTTTAGTCAAACGTATATTGCTTTTCTTACATGGGATTTTTTTTTTCAATCTACCATACCTGATCCTTTCTTTCATTTTTTGGACAGCCTTTGGGAATTCTACACTGTTCAAGGTGTGTTTCGAGGGCCAATATTTCCCTAATCCACTTTCACTACCATAACTTTTTCTTAATCTTGAGTTTCCTACCATATCCATATATAGTTTGATGTGCTTCCATGGGGTCTTGAAGGAGTGTTGGCATACATAAAGCAGAACTATGGAAATCCACCGGTTTACATTCTTGAAAACGGTCTCTCTCTCTCTCTCTCTCTCTCTCTCTCTCTCTCTCTCTCTCTCTCTCTCTCTCTCTCTCTCTCTCTCTCTCTTTTTACTTAGTTTCCAAAACATCACAAATCTTGAGAGTTTCTATGTAACTAAATATTACAATCAGGTCAATCGGCCAACCATTATTCATCGTTTCAAGACGTGGGAAGAGTTGAATACCTTCATGCCTATATCGGTGCCGTACTCAACTCAGTGAGGTGTA
Source organism: Orychophragmus violaceus (assembly GCA_030180135.1). Classification (NCBI taxonomy): domain Eukaryota; kingdom Viridiplantae; phylum Streptophyta; class Magnoliopsida; order Brassicales; family Brassicaceae; genus Orychophragmus; species Orychophragmus violaceus. Next base: position 13,522,933 of record CM058232.1, read on the forward strand.
AACTGTGTTCCTTGAAAAAAGATTTGGTACGAAGTCATATTAAATCCAAGACTAAACGACTAATTTTTTATTTATCCAGGAATGGCTCAAAGACGAGAGGCTACTTCCAATGGTCGTTTATGGATTTGTACGAGTTTATTAATACCAATTACACATTTGGATTATACTATGTAAATTTCAGCGACCCGGAACGTAAAAGGTCTCCAAAGACCTCTGCTCTTTGGTACTCTGCTTTTCTCAAAGGGATGGCAGTTAGTTCACAAGGCACGAGGAATTCTTCTACTGGTTTCTCTTCTCAGTAAATTAGAGATTGATTGATTCGGTTCGTTTTTTTTTTGCGTCAATAAATAAGGGAAGTTTGTTCGATGGAGATGGAATGTACTGTGCTAGCTCTTAAGCATTCCCGGTTTACTGTTATGCTTTTATTTGTACTGAGAATTATATATATTTTAGATTTTCTCCTGTAGTTGAGCAGATTTCAATTCTAAACACTTAACCGTATGAATCCTTAACGCTCCGATTGGTAAAGATTTTTACTGTAGGCTGTGACCGTAAGTTTTTTGTTCTAGAGATTTTAGCTATAAAAATTATGACGGTTATTTTTAAATTTTTTGAAAGTCTGATTGTTACAAAAAAGTTGAAAGTTGTGTGACTGCTATTTTAACTATTAAATTCTCTTTTAAAAATAAAATATGCTAAAATAATTTAAATTATAGTTGTTATATTTATTTTTTTTTGGTAAAAAAATAACAACTATAATTTAAATTATTTTTAGCATATTTTATTTTTAAAAGAAAATTTTTATTTTTGTAAGGATTTGAATTTTTATTTAGTTAGGGGGAGTTATTAAAAATTTATTGATATTCATAAAAAAATATCTTACCTATATTTATTTTATCATATAGTGATTTATAATTAAAAACAGCTTAGAAAAGTGGAATAAGTTAAAATTTTGTTTGGATAGTTAGAATTGATGCTGCCATATTTGTTAAAATGGTGCATTTGAAAATTACTAAAAGAAGATGTGTGCATCGTTATTTATCTACCTTTCGATCAAAATGTTTCAATCATATTAACAAGATTTTTTTAAATAGTGTTTGATTTTTCCATCACCTTTAAATTATTTATAAAAAATGTTTTTTTTTGCTGTAACTTTAAATTGTATATATTCACAGTAAAAGATTGATTGGATAAAAATGGGCTGCCAAAGCTAACTTTAAATCCTTACAATCCCTACATCTTAACATCCAATCGCATTAAATATCATTAGATAAATTTAAAATATAAAAATTACTAGAAACATAAACATTTTCTTACCAAATAATATAGGCAAAAATAACTCTAGTAGGATTAAGAAATAGAAAATTATTGTAATAACACTTAAAATTTGAGTAATATAAGGTTGAATTTCGAGACCAAAATATTCCTATTTTTCTTTGTTAGAAAAAATATTACAGAAATGTAGTTATTAATATTTTTCACATCAACAAAAACATAATTTTTTTCAAAAATATCATATTCCGAAAAAATAAATCCGCATGGATCTTTTAAATAAATCTTCAATTTATTTTACATATTATTTAATTTGAGGACATTTTTTGTAGAAAATATTTCGTTGATTTTTTTTTCATTTGTTGTAGATTTATTTACTTTATCAAAGATTTTATATATCTGCAACACGTAAAAACTGTTTTTGAAAATTACAATTTTATCACTGCAATATAACAAAATTTTCAACTCAAAGTTGTCATCAAAATGTTATAAATTTATTAATTTTTTTCCTGATGTGGCATGGAATTATTGTCTCGTTTCAAAATTTTGATTTTTCACTTTTGATAAATCTGGAGATTAGTCTTTGAGAGGTATTTCATTTGTGCAGATTTATAAAATCATAACATATGAAATTACATTTACTAATTACTGTTGTATCAGTATAATGTTACAGAATTGTTACTAAGATTGCTGAAATTTTGCTAATTTGTTTGTATCCCGTCAAAATTGAGAATTTGAAACAAAAAAATCTTCAAAACTTAATGTTATCCGGAATTTTAGAAACCGAGTTAGAAAAGAAAAAATTCTATTAAATTCCATTTTCGAAAAGGAAATTAGAAATAAATTAACTAACAAAAACAATTTTTATATTAATTTCTTATATAAAAAATTTATTTATTATAATACTTTATGTTTTTATTTCTTATTTTTTTAAAAAATATAACCAACGAAAATAATACATTTTGTATTAATTAATTGTTGAAATTATTTATTTATAGAAAATATTTTTCTGTATTTATTTCTTGTTATTTTAAGAAAAATAATTTAACTAACAAAAATAATATTTGTATTAATTTTTATTTAAATATTTTTTATAAAAAATAATTTTGTATTAATTTTATTTTTGAATTTTCTTTTTAAACAACTAACCAACGAAAAATATGTTTTTTTATTAGTTTCTTATTTTGAAGATTTATTTATACAATATTTTTTGATATTTTTTTTGTAAAAACTACCAACGAAAGAAATAATATTATTTATTAATTTTTTGATGATTTATTTTTATAAATATTTTTATTAATTTTATTAATGGAAACATAATTTAAAAATAATCATTGATAAAAATAATTATTTTGTATTAATTTATTATTTTTAATTAAAACAAAATAACCAACAAAAAAGAATAATATATTTTATATTTTTTCATGAGATGATTTATTTATAAATTTAAACAAATCAAACCTAAAATATATGATTATTAAAACTAATTTAATCAAATTATTCAAAAGGCAAATTTGTTTTTTTCCCCCATAAAATTAGTGCTACTTTAGTAACTTATGCTAGTATAGTAATAATGATTAAAATTAGTGCTATTTTAAATAATTTTCACAATAGTATATGACATTGATATTATCGACAATAATCATTTTTAAGAAAAGCTATAAATCTCTATGTGTTAGAAATCAAATTTAATTGAGAACCTCCAAGATAAAAAAATAGTATCATACAATCCCACAATACTTTATCACACATAGATTTGCTTCCATATTTTGAATCATGTTAAGTCATATTCCTAAAGCTTTGATGTTGACTATTAACTTAATGGTACTTGTAATTAAATGTTGATATTAGCACAACATCACTCTCATTTTATATGTAGATATGTTAAATAGTATAATTTTTTTAAAACCCATTTTAGATATCATTTCAATATTTTTCATGGTGTTCTAACATGTTTTTAATGCTTTTCAAGAAAATTGGACAAAACAAGTAAAAAGTCAACATTTTGACACCGATGCATTCCATCAGATGTTCCACATCAGATAGAGACCTTCTCACCATTTGATCATGCTCAAATTTGGATAAAATGTAGAAGGCTCTACCATCAACCAATAACAACTTGTTTCAAAGAAAACTAACTATTATATATCAAGAGCCGTTAGAAGAAGGTCTAAGCAACATCCAAAGGAGCCCATGGACGCGGCCTCAGCCATCTTGGCCGCGACCGTGCAGCCTCCAAGACAACTGACTTACTTAACCTAATTTGGCCCGTTTTGCAACCTGAAGCCCACCTAAAGTGTTTTGCAAGTGTCTTGCAAAGTCTCACATTGAAAAGAAAGTGAAAACCTAGGGTTTTCACCCACTATATAAGAAGGATTTGCTCTCTCCTTTGTAACAATCATCTCTCATATTCACATACAATTAGCTTATTAGTTTTTGATTTCTTTTTAGTTTTAGTATTTATGAAATTCTTAGGGATTCTAAATCTTTAGCTATGAGGTTGTCGGGGCTAAGATCTGAAACCCTAACTACATTTTATTTTATTTTATATTTTATGCAAGTTTTTATCATGATTTTCTTTTGTAAGTCTGAGTAGTTTTAGTGTTGGGTTTTAAGAGTATTTCGATGGGGTTAATCATGGGCCATGCCCATATGGTCGATTTATAGAATTATGGTTCTTTATATAAATGGTGTTTCGTTTATTTTTATTCTTAATTCCTGAATAGATATTGACCAGTTGAAACCGATCATAGGATCATTACAACAAAACAACGTTTTTGCGACTGCATCTTGCGACTATTTTAAAAAAAAGATTGCGATTGGTTTACGATGACAGATATACCATCGTCTATTAGTCGCCAATTTATGACCAAAATAGTAGTCGCCAATTTAATCGTCAATTTACGATAAATTGACGATAATAGTCGAGACCGGAAACATTAATCGCAAAGTAGTCGCTAGTATACTGTGCAACTATTTAGGAAGGTCGTTAAAAAATCGCATATTTGTCGCTAGTTTTACGACTAATGTGTGACTCTTTAGTCGGGTCGCAAATTAGTCAGGTATGGGTCGTATCATATAATATGTTTTTGATTTCGTAATGATAATATAAGATAGTTTGGTTATATTTGCTAATTTTAAATGAATATAAAAACTAATATTTTCTTAAAATAAATGTAAATTTTCAAAATCTTTAATATAATTAATTATCCTTTACCAAGTTTCTTTCTAAAGTATTGTATATATATGATATGCACTATTATATAATTTATAAACATTTTAATTACTTGATCGAATATCTAGATAGCTACACATACTAAATTAATGAATTGATCGAAGAATATTAACACAATCCGTTGACGAATTCAACCCAATCAGAATTCTCATACTGGTCATACATGATCCTTGAAAGCCATTCTTGTCCTTTTAGCCACGTATAGCCTAATCTAAATAATCACGAACAAAATTAATTACTACCCAATGAAATCATTTTTCATCTATATATAATAATAACTTGTACATCTTACATAACTGCCGTTTGATGAAGAAGCATCTGAGAATTACGAAGACATGCTTATTTGCATCGTACATAAACTTTTTGACCAATTCTTTCTCATCTCTCTCAACTAACACACAATGGATACTCCTGAGACTATATATGATATAAATTTATTAAAGCAATTATTAGATTCTAATATAACAAAAAATATCTTCAAAATAAAAGATAAAGATTATCTCACTTTGTATCACGAAGAGGGAGAGAAGAGAAGAAGGAGCGTGAGTGAAGAAGAAGAAGAAGAAGAAGAAGAAGAAGAAGAAGAAGAAGGAGGAGGAGAAGAAGAAGAAGAAGAAGGAGGAGGAAGAGAAGAAGAAGGAGATCGGAGGAGGAGAGAAGAAGAAGAAGAAGAAGACCGGAGGAGAAGCCGGAGGAGGAGAGAAGAAGAAGAGAAGAAGCGTGAAGAAGAGGAGAGAGAAAGAGGAGAGAGAAAGTAGAGAGAGAAAGAAGAAAGAGAAAGAAGAGAGAGAGAGCCGGGAGAGGGAGAAAGATAAGGAGAACCGGAGGAAAGAGAAAGAGAACCGGAGGAGAGAGAAAAGAGATTAGTCCGGAGGCTCGATCGGGATCACGAAGGTCAGCGGCATGGTTAAGTGCGGGTCAACCGGTTCAGGAAGCCAAGGTCAACGGTCAAGTACGGGTCAAAGCGACGGAGGTTCGGGGTGTTCAAGAGTTCGTGTTCGTGTGTTCGGGAAGTTCGGGTTTAGTTCGGGGTCTCGGGAATCCGTATCCGCATCCGTGCCGTTCGTTCCGTCAAATCACTGTGAGTCGGCTCAAACACCTTAGTTATGCATATAGATCGATAAATGGGAAACCGTATAATTAGGATTGCATACCCGATCGTATTGAATTGAATTGAATTGATTGATTGATTGAACTAAAGTTAAACCGGCTAGGGTTGAAGAAGCATGTTAGACTTAAAGCGGATTAAACCTGTTGAGTGCCGTTAGGTTGGTAGTAATATTGCGTGATGCATTCATATAGTCGTTGGATGAATAGGGCCGTATATGCATATATATGTAAGTAAAGAACGATATTAAATGAACCTATATACGGAAATTAAGACGAGTTAAAATACGGAAGTTAAACCTGAAAAAACATATAGAATATGGAATGGCATCGGGGTTCCCGAGATTAAATGAACTAAGTAATGAATGATGAGACGTCGGGGAGTTTAGTAAGCTTCTAGCTCTAAACCGACGGATCGAGGAGTTATTAAAAGATGATTAGGATTGGTTAAGAAATGAGAAGTGTTGTAATTGGTGAACCGTCTACGGGTTAGCAAGCGGCTAATCCAAAGTAGCGGGCGTGAATTGGTTAAAAGATGTTAGTAATCTAATAGGCATGTTGTGTGTTGATTGTGTGTTGGTTGCGTGATTGTATTGTGTTGTTGTGTGGTTAACCTTTTGTGTAGGCCTTTAGATCGTCTCGGTGTTGGGCCGAGCGATCCGTGTTGTTACTTAACTTGGTCACGGGACCGGTTAAGTTATGGTGCTGACTCGGTACGGTGCCGAGTCAGAGCGGTGGTGTGTGTGAGTAGACTTGCGGGATGCGGGGTTGAGTTGATTGTTGTTATTGATTGTGATTGATTGCTAGAGTCCAAGCGAGTCTGTGTGTTTACATTTATGCACTAGGACTCTAGGGTGCGTTAGATCCCGCAAGTCTAGGTGTTTGATTATGTGCTGGTACTTCCATCCCGATTGGATCCTCGGGAATTGAGAACCTGGTCAGTTAATTCTGGCAGGTGCGAACCTATGGAGTGACGTCTGTAGGGTGTAGTCCGGAGAATACGGGGTCGCGTCCTAGGGCCGGACTGCATGGAAGCTTGGGCTATCTAGGGGTAGCCGGAGTCGCCGCGTATCGATGGACTGAGAACGGTGTCCTAGTCGTTGTGTGGACGGCTAGGAGTCGAGGGTTAGTTGCCATGTCGGTAACGGTGAAAACCCGTGGAAGTTACCAAGATCGTAGGGGCCCAGCGTGTGTGTTTTGAATAGTTGGTAGTGCGCGGTAGATATATCGAGTCTCAATCGGGGACATGTGCCGCAGTGCTCCCGATTTCCTCTAATCGCCTTCTCTTTATTTTGGCAATTGATTGTGTGTGGGCTCGACGCGACGTGGTAGTGCGTGATCGGCTATTTGCTTGTTGATTGTTATTTTGGGGTTTCGAGCGGGAATCTATAGATGATAGATAGATTAGAAGCCTTAGTGGGGAGCCGACTCGCTGGGTGATATTAGATCACTCATTAGGCTCTTTTTGTGTTTTTCAGGTTTAGCAGCGACGGACGCGGGATAGCCTCGGTGTAGTCTCGGGATTGCTTGTGGCGGGATTTTGATTCGATGATTCTTGGGTTTTTCTCGGTTCGACTTGACGCCATTTTTGTATTAAGCTTTATGTGTTGTTTTGATTGATGGCAAACTGTTTTGTAACATTATTAAACGTTGTGCTGAACGTTTGATTACTCAGAAATGAATATGCTTTCCTGATATTGTGTTTCGTCCGAACCGACACAACTCACTGAAGTGGTGCAAGGCATACGACTTGTACTATGGATGTGAGGATAGCGGAGTCAAAGACGGGTTAGTGCGAGCCTTTGTCTCAAACCGATCTGTCTCTGGCTTCGTCATGTGGCGAACTTTTCATGTTCGACTTGCTCGGGTTCGATCGGTCATGTTCTTGTTTGATTGTTGACCGGTTAGCTCGATGGTCAGCGGAGAATGGGAAAGGGGCGTTACAAATTGTGTCCGGCCCATAGCGATACGAAAGTCAGTTGAGAATTTCCTCGGCTCTGAGATGCCTTTGTACGTCATTAGCTTGATCTTTCTCACGTGCTGAACTTGAATGTCGGTGACGCGGTGGGTGACGGGTGTGTTTTGCGTCTCTTCGAGCACACAATCAATCTCGGGGAGCGAGAAGATCGCTTGATGAACTTTCGAGGCCATGCTTTGTAACTTCGATTTTAGTTCCTCTATCTCGCTATCTCTGTGAGCGTCCATTGTCGAGTTGCTCGGGTTACCAGTGGCGAGAGGTTGACTGTTGGTCTCCTCGGTCGGTTGTGTTGTGGAATGTGAGAGTAATCGTCTGCTTTTATTGATGTTCGGAGTTGGTGATCCATCAAACAAAACTCGTTGAAGGTGTGGTGTGAAGTTACTTTATCCGGGCGTGGTTTCCTGGTGGCCCTATGATTGGAGATCGTTGATCTGTCCATGGCACAGTGCTTGTGATGTTTCGAGTTGGTTGAACCGAGCATTATTCCCTCGAGAAAGCTCATCCACTTGGGTCATGGAGCCTTGAGTAGGACATACATGTTCTGCTCATCACATTGGTTATTTTTGACATGTTGGGTATGCTCGATATCCGGGAAAACCTCTGTGTCCGCTGGTTGGATGATCGGGTTCGCGACCTGGGAGATGCGACGAGTCTTTTCAGGTTGATCCCTCGCTTGTGAAGTCGTTCCCTAACCAGAGTTATCTAAGAGTGTGGTGACGTCCTGCTAGTTGGAGGTCCCGTCATCTCCGAGCTTGTATGTTAGTGAAGAGAAACCTTATTCCCCACAGGCGGCGCCAAATTGTGATAATTTATTTTGTCACAAAGGTTGAATGCTCGTTTTGCTAAGTTAGAGTTAACGTGCTTGGTGGAAATCTATGGGTTAAGATTTATCTTTATAAGAGAACAGACTAAGGTCGAAAGACGAACAAGAAAGTGTATGGTCGTCGAGAGACGAGCGTGTTTATAGTTGACGAGTAAAAGAGAGGTCCGAGATCATCGATAGAAAAGCTTGGGTTACAATTTGAGACGTGTGAATTCTAGAGAGAGGTTTTAATAAAGTGAATAAATCCAAAAAAGTTACATTAATGTACAGTGCATAGAACTATTTATAGTAAAATTTGGTCGTACATTTATACGGGCGATTGACTCTTTGTCGAGCTCGTGACGAATGGGCCGTACTTCAGGTGAAAAATGGGCCAAGCCGGCCATGTTTGTTTATTAGTTACGCCGAGCTAACGGGGGGGGGGTTGTGAACCGAGCCGAGCCTAGCGTGGCGAGGATGAAAGAGTCGAGCGCTCATTATGTTCGAGCTATGTTTGATCATGTGCCGAATTTTTTTATGTTGGGTCAACTAACCTCCAGAGAACATGTATGGGTCAGGATAAATAGATGGGCGATAAATTCATATAAAACATACAAGAAAAAATACAAAAAAAAAAAATTTCCAACTTACTTTTGATTAGATAGACTTTTTTTAAAAAATGTAGTTCGTGTATTTTAATCTCAATTCATTCATTTTACATAAAAAAAAACATTACATAGTTTGTTTACATTGGACAGTTTTTTTCTCTCTAGATCTCTCACGGACTCCTTTCTCGAGGCGACCAAAACCTCTTAGATCCGGCGCGTGGAGGGCTACCAGGTGACCAGCGCTCCTCGCCGGATCCGGGGAGTGGTGGTTTAGTTTTTTTTCTTTGGGTGGCCTCTATCCTTCTTATACTTCCATTTTTTCCAACGTTAAGGTTTCTCTTCAGGCTCTTGGTCTCTTCGGTGTTGGTTGAAGCGAATCTCAATGTATGGTGGTCGTGGCTAGTCTTTTGGCTTGGCTTGCATCTGGTGTCGGTGGATCTGTCGCGCGTTTGTGGTGAGAGCCTCGGGATTTTCGGCATATCTCCGGCGTGGTGTGGATTGTCTCCGACGAAGTCATCTTGAGGTTGAGGCAGGCGTGCGGCTTTCTCAGGTTTATGTGTCTTCTCTGTCGGGTTCCTCTGTCGTCCTTTGTTGTCGTGGGTTTTGGATGGGATTATAGTTAGTTTGTTTAGTTTAGTTAGATGTTTGGTTTGGTCTTGGTAAATCGTTTTAGATGGTCTAGTTTCAGTATGTATCTGGTCCTAGTTGGATTTCTTGCTTAAATCCCTTGGCTCCAGTGTTTAGCTTCATGAGCCTATCTGAGCTGACGGGTCTGGAAGTTGTAGAAGTGCGTGAGCGTTAGCTTTCCGGCTGCGATCTTTACGCCGGCATGTGCTGAAGTTTTGGTGCAGCCACGGGTCTCTTTTGCTTCTTCTGGAGTTCTGGTGGTTTCTCTTGGCTGGTTGTCAACTCTGGTTCTCTGCTCCAAGTCTTGGTTTACCTCGATTTAATGTGTTTTGAGTAGTGTTAGTCGTTGCAGGCGGATTCTGAAGCCCTAGGAAGGGTCAGAGCGGTTTCCGAGTGGATTTGGTGTATTTGATCTCTTTTGACTTTAATAGATTGGAAGTGGCTCTCTAAGATGTCTTCAGATTGCTAATCTCTGAAGATATTAATGCTAAAAGGCTAATTTCTCTCAATTTTCACATCAATTGTGGGTAAATCCCTCTTTTAATAGTTTATCGGCTTAGTCTCTTTTGTGTTTTAATTTCTTTTGGGCTTTGTCTCCGAAGACATCTAGTCGTCTTTCGGCTTTGTTTGTTAGAAAATTTTGTCTTTTGCCGATTTTGTAGCCCCGTAAACGTTTAATGAAATGTCAAAGTTGACAAAAAAAGTTTGTTTACATTTATTATTTACTCTTTAATGACTTTTTAACATGACTTTTTAATATTTGTTTGAAGGGGAATTCAGAAATGAAGAACATAAGTGGCGTTCTCTAATTTACTGTTTGATTATTTCGTTTTAAAATGTAATTGAAGATGTGATTTAAAATAATGAAAAAATAAATATAGTATAAACTATGATATAAAACCCGCGCGAGGGATAGCTCCTAGTGCATAAAAATGAAAATTTTCCTTATTTAAATTCTCTAGTGAGAAAATATAGATACATTGTTAAAGAAATCACCAAGAAGATCTCAAAGATATTTGATATATATCTTACCAATCTTCTTTTGATTTTTGGACTTAATGGTTGGAGTCTTGTTCATGAATCCATATCTATTTAAAAATTTAGTTTGGGTTTTGTTTTGTTGTTGTTAATTGTTATTTTATTGTTTTTAGTTGTTATGTTTTTCATTGTTATATCCATGTAATCGCAATTACAACTAAAAAATAATTTAAAATTTCATATTTTACCAAACAAAAAAATTCGAGATTATCTTAATGGTTTATTTAATTTTAACCGTTGGATTCAGATTGATCTTTTAGATATCCTAATATATCTTTTAGCCAAATTTTTTTATGAAAGAATCCAAAAATGGGTCTCATTGATGGAGAAATTAGACACTACTGTTTGGGAGTGCCAGAAAGAGGATGAAGTCAAGTAATCAGGTAAAAAGTCACAAGCCTGTTTGGTTTTATTTTGGAGTACATATTTGCAACTTGCTAGGACGTGATAGATGCTTTTAATCCTCTGGGTATTTTGGGAAGGGTTTCTTATTCCCTTTCTTTCCTGTCAATTTTCCATTCCATTTCCAATCCTATTCAAATAATTTTTTATTTAAGATCATTACTTTATTCAAACAGATATCGTAAGAAATATATATATATATATATATATATATATATATATATATATAGGAAGGGAACAAGTATAAGACCTAATATCTAAATTACCTGTTGTTGACCAAAAAAAGTTACCCGTTTAAAATTAAAAATTAAAACTATTTGTAGTTTTTTTGTTGTTGAAATTTTCAGTTTTTTGAAATTGTCGCAAATATTTGTCTCGAAGTTAAAACCTTACCCAAATCATTAAAATTTTGAAAAGATGATTCTTTTTTGTCATCTTGTAATATATATACGAGGAAGCATTCCGATTAGAGGAGCATCCCACGAAGGACATTAACAAGGTGAAGAAACAATTCACCAATATCCAAAAGACTAAACTAAAAACTTCTAAACCCGTGAAATAGAGTAAAAACAGAGGGCTTAAGAAGAAACTAAAACCTTGTCATTATCAAGTATGTCTCTCAACCAAAAGGGAGCTCCAAGAGCAACATATGAGTGGACACTATGATAAGCATCTCGAATGACATTATGAGCGATGAGAAAGGCGCTTCTATTTGAGTTCCTGCAAGTAGTTTCTATCCTCCAAAAGTTAATCCTAGTAAAAAAATGTTTCAACTCACAAGCAAAGAAGGCGAAGTTAGGCCATGCTTTTGGTCTTAGGATAGCTCCAAAGAGTTCAGCAGCTTCTCCTGCGAAAATAATATTGTCTAACTGATGATCTGACATACTCTGTATTGCCCAACAAATGCTTTTCAACTTTGCCAGGTTCAGACTCTCAATACCAGAGAATGCTCGTCTACTATGAAGGATCACTACACCATGGTCATTTCTTAACAACCAAGAACAACCTGCCAATTTTCTTTTTTTTTACACCAATCCACCCCGATATTGCACTTAGACCAACCTGCGGGAGGAGCTTTCCATGTAGAAACCTTGCTAAGAGCACTCACTTCCACCGGTTCCGTAGCTTCAAAATCGAGAATTTGTGCAAAAAACCAGAGATCTGATTCAATGAGCGCGTCATTGGCTACTGATGCAGCAAAAATAAGAGATCCTTCAAAGATAAACTTATTCCTGCATTTCCAAATGAGCCACAATATCCAGGGGAAACTTCTCCTACTGTGTAAAGGTATCTTAATGTTTTTACCCATCAGAAGAAGGTAATGGACGTTGACGTATATGGAATCCGGATGAAAACCACCGAGAGGAGAAGGAAAGGAAGATAGAGCCCATATTTGTCTAGAGACTGAACAGGAGAACAAAATATGGTTGGTAGTTTCGATCTCGAGACCACACATCTGACACCGAGTATCAGACTTCATACCTCTCTCTAAGAAATTCTGTGCCACAGGTAAGGCTTCACTGAGAACTCGCGAGAGAAAAGAACGTATTTTTGGTGCAGTTTGGAGAGACCAGACCTTATCTTTTAGGCCATTGATGGAAGGTTGAGCCGATGCTTGTTGATGGACGACTGAACAGTTGAAATGGCTAGCAAGCCAGTAGGCCGATTGGACTGTAAAGTCTCCACTGCGATTGTGTTTCCAAGTCCAGAATTTCGGTCTGTCGAGAACCGTATGAACACTGATAATCTTCTCCATGTCAGACGGAAAAAACAGGTGGTTGAGTATAGACATATTCCAGCATCTATTCTCACGGTCGATGAGGTCAGAGACAATCAGATTGAGATCGATAAGAGAATTTTTTTTATCCTAGGTACTCCAATCCCATCATCCTCTATCCACGGATCTATCCAGACGCGTATTGTTGCCCCGTTTCCAATATTTTGCCTGATTCCTTTCAGCAAGAGATCACGTCCATGAATTAAACTCCGCCAACCGTAGGATGGTCGAGATCCCACCTCGGCTGAGAGACAATCCCCATTGGGAAAATATATGCTCTTCATGACGCTGGAAAATAAAGAATCAGGTTCCTGAAGCAGTTTCCAAGCGTTCTTAGCCAAAAGAGATTGGTTGAAACGCTCAAGATCCTTAAAGCCGAGCCCTCCAATATCTTTTGGAAGGCACATTTTGTCCCAACTAACCCAATGCATCTTCTTCTTGAGTTCAACAGAGTTCCACCAGAAAGCGGACATGGCACTGGATAGTTTGGCGATTGTACCTTTAGGGAGGCAAAAACACGACATGGCATGCACGAGCATAGCCATAGAAACTGCTTTCAGAAGAACTTCTTTGCCGCCAAAAAAAATAGATCTAGCAAACCAACCAGAGGTCTTGAAAGCATTCTGTCTTGGATGTAGTTGAGAAGGTCTATCTTTGAACCGCTAAAACATTCAGGAAGCCCAAGATATGTACCTGCTCCTCCTTCGTGAAAAATACCCAAGGTTGTTTGTATGCTCAGCATGTCATCCGAGAACACCTTATCTCCAAACGTGATGGATGATTTATCTAGGTTGACCATTTGTCATGTCGCTTCTTCGTACTGATTCAGAATCTCTTGAAGTTTAGAGCATTCTTGAATATTCGCTTGACAGAGGAACAAACTGTCGTCAGCGAAGAGGAGATGGTGGATCGAAGGACCGTTAGGACTGAAACGGATGCCATTGAGTAGACCTCTTTCCTCTGCTTTGTTGAGTAGGTGTGTCAAGCCTTCCATACAAAGCACGAACAGATCCGGCGAGAGAGGATCACCTTGTCTTAATCCTCTCTCCGGAAAGATTTTGTCGTGTTGCTGGTCATTAATTAGCACTGAGTACGAGACTGTAGTTACACAGAACATAACCCATTCAATCCAAATCTGATGGAAACCAAGCGGCTCCAATAGACACCTCAAATATGCCCATTCCACCCTATCAAAGGCTTTAGACATGTCAGATTTAATTGCCATGTAGTTCCTGGAAATGTGATCATGAGTGCGGAGGGCATGAACCAGCTCGTGTGCTATCAATATGTTGTCTGTGATTAGCCTTTCCGGAACGAAAGCAGACTGGGTAGGAGATACTATGGCTGGTAAAAGAGGTTACAGTCTTCTGATAAGGATCTTTGAGATGATCTTATAGAAGACTGAACAAAGACTGATCGGACGAAGATCCTTCAGTTTTGAGGCATTGATCATTTTTGGCAGAAGGCTGAGCAAAGTGAAGTTCCATTCCGCTGGAAAGTAACAGGAGGTGAAGAATTTTTTGATTTCCAGAATCACTTGGTCACCAATGATTTGCCAGAACTTCTAGAAAAAGAACCCCGTCATTCCGTCAGCTCCCGGAGCACTTTCTGGTTTTATAGCAAAGGCTGCGAATTTGATTTCTTCAGAAGAAACCTCTCTGATCAGTGAGTCATTCATCGATGAAGAAACACGACTCTCAAAGCCTGTGAAGAAATCACCAAAATTCCCAGGATGAGTGGATTTGAACAGATCCTTATAAAAACCGGTGGCCAAAGCTCCTTTAGCTAATTCCGAGCGATGAGTAATGCATGCATCATCTTCTAGAAAATCCACACATTTCTTTCCTCTATTATCTTTGACAGTGCTGTGAAAGAACTTCGTATTTTTGTCACCTGATTCAAGCTCTTTTTGTCTGGATTTCTGACGCCAGAAGGATTCTTCATCTTTTTGAGCCCTGATCAGATTTTCCTTTAGCCTTAAGACTTGACGAGAGCTTGGATAATTGGAATATTTTTCAATCTCCAACTTAACTTGAATTTGCTAAATCCTATCTCGAGAGTTAAGATTGTTGTTCCTCTTTTCTTTGCTAAAAGCCTTCCTACATCTTGAGATACGGTCTGAAACAGAGTTTCCTAACCAAGATTGGAGACCGTCCCATGCTTTTTTGACGACTTCTGAGATGTTAGGCAGGTCGAGAAGCCTTTTATCGAATCTGAAGGCTCCTCGGTGAGGAGCAGAAGCTGGTAGGAGATTAACGAGAACATGACGTTGATCCGATCCTCGCTTGTCAAGGAAAGATTGATTAGAGTGGGGAAACTTTTCGAACCAGGCTTTATTCCCGAAGCATCTGTCGAGCATGCTTTGAATCCAGAGGTCACTTCTCACTCCTCCCCAAGTGAAGACATTACCAGTAGACTGGAGTTCATTCATCTCATAGGCTGAGAGCATATCATTGAAATGAGAGAAGGATGCTAAACTGCGGGAAGGACCCCCAATCTTTTCATCATTGTTGCATATGTCATTAAAGTCACCTAACATACACCAACAATCTTTCCTCAAAACCCCAAATCGAGAGATTCTTTCCCATAAATGAGCTCGCCCGTTGATCCTCGGAGAACAGTATATACAAGAAACCAAAAGCGAGACTTCACCATACAATAACTGCAAATCTATTAAGTTTTGTCAGCATATTTTACATCGACAGAGACTGATTTCTTCCAAAAAACTGCGAGACCACCGCTATGACCTTCAGGATCGATAGTATACACACGATCGTAACCAAGCCACTCTTGAAGGTCTACTAAGACATTACGTTTGTCCAAAGTTTCCATCAAAAACAAAACCTCAGGAAAATACTGATGGCGCATCTCCTTGAGTCTGGGAATCGTCAAGTCTTGAACACGGCCCAAGCCTTGGCAATTCCAAGAAAGTATTCGCTTTCAGATATCGAACAGTCTCTCAATTGGGACCGCCTTTTTTTATACGACCAGTATCATTGGCTTTCGAATTTGAGATTTCCATAGCTTTCCTTTTCACTGCCGCATTATATGCTGGCTGTTTCCATCACGATGCTCAAGTTGATTGGAGGCTTCTCTCTTTCTACGAACACTCCTTGATGGCCTGCCTCTGGTTTTGGAAGCCTTAGCTTTGTGTCCGGAAGACCCTGCCTCAGAGAGACTGGTTCTATAAACCGTAGATCCAAAGACAAAGTTATTTGAGGATGGGAGAGATCTCTCTACAACGCCTTCAGAGAGTATTTCCACTGGAATGAAATCACCACATAGAGACCTTCCCGCTTTGAAGGCTTCACCCATAAACTTAGAGCTTGGAGATTGTGTCTCCTTTTGCAATGACATCTTGAGACCATAATCAAATACCACTCCCTTACCTTTGTCTAAATCAGAGGAGATCAGCGGCATAGGTTCAAGACGGAGGATAGATTTCTGAGCCATAACATCACCATCTGAATCTGCCAGAGATTGCTTAACTCTTTCAATACGGAGAGATAGGTTCTCTCCATTATCAACCGAGAGGTACCTGTGCATCTCGTCGAGGACATCTTTTGCTATCTTAGGACGTCCATTCGAAGGATTGATGCCAATCTGCTGCTCTGAGAGGACACCAATAAGAGGATCTGAATCAGAAAGGAAAGCAGGGTGAAACTTGAGAGGAGTTGACGGGCTGGCTGAGAGAGGAGCAGACTCAGAAGCCGCTTTCAATTTTTCCTTTAGCCATGGACAGCGAGATTGTTCGTGAGTGAGTCTGTGACAAGCAAAACAGCGCTTCTGGAGGCGTTCATGGAAGAGGAGAATAATTGTATGTTCACTAAAGGGCAGGTTAACCAGCTTGGATCTACGCAGAGGCTTGGTGATGTCGAGCTTGACTCTAACTCTAACATACTCCTTCTCTTGAGGTCTGAGTGGATCGAAGGCCACCTCGATAACCTGTCCTGCAAACTCACCAAGCGAGGTGATAGCTGAGACTGTGGAGTGATTGATCGGAATGTTTTTCATCTCGACCCAAGTCGGCATGAACTGAAGGTAATCAGCTGGAGGCTTCACCAACTATCTATCAAAGACAATAGACCATTCATTGTAGCAATAGACCGCCTTGTTAAGAATTTCCTCCATATCTTGCTCATACTTAAATATGAATTGGAATTTCTCACGGGTAAGAGCAACACCACGCACTCGGTCGTAGATTTGCCACTTCTTGGGCATTTCCAAGATGAAATTGGACATTTTCTGGCAGTCGGGATTGAGTAACCGACCTACTATACTCATCGTATTCGAACCGCTAGAGCAGTATTGTGGGAGATCTGAGAGGTCGTATGGTACATCTTCCTCATCAAGAGACATAGAAGACAGGGCTTTATCCAGAGATATAGACATCGATTAAGAAACGAAGGTATGAGCGAAAAGATCCCAGAAGACTACAGTGAAATCCTTGACGAAAACCAAGAAAGTCTTGCCAAGAACAGAGAAAACAGATATTTTAAGCTACGATACTCGATTTGAGACCACATAAACCTTATCTTCAAGAGGTTTGAGACACTCTAATTAAAGAAGAAGGGGCTAAGGAAAAATACGGATTTTTTACTCGGCTTCGATCCTTTTGAAAAACTGATTTAGACAGAGAATTTTGTTGAAGATATCCCATTTTTATCGGATTCATTTAAAAAAACAATTAATTTCAATTATCCATTCTTGTTTTATACCCTTAAATTCTTATCCCGGATTTCTAAATGCCCAAATTTTATTTATTTATTTCTTCTCTCTAGAAATTTCAAAAGATTAACATTTTGATTCTCAAATATTGATAAAGGTGGATTTGATTCGTTTCTAGCTTTAAATAAAAATTTATGACAATTTAAACTAGAAGATTTACTAATTTGATAATTATGTTTAACCTAGAACAAGAGTTTGTGGAACACGCAATTAGACCATAAACAACCTTTTTCCATGCATCTTTACCAACCAGTAATCTGTACTTAAAGATTGTTTGCAGATAATGTGAATAATAATTGATTTCGTAAGGGCTATTATATTAAAACATTACTAATTTTTAATAACAAGTAAAAATAGCTTGGTTCATAAATTTAACTTTTGTATTTCGTAAAATCACATTTCACTGTAATTATGTGATTATATTCATGGATAAATGATGAAATAGCTGGACTCAGTCTATTATGTACTATTGATTGCTTTGGAAAAATAATAGTAACAGTTTGCCAAATAAAGGGTGTGATTGGTAACTCCTTACCGCTGCGGTAAGGAGTTTACCGTTTTGATGGTCACCAATCATCAAAGCGTTAGCAAAAATAATATTAATTTTTTTTCTCTCAGCTTTTTCATACCGCTTTCTCTAACCGCTTGTTCTTACCGCTTTGCACTATTCCCTAACCGCTTATCGCTTCCGCTTACCGCTAATCTTACCGTTCCGCTTTTGTTCACCAATCGGACCCAAAAAGTAACAACTATACAAAACCAAAAATAATGATCGAGTAAAAAACGTTATAGATTATCTTGACTGGGGAGAGATGTACGTTACTAAGTGTGGGGGGGGGGGGGGGGGTCCACTAAGTGGTAGGCTTCTTCATGGCCCACGCTTAAATTGCGGATAGATTTCTTATACTTTACGGATTTTACCTGATTATTGTCTATGGAGGTTTGGAATGATAGCGGTCACCGCAAACTAAACTGTGTGTAGACTAAACTGCATTATTTTTAGGACACAAATTTTTTGTTCACAAAATTAGTATGTAAAACTATTGTATATTAAAAACGATAAGTGATAAATAAAAGTGATCTAAACCATTTAAATACTAATCTGTTCTAACTATGAGATCGGAGATTCACACCAAAGATTTGTATTCGTGGATTTGGACTTTTTATATGAAATGAAATAGATTTCCTATGAATCGAAGATTTTATTGAGGTTGTATGTCGAGATAGAACAAACACAATCGAATAGAGAGTACACAGTTATGAGAATCGAGCTATCTAGTCGAAGTGTTCTTGATTAGGGTTGGAATTGTCTTGAATGAATCGCCATTTCTTCTTTAAATAGTCCTCGGCTTTAACCTTCTTGTTCCGATCTTTCGACCTCGCCATAATAACGATCTCCGAGATTCGTGGGGATCGACTTAACTGGCAAAGACCAGGTCGTTCTTCCTCTACATCCTCTTCTATCGAGCTCGAGCTCGACTACTTCTCACTTCGTTATTTGGGCCTTGGTTAAATCATGGTCGAATGGGCCCATGATCTATGATAGTCAAGTTCATCTCTTTGATTGTGGATTGGGCTCATAATTATGGGCCTTTGTTTTGTTTGTTAGTGGGCCGGATTTCCTAGAGGGAAATCCAGCACCAACAATAGGCTCCCAGCCCATTAATTCGACGAGTCGAGGTTAATGTGCGGTAGACGTTCTTGGGAAGACGCGCATGTATCTCGAGTTTCGATACCCTAATGATCACTCTCATTTCGTCCGCATATCTTGTTTTGATTGAACAGCTGGGATCGAGCGCGTGGATCAAACTGATCTGCTTATAGCGCGTCGATGGCTACGACAAATATTCGCTAGAGGATCTCATTGTCTACCGTCGATCTGGTCGATCGTTAACGGTTGAGATCTCCAGATTTGTATAGATATTATCGACCTCGATCTACGCGGATGTGACCTAATCATCAGCCGCTTGTTCGTGTTCGTTGATCTTAAATCGATGGTCGAGATCTTAAGAAGTTGAAGGATCTTAACTGTTTCGATCTCCTCGTAATGATTACGAATTTGAAATCGAACGGTTGAGATAACGGGATACGAAAGATCTCGAAGATCTCGAGAGAGGAGAATCGAGAGATGGCTTTAAAGGTAAGTTACCTTGCACGATTCCCACTACTGATCGTAGTACAAATCGGTAAGGTAACTTCTTCTCCTTTACTTTAGTTTTTTTTTTTGCTTTCTCGCTCTAGGTTTTTCATTTTAAAGCTTTCGCTTTCTAGAATTCCTTCTCCCATCCTCTTTTTTGACTTCGATACATCGACTGCCATGGCTCAAAGAAATACAGCCGGAGCGAGTACGAGTGCGTCGGCGGGATATTGATTTTGTCACTGGCGGTGTCACCAGAGACCGTAGTAGAGGGCTACTGATGCGCCTCTTACACGTATTTTGACAAATATGGGTTATTCTTCCCGATTCCTCGCATCATATCGTGGGTTCTGGCCCAGCTTCAGCTGGCCTTTCATCAGATGACCCTAAACTTTGTCCGATATGTTATCGGGATCGGGGTTAGAGCAGTCGAGGAGGGCATCGACTTCGGGGCTGAGGAGTTGATGAGGGTTTTTTCAGTGAAACACAACACCGCTTCCCTGTAACCTACTACCTTTCTCCTCGCCACGGGAAGATTCTTGAGGAGATTCCGGCGAGGGATGTATGGAAGGACCGGTACTTCTTCTTCCAGATAAACCATCATTCGGTCGAGGATTTCAACTATTCGGTTATTCCGGTAAGATGGGCAGCCGGCGTTGGTTAGCCTCTAGGATTCATCGGCTTTTCTGACTGTCTTGAAATTTTATATTGACATGGAGCCGTTATTAACATCTTTTGTTTTGCTTTGTAGAAGCTCCTAAATCGTTATCTTTAAACCCGATCACATCGAGTTTGATAGCTCGTCTTCGGAGAGGAGATATCCTTTGGTCCAGCTTCACGGACCAGCGAATTCGAGCTACATTAGGTCCTGCAGCCCGACGACCTCCTCCGAACCAACCTCGACTCCCGCAAGGCGAGTCACCTCCTCGTCAGCCCACTTCAGCCCGAGCAGTTCAAGCTCCGCTTTGTATTGCCGAGCGGACTGGAGAAAGTAAGCGTTTCGGTTAATCGATTCGTGTAGAGGTTTCCTTACTACATATGCCCTTCTTTTTTATACATATCGAGCTGACTTGATTTTGTTTCGTATGCAGCTCGACCTTCCTCGGACTACAGTTCTACCGCCAGCACTCCTCCCCACAAAAGATGTCGTGAAGGGCGAGCAGCCGCCGGAACGGGAAGGATCCCGTAGACTTGGCGAAGAAAATGAAGGCTGGCGACTTGAGTTACGCCATTCTTTTCAAAATGGGCGAAGCTCCTCCTCCTCCTCCCTCGATCCCCCCTCCTCACCCCGTCCAGATCTCTCTACCTCCGGTTTCAGGATCCGGGGACATGACTATGGAGACGGAGAACCCGCCTCCCTCTTTGAGCGGGCAAGAGATAGCTCTGGTCCCGTCCAGGGAGCTCGCTTTACGCGACTCCCACTCAAACGGCTCGAGTGGGTCGAATGGCCGAAGTAGGGGTAGCTCTCTTCCTCCGTGGCGAAGCGTCAAAGGACCGACGCGGAAGTGAGCTCGAGGAGATCAAGCCAGAACGTCGAGGCGAGACCTGCCTCCTCCGGGTCCTCTGAGTCTTTTAACTGGCGCTTTAGGCACCATAAGGAATGTCCGATTGCGGACGACCCAAAAGGCGTGGCCTACCTGCTAAGGCACTTTAAGCCTGCGGGCATTCAGCTCCCGGCTGTCGGGCATATGGCCCTCGGTGATTCTTACACCGAGATGATGTCGGCCATCGGGAAGGTAATGGTTACACTCCTTTGCTTTCTTGGTTCGTTTCATGCTTCGTTTTTCCCTTAGCATTCGTTTATTTTTGTGTAGGCCTTGGAGGCTACGAACAGGTTCGCGGCTAGATCTGAGCGCGAGCTGCGTGAGATACCGCAGGCAAGTGAGCTCGAGTCCGTCGAGAAGACAGTGAGTGATCTTAACATGCAGCTGCAGGAGGCCTTAGCTCGTGAAGAGGAGCTGAAGAAGAAGCTTGACCACTTCAACGGAATGGAGGCTCGGCTGATGACTCTCGAGAATCAGGAGGAGGACCTGACCCAAAAGTTGAACATGGCCATTAATCGGACTCTAGCCGCAGAGGAAGCGAGCCGAGCTACAGAGGAGGTGACTCTAGCTGCGGATACGCGGGTTGCGCAGTTCCAGGCTGATTTGGAAAAGGCCCTCACCGGTCGAGAGTTCGACATTAAGGTGGCGGCTCACGAGGCGAAGAAAGGGCTAAAGGGTCAATACGTCGAGATTCTTGAGGGAATTAAGGTGAAGGAGAGCCAGAGGAAGGTTGCTGCGAGTGCTGAGATAAGGCTTCAAGAGGCCTTGGCCAATATCGCGCTCATTGCCGAGTTTGCCTCTGGCGAGCTGGATTTGACCAAGGAGGTTCTGGACTTGGCTGAGAAGAAGCGATTGGCCATGGAGGAGATGAACGCCGCAGCGGTGTCGGAATTCAGCATCAGCAAGCTCAACTTGCCGGAAATGTCAGACGACTCAGTGATCTTGGCACGCCCTCTAAACCAAGCAGCTACTCGCCTTGTTCAATACGGGTCGAACCTCCCGACCGGAGTTAGCTCGCGAGTTAGCGATGAGGTCGAGGGTCGGCTCGAGGAGGAAGAGGCGACCGGCGACCAGACGGGGGATCAAGACGAGGCTTCCCCTCCTTCCAAACAATTCTAATAATTTTTTTTTGTTGCCCTAAGGGGCTTTAATTTCTTTTTTAGACTTTTGTTGTCCAAGGGGGCTTTTTATTTGCTTTTGGTGTTGCCCTTAATAGGCTTTTTGCGAACTCGAGGACGTTATGTCCCCCATTTTTTTTATGAACTGCTTTCATTTATTTCATGCCTTAGCATAAGATTGATTGTTTAATGCCTTAGCATAGAATTAGATGTTATGACAGCTTGAACCTCTAAAGAGGGGTCAAATAAATAACTTGGCTTGAGTTTCCTTTGGGAGTTCTTCTGCGAACCCCTAAATTGATCGTGTCCGAGCTCGGGCTAGTACTCAAAAATTGCTCGATGTATAATTCTTTCATGATGTATAGCTCGAGCTTGGCGTTGAATGAAACTTTCTAAGTATATGATGAATTGAAGTAGACTTACATAGATTCGTTTTGGGTATTTGTGAAGACTGCTTTGTATGAAACAATTGTCTCGTTTTATCTGGCTCGATGTAGATTTAACCTCGTTGCTTCGCTTAAGGGGAGGGGGTAGCCCCCCAATTCTTCTAATTTGTGTAAGGTTGGAAGAATTTTAAGTTTTGAGGGACCATTTCAGGTCGTTCTGGTTTGAAGAGACCATTTCGGGTCGCTTGGTTGATCTCAATCATTTCAGATCATTTGATTTTGAAGAGACCATTTCAGGTCGCTTGGATTTGAAGAGATGGTTTCATATCACTTGTATTAGAGGGACCATTTCAGGTTGCTAACACTACAAGAAATAAGGGCAATGATAGCACACGATTATCGCTATAATAGATGTATAACAGCGCTTCCATAAACTCTATTACAGCCGGAGCTATAATAGACCCCCCCATACAATAGCGTTTTTCGTGTGCTATGGTATGTGGCATGTATGATAGCACCGTATATGACATGTGCTATAATCTATTTTATTATAGCATCATATCTGTGCTATGTATGTTTGATTTAGTGCTATTATTTGATTATTTTGAATCCTATTTTTTTACACATTATTAATTAATTATAACTTTAAATTTTATATTTGATTCAAAGTATATTTCATAAATCCTTAGAAGTTACATAATTGTAGTATTACATTAAAAGTAATATTACATTACTAAGTACCAAATATGGTCGAATGTAGTGTTTATGGCAGCAACCCATTTCTCTCTTTCTGCATTTGCACGATCAACAAGCATTCTCCTGTTTACATTTTCAGCAAGCCTTGCTTCATGAGCTCTTCCTTCGGCTTCGGCTATAGCTTTAACCTTGATTGTCTCACGTTCAATCTCAGCCTTCTCCCTCTCAGTTTGTCGCCTCTGTGCCTGAATCTGTTCCTCAGTAGCTCTTCGGGATTGTTCCTGCCTGATAGCCGAATCTTCTTGCATTTTCACAAGTTCTTGATTTCTTGTTCTATGAAACTCATTTTCAGCCTGAAAAACACAATATACAGAATAAAAGCAGTTAGAACAAAGAAAATAAACTCCAGATGTTGTAAATGTGTTCTGAAAATTGCATGCCTGCATCCTCTTTCTTGCCAAATCATCTTCATAACGAGCCATCTGCGATTTTGTTTGTGCTTGGTGCTGAGAAAGTTTTTTCTGTTCATCATATATTACCTTTTATCTCTCCTGTAAAATGGAAAATGTCAGGCATACAATTTTGCTGCTAAGAAACATATAATATAAGCCGAATAATGAAATGATGCAGTCACTAACGGCTGTAATGGAGGAAGCAGATTAAGTTTTTCACAGGATACTAGTTTCGACTTTACTAAGATAACAGCATTATCTTTGCACTGCATTTGCTAACTCGTTTCTATTAGGTAGCCATAGTTGTAACACCACAAATTCATATAAACATACCAAATATCAAACCATTGAATGATATGCTTTAAAAGTTAGTAGATCTTACAGTTTCAGCTTGGGCTTGCATAGCTTTATACTCTTGCGCCTTGGCTGCAAACTCGGTTTGCTTAGTCTCTTCTTGTTGCTTAATACTTTCAAAAACCTGAAACAAACAAACACACACCAAATGTGAGTCCAACCACAACCTATAAACACACAGAAAGGGACCAATTCTGAGATCTGACAAACCAATTCAGCTCAACCCCAGCGCAATTAGCTTAACAGATCTTCTCCACAACAGATCTTCGGAATCCATCCGCAAGATCTCTTCTTCGGAATCCAAGTCAATCCAGGTACTTATTTTTCCTAGAGATAGAAAAGTACCACTAATCAGATCCCATCATTCATACAAACACAATATAGAAGAGCACATGGAGAAGTGGAAAGGATCATACCGACGACACGAGTGCTTTACTAAGAAGGTGCCAATACTAAGTCCAGAGACTAGAAGAACTTGAGTCTCTGAGCTGTTCCCTTCCACCAAACTCGGACGATACGAAGGGTTCATCTGCGCAGCGGAAAAGGAACTCCTTTAGAGATATCAAAATCTCGGAGCGCCATTTGCATAGTAATATCGGACAAGGACCGTAATAGTTGGGAGTAAAAAAGAAACAAACCAGAGGAGCAAGGACATAGTCGAAACCGCCGTGGGAGATGTGGAAGGAAAGAAGAGAAGGAACATCGTCGGAGAAACAAAAACCTAACCGTCGTAGTGAAGGTTAGAGGGAAGTAGTCTCCGCCATTAACAATACTGAATTAGGATTTTGTTTCCACCATCGATGAATCTGAATCGCCGAAGAAGAAACATCCGAGAGAAGTAATCCACCGATGCTTCCACCGTTAACCTCAATGGACGTCCTCTGCGAGCGTCGAACTTCTCCTAAGCTTGTCTTTCTTCTTCTTCTCATCTCCAGTCTCCTGAAATTTTAGGGCTTTGATTTCGGGATCTAGGGATTTTGGAGGATTTAGAGGAAAAATCTAGTGAGTGAGAGGCCGAAATAAGAACGGAAGGAGGAGGAAGACGGTGGAGGATCGGAAGAGAAACGAGGAAGGAAGAGAGGATGAAGAGAGAAAGCCAGAGTCGATGAATCGTGGTTTTTCTGTCTATTTGCTACAATGAATCTGTTTGTCAAAGAGAAAGAGAGGGGAAAAATATTTTGTCTAATTTTTTTCTAAGTGTTGGCTCCAAAACACTCAATTTGTTTCCCTCTTAATGAAAATGTGGCTCCAAAAACCAATTTTCATTGAAATCATATCATAGCATCTATCTAATGCTATTATATAGTTGGGACAAATTTAGAGTCATCAACGATAGCAGTTTGGTAAAAAACGCTATCGTCTAATGCTATCAATGAGGACTTTTCTTGTAGTGTAAGAAGAGACAATTTCATATCACTTGTATTAGAAGGGACCATTTCAGGTTGCTTAGAAGAGATAATTTCATATCACTTGTATTAGAGGGAACCGTTTCAGGTCGCTTGGAAGAGATAATTTCATATCACTTGTTTTAAGAGGAACTATTTCAGGTCACTTGGAAGAGATAATTTCATATCACTTGTTTAGAAGGAACCATTTCAGGTCGCTTGGAAGAGATAATTTCATATCATTTATTTAAGGTAAAATGTAAAGACGAAGTATTTTACAACAACTTTAGCTTTTACAAAGGAAAATATATCGATTGAGAGACTTATTTTGATTTCACAAAGATAAGCTATTTCGACTCTGTTCGAGGTCGTCGAACTTGGTGAAAGGTTTGTTTTGGGGAGCGGCTGCGCTCGAGGTCGAGCTGCCTACGTACCTTTTGAAGGGGATCAAGCTATTTCGTAGTTCGATTATGGGGTGTACTTCTCAGTGAAAGTACTTTTTTGAGATTGATGATATTCCAGGGTCATAGTTCGGGTTTCTGGGTTTCCACCGACTTGAGTCGGTAGACCCCGTCTTTCACGATATCGGTGACCTGGTAAGGACCTTCCCACTTTGCCCCTAACTTTCCAGCGTGCTCTTCCTTTTTATGGTTGAACACTTTCCGTAAGACGAGCTCTCCTACTTGAAACCTTCGAGTTTTAATCTTGGAATCATAGTAGCGAGCTGCGGCTTGTTGGTAGTTCTGGATTCGGGCTAGTGCGAGGTTTATCCTTTCGTCGGGGAGGTCGAGCTCGTATGTTTTCATCTGATTATTAAGTTCCTCTTGCTGTGGGCACTCCTTTTTACGGATGTTGGACACGAGGATCTCTGCTGGTACTACTGCCTCGATGCCGTAAGCTAGCGAGAAGGGTGTCTCGCCGGTGGATTTTCGAGGAGTAGTCCGGTAAGCCCAGAGTACGGCCGAGAGCTCGTCGCTCCAGCTCGTCTTGCACTCGTCGAGTCTTTTTTTGAGATTATTCATGATTGTTTTGTTGGCTGCTTCTGCTAGGCCGATCCCTTGGGGGTAACGGGGCGTTGAGTAAGTCAGCTTGATGTTCCAGGTTCTGAAAAATGCTTTGAACGTGTTCGATATGAACTGAGACCCATTTTCGGTGACGATCTCATGGGGGTAGTCCGTGTCTGCATACAATGTTTCGCCAGACGAACTCCTTTACGTGGACGTCTTTGATTTTTTTGTATGACTCTGCTTCGATCCATTTGGTGAAGTAATCTGTCATTACTAGCAAGTGCATGGCTTTCTTTTTGCCGGATGCGACTAAGGGTCCCACGATATCCATCCCCCACCGCATGAACGGGTATGGTGAGGAGATCGAGGAGAGTTTCTCCGACGGTTGGTGGATAATCGGGGCGTGTTTTTGGCATTTGTCGCATTTACTGGAAAAAAACTCGCATTCGGCGGCCATTGTTGGCCAGAAATAGCCTTGCCTTTTGATTCGTATGGCCAGAGCTCGTCCTCCAGAATGACTCCCGCAGAACCCATCATGGGCCTGTGTGACGGCGGCTCAGGCTTGTTTTCCGTTGAGGCACTTGAGGTAAGGTCAGGAGAGACTTCTTTTGAAAAGTTCTCCTTGTGTGACGCAGTACCTCGCACTCTGTGCTTTGAGTTTTCGCGCTTTCCATTTATCGTCAGGGACTTCTGTTGGATCCCGATGGATCTAGGGTTTGTTATATTGAAATTTAGAACCAACCTCGTCCTTACCTTTTGGCAGCGGAAGAGACGGTGAACAAGATCAGTGGAGCAACGCAACGCTTTGCCTCTACCAGATACACACGCACGCTCGCTGAAAACGGGATGCTAGTGCCGGATCAATGGGGATCGAAAGGTTCTGGTGTGTCTAGTGTTTCTGTCAAGAAAACTGGACGGCTCTCCTGTTTAGGTCGAACTAAACTGATTTTATTCGACCTAAACTTGCTTAACGGGCCAGACTCAATTAAGCCATAACCCGAAAAGCCTGTTCGGAAAATCCGAACTGTGTCGACCGACACACAAGCTGTGTCGATCGATACAACACCATTATATCGATTCTTATGTGTATTTCAATACACATAATATGATCATTGCCACAATGATCATTCCCATGGCGTAGCTTCCAGTTCGCTTAGGTGTGTGACCCTATAGGATCATATAATACTGGCAGTAAGTCCACGACCTACAGATTGCAAGAGGCTTCTAGCAAAGCATTGCAAACGCCCAGTATTATACGAATGTCTGATCTCGACACACAACTATCACAGGAGTGAGTACAAGTGTGATTTCAGGACACTATCCCAACAATCTCCCACTTGTACTGGAATCATCAATTCCTATAATCCTTTTGTCTCTATATCTCGATTTGGCATAAGGCAAGATTTGTGTCATCCTTATTAAGCCAACATCGCGTTTATCGAACTCCTGATCTCATACTGAACATTACAAACAACTGAACTACAGTTCGTTTGAGTGCGGCCACACATTCTCTCAGTATTCAATCTTCGATAGGCCCTGAGATATTTATCTCCCGTTATACAGGAGGGACAAATTCCATCTTGTTCCATCCCTGTTTCAACGCACACTTCATGATAAACTTGAACAGTGTCGTTATAGCCGTCAGTTACGGATCGACGTTTGACAAAGTCAAAATGTACCAATTCATATGCAAGAAAGCATGATGAACTCAGGTCTTAGGACTATACTCTATAGTCGTAATGAGAACTTCTTATGACACAGATATTACTATCTTGTAGACTTCTCATTAGCGGGTCATGTCCGATCATATGTCCACTGACATATATCTATGTGACTGACTGCGATAATCATATCATTGGCTCCATGAAACTTAGCCAACAGTCACCTCACAATCTAGTCTCTAACGGTTGGCAGTGTCCCGATTCTACAACCTTGACTAGGGACAAAATAATTTATTAACTTATAGGGTTTCATGATCAAGTTCTCAACTTGATGACCTATAATATGTCATAAACTTATTTTGGGACCATTATTTAGATCACATTAAATAATGCTGAAATCAAATTTCATTAAACACTTCTAAAAGAATGTTTACAATAGCGTCTTATTATGACTAAAACAAAAATCAAAGCTCCCACTAGAATCAAGATTACATCTTAAGATCTCTAATGCCTACAGCAGTCGAATGACTCTCATGCTTAGGCCTTGGGAGTGACTTGGTCAGAGGATCAGCGACATTCTCATTTGTCGGAACTCGGCTGATCTTCACATCACCTCTATTGACAATATCACGAATCAGATGATATTTTCTCTCAACGTGTTTGGACTTCTGGTGTGACCTGGGTTCTTTCGCCTAAGCAATAGCTCCATTGTTATCGCAGAACAATGCCACTGGCTCCAAGATACTAGGAACCACACCAAGTTCAGTCATGAACTTCTTGATCTAAACAGCTTCCTTTGCCGCTTATGAAGCAGCAACATATTCAGCTTCCGTTGTGGAGTCAGCTACGGTATTCTGCTTAGAGCTCTTCCAGCTCACCGCACCGCCATTTAGACAGAAGACATATCCAGACTGTGATCGGAAATCGTCTCTGTCTGTCTGAAAACTCGCATCGGTGAATCCATTCACCACAAGCTCATCACTTCCTCCATACACAAGGAATTTATCCTTAGTATGTCTCAAATACTTGAGAATATTCTTGACAGCTGTCCAGTGAACTTCACCTAGATCAGATTGGTATCTACTCGTCATGCTTAACGCGTAAGCTACATCTGGACGAGTACAGAGCATGGCATACATAATAGATCCTATGGAAGAAGCATAAGGAATTCTATTCATGCGTTCTCGCTCAGCAGATGTCGCCGGACACTGCTTCTTGCTGAGACTCATGCCATGAGACATTGGTATGAAGCCCTTCTTGGAATCTTGCATCCTGAATCTGTGCAACACCTTATCAATATAAGTGTCCTGGCACAATCCAATCAGCTTGTTAGTTCTATCTCTGTAGATTCTGATTCCAAGAATGTATGCGGCTTCTCCCATGTCTTTCATGGAAAAACAACTTCCAAGCCAAGTCTTGATAGACTGAAGCAACGGAACGTCATTACCGAGGAGGAGTATGTCATCGACATACAGTACAAGAAATGCAATTTTGCTCCCACTAGTCTTCCTGTATACACATGCTTCCTCTTCGTTCTTGATGAAACCGAATTGTTTTACTGCTTCATCAAAACGAAGATTCCAACTCCGTGATGCTTGCTTCAATCCATAAATGGATTTATGAAGCTTGCATACCTTCCCAGCGTTTTTAGGATCGACAAAACCTTCAGGCTGTGTCATGTACACATCCTCTTCCAGAATACCATTCAGGAATGCGGTTTTGACATCCATCTGCCAAATCTCATAATCATAATGAGCAGCAATCGCTAGAAGAATCCGAATAGATTTAAGCATAGCTACTGGGGAATAGGTTTCATCATAGTCAATACCATGAATTTGTTTGAAACCTTTAGCCACCAATCTCGCTTTGTAAATCTGTACATTGCCATCCACGTCAATCTTCTTCTTGAAGATCCATTTACACTCAATGGCTTTTACACCACTAGGTAAATCGACCAAGGACCATACTTGGTTTTCTGACATGGATGTCATTTCGGATTTAGAGGCTCCAAGCCACTTTGCGGAGTCCGGGCCCATCATTGCTTCCGCGAAGGTCGCTGGTTCGTCACCTTCAATGATCATCAGATCATTTGAACTGGTCACGAGAAATCCATAGTATCTCTCGGGTTCGTGACGGATCCTTCCGGATCTGCGAACTTCATGCTCCACAGTCGCCGGTTCCACAGAACTTTGTGGTTCCAACTGCTGCTCCTCCTCAGCAGGTTGAGCAGTATCCTGTGCATCTAGAATTTCTTCAAGATGTACTTTACTCCCACTGTTTTTCTTTGAGAGAAACTCCCTCTCAAGAAAAGAACAGTCCCGAGTAACAAATACTTTGTTCTCAGATTGGTTGTAAAAGTAGTATGCCTTGGTTTCCCTAGGATAACCAACGAAGTAGCATTTATCTGATTTGGGTGCAAGCTTGTCAGAGATTAAACGTTTGACATAAGCCTCACAACCCCAAATCCTCAGGAAAGACAGACTAGGAACATTCCCAGTCCACAGTTCATGTGGTGTCTTTGTCACTGATTTTGATGGCACCCTATTTAGTGTAAACGCAGACGTTTCTAGAGCGTATCCCCAAAAGGATAATGGAAGATTAGAATTGTTGGGATTATGTCTTGAAATTACATTGTGCGAACTCTAGAGATAGTTGTATTGTCGAGATCGGACAATTCATGTGATACTGGGTAATCATAATGTTTTGCTAGAAACCAATTATGACAAATGAGTTGTAACTCGTTTCCAGTATCGTGTGAACCTACAGGGTCACACACCTAAGCAAGTTGGATATACTCTGCATGAGAATTGATCATTGGCATATGGTCTGATCGATATGTATTGGATACAGATCGAATGTAAGTTTCAAAGGGGTGTATCGATCGACACCATTGGGTGCGTCGGTCGATACAGGACGTGTGTCGATCGACACCAATAAGTGTGTCGGTCGACACAATGGCGAAACCGAAACTGATGTTTCGGTTCACCTCGAGGTCAGTATATAAACACGTTTTATATCTCGACCTAAGGTTGTTGGTTCTGCGCCGCCCAGAGTGTTTTCTCAGTGAGAAAACACAGAAACCTCAGAAAAACTAAGGTCCCAAAGAGATCCGAGCACCGGCGCTAGTAACCCGGCGGATTCCAGCTTGTGTGCGTGTGGACTACGATAGAGGCGCAGCATCTGAGGCGCAATAGATCTCATGCTACCTGATCAATCTTCCGCTGCCAAACACCAGGTAATCATGAGGTGAGATCCATGATTCAATTAACTAGACCCTAGATCCTAGGCTATCGGGAACTCGCGAGAATTCTGAATCTGGAGAATTGGCTCGGATTCCCAACAGTGGTATCAGAGCCTTAGGGTTTTATCATTGAATCATACCTGTTTATTGAATTTGATGATTTAGATTCGCTAGAACAAGTTGTTTAGATTGAACAGGTCACATCGATTTCGATCAAGCTCGACTCTGTGTTTTCGCACAGTGTCGATCGACACACTAGGTGTGTCGGTCGACACAGAACGGCGAAAACGACAAGATTCGGCGGCTAGGGTTTTTCGCGAAGAAAAACCGAAAGCCTTCTGTGTCGATCGACACAGGTTGAGTGTCGGTCGACACAGAGCAGGTTCGGTCACGTATCGATCGACACAGGTTAGTGTCGGTCGACACAGACCAAGCGAATGGTTAATCGGTTCAATTGGATTGGACCGGTTATCATGCTTGGTTAAGTCCGAATAGATCGGTTTAAATTGGATGAATTAGTTCAATTGGATTGAACTGATTATCTCAATTAGCATGAACCGATGGGATAAATCAGTTTGATTGGATAAGTCGGTTCAATTGAATTGGACTGGTTATCGCAATCAGTTGAAACTGGTTTAAACGGTTTAAATTGGATGAATTGGTTCAATTGGATTGAACTGATCATCCCAATTAGTATAAACCGATTGGTTAAGATCAGTTTGATCAGATAAGTCGGTTCAATTGAATTGGACCGGTTATCAAGAACTATCTGCGGTTTAGGTCTATGTCGATCGTCACACATGGGCTGCGTCGATCGACATAACTGGTTCGATGAACCGGGTTAATTGAATTAACCGGTCATTGAAATCCGGTTTTGTTTGGTTATGTCGATCGACGGACAGAGTCTGCGTCGATCGACACAGTGCTTGGAATTCTGGTTATTGAGCCTTGAATTTGCAGAAACCAAACTCGACCAAAACCTTGATTAAAGCTTAGCTTCAATATGGTCAACTGTCAAGACTCATTTCGTTGTGTGATGTCTAGCCAAGAGCTTGGTGTCCACAATTACGTGAGTAAGGCAGGTAATAACATTGATGGACTTGCAGTGCATTAACATCAACAATTACATGACCTAAGAAATTGATTTGCTAAACTTTTGGGTTTAGTTTCCTCAACTAAATATCAAGTAACATTGATGTCTTGCCCAATCTTGTCTACTATCAAAACTCGTGTCGTTTGTTAGATAGTCTTAGAGTCCTTGGTATCCACTGCTACATGGGTAAGGCAGGTGGTCATCGACAGACTTGCAGTGCAACTGTCAATGATCACAAGACTAAAGAGATTGGTTTACTTGACTGAGCTATCAGAAGTTCTGAGCCCAGAGACATCAGAGTGGATTAGACATAGTTTGTCTCATCCACAACCAAGAGTTGTGCTGAGTACAATTAGCAATGATTTGCTTACCTAGATAACTAAAGTTTGGGTAATGGCGAGTCGCCCACTCAGATTTTGGTAAAGTATGGATCTTGGATTATTATATTCATAGAGGAAACATTGCTTGAATATAATGCGAGTTCTCTTATTTGATAAGATTTCTCTTCATATACATAACTAAATCTTCGTTTTTCTTGGATTTCAGCTTATGTCTATGACTACATTCTCGTTGCGATACGTCCTTGAGAAGGACAAGTTAAATGGATCCAACTTCCTTGATTGGTATCGGAATCTGAGATTCATTCTCAAGCAGGAGAGCAAGGACTATGTCCTTGAAAAGGCTCTTCCAGAAAAGCTTGGGACCAATCGCTCACATGCAGTGTATAATGCTTGGAATAAGCATTATACTGATGTGGTAGATGTGCGTGGTCTGATGTTGGCTTCCATGAACTCAGACTTGAAGAGTCAGTATGAGAACATGGAGTCGCCAATAGAGATGATCACCAGCC
Source organism: Orychophragmus violaceus (assembly GCA_030180135.1). NCBI lineage: Eukaryota > Viridiplantae > Streptophyta > Magnoliopsida > Brassicales > Brassicaceae > Orychophragmus > Orychophragmus violaceus. Next base: position 13,556,431 of record CM058232.1, read on the forward strand.
TGAAACTGAAGTTTCAAGATCTGGCACGAGTTGAGAGATTCCAGATGGTGAAGTCTCTCACTGGGTGCAAGCTACCAGAGGATGCTCCAGTAAGTCCTCATGTCATTAAAATGATGGGTTACGTTGATAACCTGGGGAAACTGGAATGTCCTGTCAGCTTAGAGTTGGCTACTGACATCATTCTGCAGTCACTGCCGTCAAGCTATGATAAGTTCATTAAGAACTATATCAAGAAAGGCCTGACGAAGACGTTGACTGAGCTGCATGGCATGCTCAAGACAGCAGAGCAAAACATCAAAAAGGGAAAAAGATTTGAGAAATCTTTTATAGACAAGGGTGAAGGCAAGGCCGTCCAGATTTGGAATCAGGATAAGCCTGTGTCATCTTTTAAGCCCAAGTCAAGCCCATCTGGTGTTAGTAAGTGCTTCTACTGTAATGAGTCGGGGCATTGGAAGAGAGATTGCAATAAATTCTTGGAAGATTCACAAGAGATGGAGAAGATGTATGGTACTTCTTCTTCAGGTGTTGTGTTATTAATTCAAGTTCTACATAAGTATTGGATACTTGTTGTGGTATTGATATTTTTGAAATATGCAGGACCTAAGCGACAGTAGAACGTTGAAGAAAGGACAAGTGGAACTACGTGTCTGGTTGAAGCAATGGTTGCTACATAAGCCGTAGAGATTCTTCACTTGTAGGAACCTTTCATACTTGGTTTTAGAAATTAAGTAATTGCTACTATGTATCTGCCTTGTGCAGAAATGTCTTTCATTTTCTTTTGAGAATTTGGATGTTTTTCATTTTGATAAAAGACAAGTTCTTTGGATCTTAATGAAATATTCTGTGGTAGCACCCCGTTTAGAATGGGTTTTATATCTTAAACCAGCAGAAGTTAAATATAACACAAATACTAAAGGTTTAAGTCTGATGACTCAAACTCGATTTTCTTTGGTATAGTCATTTAACCACAAGAGTGAAGCGGATTCAGTAAATCCATAGGTTTTGGACTCATTTGATTGTAAATCAATTGAGACATGAATCCTGCTTGCTGGACCAAATGACTAAGGCCCATTTAGCAGAGCTAAAAGGAAACGGGCCAGAGGCTTATTGGGCCCTACACATACTGATGTATGCGGCCCAACTAGCATTATTGCCAAAGGAAATATTTTGTACTTCATTACTTTATTGATGGATTCAATAAGCATGGCTGTGTTCATTTGATGAGACACAAGCTGGAATCCCTTAAGGGAGTTCCAAGATGAAGTATAGAACCAGTTTGACAGAAGTATTGAGATCCTCGATTGAATCGCGGAGGAAAATACTAGAGTCAAGAATTGAGTGATCATCTGAAAGAATGAATCAGATCTTATGAGACATGATTCGATTAATGATGAGTCACATGAATCTTCAATAACCATTTAAGAATACGTTCTAAAATGTCTATGTTCACGCTAAAAGGGTTTCTATCAGAATCAATGAAAAACACCACATTGGATGTGGACTGGGTGATTTCCAAATTTGTTTTTCTGATTAATTGGGATTGCAAGGTTTGTGTAAGACAGTAGTCAACAAACAAACTTGAATCCATATCTGATAAGTTCTACCTCGCTGGTTATCCTGAGGAAACCAAGGCTTAGTGCTTTTGTTGCCCAGAACTGTGTCTTTTAAGAAAGGTGATACTTTCAAAAGGAACAGTGGGAGTAAAAGTACACATCGAAGAAATTCGATAAACACAGTAAGCTGCTCGACCTGATGAGGAAGAGCAGCGGTGAGATCTACAAAGTGCTGTAGGATCTGCACCTGTGGAGCCTGAAATTCGCAGATCCGAAAGGATCCGTCACTAACTCGAGAGTGATATCTCGTAACCTATTGTCGTGATCTGCTGATCATTGAAAAGTGACGAACATGCGAAATTCGAAGAAGCGATGGTGAGGCCCAACTCCGAAAATTAGCTGGGTATGCATGTTAGTTTCACCGATCCATTTCTGGATTGAAACAAACATCTTGGAGTTGGAATCAACATTCTGATAATGTAGTCAAAAGTTTTGACTTGATCAGAAAGAAAAAGAAACCATGCGTTTGCAAGAAGACTAGTGGGAGCGTAATGGCAATTCTCACACAGTGTGTTGTTAACATACTTGAATCTCATAAATGACGTTCCGACGCTAAAGTCTTGTCAAGATTTAGGTCGGAAGTCAAATTTACACGATAGACATGGGAGTAGCCGCGTGAATTCTTGGAATAAGGATCCATTGGAATGGATCAGAGTAGCTAATTGGATCGTGTCAAAATCCTTATGTTGATAAGGTATTGGACAGATCTAATACGCTTGATTCTAAGAATGGCTTCATACCAAAGGTCTTATGGCAATAATCTGAGCAAGAAGAAGTGTCTTGGACACTAGCTGAGCTAGTAACAATATTAGTAAGAAGAAGTGTTTCTGAACACTGTCTGAACTAATATTAATGAGTGTGAGTTCTAATGCTGCTGCAATAGAATCCATCATAAATGCCATATTTTGCGCTCGTCTAGATGCAGCTTAAGCATGACGAGAATATACCAATATATTCCGGTAATAGTCACTAAACAGTTACCAGAAATATCCCAAGTGTTGAGAAACACCAAGGATAGGTTCGTGGTAAACTGATAAAGTGACGAACCAGTTGAAAGTAGTTAGTCGGACAAAGACGATTCCCGGTTCCCACCTGGTTATGTCTCTTTGTCTGAATAGCGGTGCTAACTGTTGGAAAGGCTCCAAGCAGTGGACAAAGAATAGTGCTTTTATCTGAATGGTGGTGTGCTCTATTGAAATTGTTTCAAGCAGAACACCGCAAACTCTCCCGCAACCTAAGCACGGAATTTATTCTGTTGATGTAGGTATAAGATATCTGAAGAGATGATCTTGATTCTAGTGGGAGTTATTTTAGTTATGTTGTAAACTTTACATAGACATGCTTTGGCAGTGTTTGTGTAAGTTAAAACTGACATCAGTATTATTTAATTATTGGATAATTAAATAATAGTCCCAAAGTACTTTATGGTCATCTTATAGGTCATCAAGTTGAAGACTTGATCATGAAACCCTATAAGTAAAAGATGACATAAATTATGATTGTCCCTAGTCAAGGTTGTTAAAATGGGACACTAACTGTTGGGAATGTCCTGAAATCTACCGTACTATCTCTAGAAAGTATGATAAGTGTCGAGATCAGACATAAGTCATAAATACTGGGTGATCATGATGGCTTGCTAGAGTCCGCTCATGATCTATAAGTTTAGGACTTATTACCAGTATTGTATGATCCCGAAGGGTCACACACCATAGCTAACGGGAAAGTTAAATGGAAATAATACGGTAAGATGCAATGGCATTTACTGTATTGGATCAGAGTTTTGGGCCAGACAAAATACAGGATTTTTGTCTGATTTGTGTTTTGGGCCCAAAAGATTAATGAGCCATTAGTCTAATGACTTGGGCCCATTAATGAGATATAAGAGAATCAGAAAGCCCTAAAGGAATTAGCGCTCCAGCGATTTTTTTTCTATTGTTTTGGCGTCATCTCTCTCTCTCTCTTCATCTCTCTCTCTGATTCTTCCAACTCTTTGGTCTAGCAGCCGTCCTGTGCTTGTAAGAGTGTGGATACTCGAGGAGGAGCCGATTCTCATCAGTTCTAATCTGATCTCGTCATTACCCCAAATTCCGCTGCAAAGGTAATGTCCAGGTTTGTGTTTATGATTCAGTTACAAGAACCTAGATCTGTTTAAGATTATGTGCTAGGTTGCAATTTAGGAATTGAACCTTGAATAACACCATAATCCTTCAGTGGTATCAGAGCTAAGGTCATTAGTTTCTTGTAATTTGGATCATAGGGCTGTTTAATTGTTTAGAGAATCAATTATGCTGAAATTGATTAAAAACTTTTAAAACCCTAAATCGGCTAGAAAATTTGGTCTCGGATCAAATTTGTTTCCTAGCGTTTTCTTGTATAGCAAGAAGTTAGCCCTAATCGCTTCTTGTGTTGCGATCTCTTTAATTAATTTGGTCTCCTTATGATTATGCGTGAGGCGTGTGTTTCATGTACGAGCTAAATTAATAAAAACCCTAAATGACCGAGTGATTGTGGTCAAAGCTTGTTTAATTAATAATGTGGGCGTGTGTTAAAGCCATCGCTTGTGATCAAAATTAATTATTGATTGAGTCGTTCTTTGTTTGATTATTGAATGTGAAAGAGGACAAAATCGTTTGTTGTTTAATTAAGTTAAGATACGATTTGTTAAGATGTGGAATAAGTCAAAATCTTTTTCGTCTTTATGCAAAATATTGTATATATATAATATATACATATATAATATAATATAATATATATACTGGTATATTATATAAAACATTAATTATTTAATTAATGTATGGTTAAGGCGTTAACCCAAATCGCGGTTTGCTGGAAATAATTTAATACTTGGTATTATTTAATTTCTGGTTAAACCGGATTTAAATTCATAAAATTGAATTTTAACCTAAACCGAAGGCTGGTCTAAGTTTGATTTGGTTGGACCAAATAATTTAGAGCTGGTCTGGTTTAGTAGATAACCGATGGTTTTGATAGTTAATTTGGTCTTGGACCAGAATTAATAAACCGAATCGGTTATGTCAAATTATTGGGCCAACTGGAATTCTATGGTCTTGGGCCAAGAATTGGGCCTATAATTTGTGACCCAACCCGAAAATATTTATAAAATATTAAAATTAGAAATTTCTATTTTTAGTAAGTTACTAAATTTAGAAAATTTCTAAAATAAGAAAGTTTCCCAAAATAGTAATCTTCTATTTTTGGAAATAAAACTTAAAAATCCTCAAAAACAATATCAAGCTTGGATGTCTTTCCAGTCTTGTCAGCTACTTAACGCTTATTTGATTACAGATATGGCTTACAGTGTGAGGTGTCTGTTTTCGCGTAAGTAAAGTAGTATATAGTCACTAATTTCATTGGGAGTCCCAGATTTTAGTGATTATTTGGCTGTAAGAGATTGGTTTCCTTGACTGGGCCATCGGGAGTCCCGGGCCTTGAGACATCTGGTGAATTTGGGCCTCGGGTCCAATTCACAACCGAGAGTTATTGGTTATAACTAGCTGTGTGTATGCTTACCAAGTAAAGCTAATTCTGGGTGACGGCCAGTGGCCCACTTTGGATTTAGCTAAACATGGGTCTCGGAATCATTGTATTCTTATGAGGTTAAAACAAAGAAATTTTGAATACAATGCGATTTTTCTTATAAGTTGTTAAGATTGCTCTTTTATGAACTAAATAACTAAAACTCTAATTATCTCTAAATTTCAGCTATGACGAGCACAAACAATCAAAACACTTTCTCGATCCGGTCTGTCCTTGAGATGGACAAACTGAACGGATCAAATTTCTTGACTTAGTCGCGGAACCTGAGGCTAGTCCTCAGGCAGGAGAGAAAGGACTATGTCCTTGAAAGAGCTCTCCCCGTGAGGATCGGGTCCAGTGCCTCTCATGCAGTATATAATGCTTGGAATAAGCATTATAATGATGCGGTAGATGTGCGTGGTCTGATATTGGCTACCATGGACTCAGATTTGCGGAAGCAATATGAGAAGATGGAGTCGCCAATAGAGATGATCAGCAGCCTGAAATTGAAATTTCAGGAGCAGGTAAGAGTGGAGAGATACCAGTTGGTTAAATCTCTCACTAGCTGCAAGCTACCAAATGATCATCCAGTAAGTCCTCATGTCAGTAAAATGATGGGTTACATTGATAACCTGAGGAAACTGGATTATCCAGTTAGCCAGGAATTGGCAACTGAGATCATTCTGCAGTCACTGCCGTCAAGCTATGATAAGTTCGTAAGGAACTATATCAAGAAAGGCTTAACGAAGACGTTGACTGAACTGCATGATATGCTCAAGACAGTTGAGCCAAACGTGAAGAGTACCCTGTACAATCTCATGAATGAGAAGGGTAGGTTTACTAAACCTAATGCTGACAAGGGTGAAGACAAAGTTGTCCTGATTTTGAATCATGGCAAGCGTGTGTCTTCTGAGCCCGAGTCAGATACCTCTTGCGTTGGTAAGTGCTGCTACTGTAAAGAGACTGGGCATTGGAAAAGAGATTGCATTAAATTCATGGAAGATTATGAGGAGTTAAAGTTGATGTATGAGACTACTTCCTCAGGTATTCATGTTATTACTTCAAGTTATACCTTGTAGGTATTGGATACTGATTGTGGCACTGATATTTGTTATAATATGCAGAGCCTGAACAACAGTAAAACATTGAAGGAAGGGCAAGTGGAACTGCGTGTCTGGAAGGAGCTTGGGATGCTGCCTCAGCCGTAGGGTTTCACTTGTAGATGCCTTTGAGGCTTGGTTTTGAATTAAGTAATTGCTACAATGTACCTGCTTTAAGCAGAATTGTTTTTCATTTTCTTGTGAAGAATTTGAATGTTTTCATTTTGATAAAGACAAGTTTTGTTCTTTTGATCTTAATGAAATGTTAATTGTAGCACCCTATTCAAGGAATGGGTTTTATATCTTAAACCAAAGAGTGCCTAAATATAACATAAATACCGAATTGGTTTAAATCTGATGAATTAAACCTGATTTTTCTTGGCATAAATGTTTTGGTCACATAGAGTAAGTCGGATTCAGAAACCCCATAGTTATGGACTTTTGGGCTCATTTGAATGGATATCTTATGAGACTTGAATTCTTCTTACTGGACCAAAACACAAAGGGCCCATCTTAGCCGAGCTAGAGAAAAGCCCAAAGGCTTATTGGACATTGGACATACTCATGTATGTGGTCCGATGAGCAGTAATGCCAGAGAAAATTTCCTGTACTTCATTGTCTCTACTGATTACTTCAGTGAGTATGACTGTGTTCATTTGATGAGACACAAGTCAGAATTCTTTGACATGGTCGAAATAGTTCCAGAATGAAGTATAGAATCTGAATGACAGAAGTATTAAGACTCTGGATTAGATCACGAGTGAGAATACTTAAGTCATTGATTGTGTGATCATCTGAATGAGTGTGAAGTCGTTTCACAGCTCAATTCTCCTGAAAACCTAGAGGTGTTTCTGTGAGAATGAATCAGATCTTATAAGAAATGATTAAAGATGAGTCACACGAATCTTCCATGATATTCTTTAAGAATTACGCTCTAAAATATCTAAGTTTACGCTGAAATAGTTCCACCAATATCAGTTGAAAGACACCACGTAAATGTGGATTGGAATCGATCCAAATTCGTCTTTACTGAGTATTTGTAATTGTGCTACTTCGCTGGTTGTCCTAGGGAAACCAAGGCTTGTTACTTTTACGTCCGTTCTGTTTTCTAAGAAGGGAAGTTACTTTCCAAGAAGAACAGTGGGAGTAAAAGTATAACTCGAAGAAATTCGAGAAATACAGGAGGCTGCTCAACCTGTTGAGGGAGAGCAGCGGATGGATTTACAGATTTCTGTAGAATCTACACCTGTAGAGCCTGAAGTTCGCAGATATGAATGAATCAGTCACTAATCCGAGAGTGATTTCTCATCATTAGTTGAACCTGATGATCATTGAAAGTTCGCATGATCTGATGATCATTGAAAGCGACGAATCTGCGAAATTCAAAGAAGCGAAAGTGAGCCTGGACTCCGAAAAATTACATTTTGTGTAAGTTAGCTTCATTGATCCATTCATGGATGGAAGCAAACATATCGGAGTTGGAATCTTCGTTCTGTTGAAGTAGTCAAGGTTTTGACTTGAACAGGAACGAAGCGGAACTGTGCGTTTACTAATAGATATGTGGGAGCAATATTGCATTTCTCATAGTGTATGTCGATGACATACTGATTCTCGAAAATAACGTTCCAATGCTGCAGTCGGTAAAGGACTGGCTTGGGAGTTGGTTTTGTGATTGACATGGGTAAAGCCACGTAGTTCTTGGATTTTGGATCTAAAGATAAAGATCCAAAAGAGCTGGTAGGACAAAGTCAGGATTCTTAAATTGACAAAGTCCTACACGTAATCAGCAATCCAAGAAGGGCTTTATGCCAATGTCACATGGAAATTCATTAAGCAAGATACAGTGTCCTGCGATATCTGCTGAGCTTGAATGCATGGATAGGATTCCATATGCGACGGCAATTGGATCTATCATGTATGCCATGACACATACTTGTTTTGATGTTGCTTTAATGCTAAGCAAGACAAGTAAAGACCAGTCAAATCCAGCAAAGAATCACTGGATTGCCGTAAAGAATATTCTGAAGTATTTGAGGAATACTAAGGATAAGTTCTTGGTTTACGGAGAAAGTGAGGTGCTACAAGTCGATAGAGTCTGAAAGGCAAGTTTCCAATAGACAAAGATAATTCCTGGTCACAGTCCGGCTATATCTTGTGTCTAACTGGCGGTGCAAGGCACTGTTGCTGACTCCATGACTTAAGCTGAACATTTCGCAGCTTGAGAAGCGGCGAAAGAGGTTGTTTGGAAAGAAGAGTTCATCACTGAACTTGATGTGATTCCCAGCATAGATGAAACTAGCTGCACATCATAGGTCCAAACACCTTGAGGATAGGTGTAACCTATTCCGTGAGATAAATGACAGAGGTGTTAGGTAGATAAGCAAGTTTCATCGAATGAGAACGTTGCTAATCTATTAACGAAGCCACTCCTTATGCCTAAGCACGAGTCGCGGACTGTAGCTGTAGGATGAGTGAAATTAAGATGTAGTCTTAATTTCAGTGGGAGTTTGTAAAGGGCTTTACTTAGTTGTTTTGAAAGGTTCATGTAAACATTTTATTTTATGTTTATGAAATCTATGATTTCTGGATTATTTTAACTGTGATATAAATAATCGTTCCAAAATGATTCATGTCATTATATATGGGCCATCGAAGTACATGAGTTGACTTGATCCTGAAACCCCATATTTAACGAAGTGACATAAATCATAGTGTCCATAGTCGAAGGTTGTTGAATTGGAACACCAACAACCACTTGAGACTAGATTGTGTTGAGACTTATGACCAAGTTTCGAGGGGTCATAGATGCGCGGCATCAAAGTCGACACATAGGTATATGTAGGGGAGCATATGACCGGACATGGCCCGCAAGATGAGAACTCTGCAAGATATTAATATCTGTGTCATAAGAAGTTCTCATATACGACTATAGAGTATAGTCCTTAGACCTGAGTTCGCATGCATGTGGCTGCACATGGAGTAATGCGCTTTGATCATTGTCTAATGCTGTTTCGTAACTGGGAGCTATACGGACCTTGGTTGGGTGTATTATGAATTGTGTAGTTCATAGTGATGGAACAAGATGGGATTTGTCCCTGCCGTTTAACGGAGGTAATATCTCTAGGCCAATCGGAGATTTGATAGCTGGTAAGAGAATGGCCATTCCCAAACAGACTTGCCCAAGTCGTTTGAATTGTCAGTATCAAATCTGGTCCGATAAACATGGTCTGGCTATATAAGGATGACACGCATCTTGCCTTATGCCAGATCGAGATATTAAGACAAAAGGATTAGGGAATGTAGGATTCCAGTACAATCGGAAGATTGTTGGGAATGTCCTTTGTAGAATTCCAGTACAAGTGGGAGATTGTTGGGAATGTCCTGAAATCTACCGTACTATCTCTAGAAAGTATGATAAGTGTCGAGATCAGACATAAGTCATAAATACTGGGTGATCATGATGGCTTGCTAGAGTCCGCTCATGATCTATAAGTTTAGGACTTATTACCAGTATTGTATGATCCCGAAGGGTCACACACCATAGCTAACGGGAAAGTTAAATGGAAATAATACGGTAAGATGCAATGGCATTTACTGTATTGGATCAGAGTTTTGGGCCAGACAAAATACAGGCTTTTTGTCTGATTTGTGTTTTGGGCCCAAAAGATTAATGAGCCATTAGTCTAATGACTTGGGCCCATTAATGAGATATAAGAGAATCAGAAAGCCCTAAAGGAATTAGCGCTCCAGCGATTTTTTTTCTATTGTTTTGGCGTCATCTCTCTCTCTCTCTTCAACTCTCTCTCTGATTCTTCCAACTCTTTGGTCTAGCAGCCGTCCTGTGCTTGTAAGAGTGTGGATACTCGAGGAGGAGCCGATTCTCATCAGTTCTAATCTGATCTCGTCATTACCCCAAATTCCGCTGCAAAGGTAATGTCCAGGTTTGTGTTTATGATTCAGTTACAAGAACCTAGATCTGTTTAAGATTATGTGCTAGGTTGCAATTTAGGAATTGAACCTTGAATAACACCATAATCCTTCACTAACAACCGCGCAGACTAGTATGTGAGGTGACTGTTGGACTGAGTTTCATGGAGTCAATGATATGATTATCACAGTCAGTCACATAGATATATGTTGGTGAACATATGATCGGACATGACCCGCTTAATGAGAACTCCACAGGATAGTTATATATAAGTGTCATGGGAGGTTCTCATTACGACTATAGAGTATAGTCCTTAGACCTGAGTTCATCATGCTTTCTAGCATATGAATTGGTGCGCTTTGACCTTGTCAAACGTCGTTCCGTAACTGGCGGCTATAACGGCATTGTTTCGACGTATCATGAAGTATGTGTAGAAACAGGGATGGAACAAAATGGGATTTGTCCCTCCTGTATAACGGGAGATAAATATCTCAGGGCCCATCGAAGATTTGATACTGAGAAAATGCATGGCCGTGCTCAAACGAGGTGATTGTCAGTCGTTTGTTTTATCAGTATGAATCAGAAGTTCGATGAACATGATGTTGGCTATAATAAGGATGACACAGTCTCTTGCCTTATGCCACATCGAGATATAGAGACGAAGGGATTATAGGAATAAGTGATTCCAGTGCAAGTGGGAGATTGTTGGGATTATGTCCTGAAATCACATTGTGCAAACTCTAGAGATAGTTGTATTGTCGAGATCGGACAATTCATGTGATACTGGGTAATCATAATGTTTTGCTAGAAACCAATTATGACAAATGAGTTGTAACTCGTTTCCAGTATCGTGTGAACCTACAGGGTCACACACCTAAGCAAGTTGGATATACTCTGCATGGGAATTGATCATTGGCATATGGTCTGATCGATATGTATTGGATACAGATCGAATGTAAGTTTCAAAGGGGTGTATCGATCGACACCATTGGGTGCGTCGGTCGATACAGGACGTGTGTCGATCGACACCAATAAGTGTGTCGGTCGACACAATGGCGAAACCGAAACTGATGTTTCGGTTCACCTCGAGGTCAGTATATAAACACGTTTTATATCTCGACCTAAGGTTGTTGGTTCTGCGCCGCCCAGAGTGTTTTCTCAGTGAGAAAACACAGAAACCTCAGAAAAACTAAGGTCCCAAAGAGATCCGAGCACCGGCGCTAGCAACCCGGCGGATTCCAGCTTGTGTGCGTGTGGACTACGATAGAGGCGCAGCATCTGAGGCGCAATAGATCTCGTGCTACCTGATCAATCTTCCGCTGCCAAACACCAGGTAATCACGAGGTGAGATCCATGATTCAATTAACTAGACCCTAGATCCTAGGCTATCGGGAACTCGCGAGAATTCTGAATCTGGAGAATTGGCTCGGATTCCCAACAAGAATGACTCATCATAGACCGAACCATGTCCAACAAGGTTCGATTCCTCCTCTCTGACACTCCATTCCATTGGGGTGTTCCAGGAGGAGTGAGTTGTGAAACAATTCCACACTCGCTCAGATAGTCGCTGAATTCTTGGCTTAAGTATTCTCCTCCGCGATCCGATCGCAGAACTTTGATACTTTTGCCAAGTTGATTCTGTACTTCATTCTTGAATTCCTTGAATCTATCAAAGGATTCTGACTTGTGTCTCATCAAATAGACATAGCCATACCTACTGAAATCATCAGTAAAGGTAATGAAGTATTTGAAATTTCCTCTGGCAGCAGTACTCATTGGCCCACATACATCAGTATGAACAAGGCCCAATAAATCACTGGCCCTTTCATTTGGTTTGTTGAAAGGGGCTCTAGCCATTTTGCCCACCAAGCAAGATTCGCATTTCTCACATGATTCAAAATCAAATGAGCCCAGAAGTCCATTTCGATGGAGCCTCTGGATGCGTTTCTCATTGATATGGCCCAAACGACAATGCGTTTCTCATTGATATGGTCCATTTAGCTCCATTCCCGACCCGTAGCTCTACTTGTCCTTTCTTCAGCGTCCTACTGTTTCTTAGTGCCTGCACATCAGTACAAATATGAGCACCGCAGCCGGTATCCAATACCCACGAAGTAGAACTAGAAGACATAATACCAAGTTCGATGACATAAATACCTGAGTCAGACGCATCATACGTCATCTTCAGTTTCTTGTAATCTTCCATGAACTTCTTGCAGTCTTTCTTCCAATGCCCCAACTGCTTGCAGTAGTTGCACTTATCCTCAGGAGAAGGCCCGGATTTGGGCTTCGGCTTGAGCTTGTCCTGACTTTCAGCCTGGACAACCTGGGCCTTACCCTTACCCTTCTTAGGTTTCTTAAACCTTTTACCCCCTTGTACCATCAGGACACTGGGAGTAGCCTTCTTGAGATTCGGTTCTGCTGTCTTCAGCATACCGTGCAACTCAGTCAATGTCTTAGTCATGTTTTGCATGTTGTAGTTCATAATGAACTGATCAAAACACGACGGCAATGACTGCAAAATCATGTCAGTGGCCAGCTCCTGGCTAATGGCACAGTCCAGTTTCCCCAGGTTATCAATGTAACCCATCATTTTAAGGACATGAGGACTTACTGGACTGTCCTTAGCCAGCTTGCAATCCATGAGAGATTTAACCGTCTGGTATCTCTCTGTGCGAGCTTGCTCCTGAAACAAAGCTTTCAGGCTGTTAATCATCTCAATGGGTGACAACACGTTCTCATATTGCTTCTGCAGCTCAGAGTTCATAGTCACCAGCATTAGACAATTAACATCTTTGACATCCACTGAATGCTTATCCCAAGCATTATTTTCTGTCTGCGGAGCATTGGAACGTGGCCTCTCGGTGAGAACTCTTTCAAGGACATATTCCTTGTTCTCTTGCCTGAGAACTATTCTCAGGTTCCGATACCATTCCAAGAAATTAGATCCATTTAACTTGTCCTTCTCAAGGACGGATCTTAGTGAGAAAGTGTTGATGTGATTTGAGACAGACATAGCTGTAATTCAAAAGGAGGTAGATTTTAGTTATAAAGCACAAGAAATGAGAATTCTTATCTAATAAGAAAACTCGCACTGTATTCAAACTATGTTTCCTCATATGAATACAATGCGCCAAGATCCTCAGATTACTAAAATTCGAGTGGGCGACTCGCCGTTACTCAAGCTTTAGTTATCTAGGTAAGCAAATCATTGCTAATTGTACTCAGTACAACTCTTGGTCGTGAATAAGACAAACTATGTCCAATCCACTCTGATGTCTCTGGGCCCAGAACTTCTGACAGCCCAGTCAAGTATAACCAATCTTTTATCTGTCTTGTGATCAGTGACAGTTGCACTGCAAGTCTGTCATTGACCACCTGCCTTACCCATGTTGCAGTGGATATCAAGGACTCCAAGATATCCAACAAACGACACGAGTCTTGACAGTAGACAAGATCATGCAAGACATCAAGATCACTTGATATTTAGTTGAGGAAAAGAACTAATATTATCTTGATTTATATCCAATATATATCTCTAAGAAATTATAAATTAAAACATTCAGTTTTATTAAGTTTAGATTCATCTAAAATTTTTAGGATTAGATTATTCTGGTTCTTGCAAATTTGTGGTCAAACCAACAAGTCTGCGGACGTTGTGTCGATCGACGCCAACCATTGGTATCGATCGATGCAACTATATTTAAACCGTTCTTCGATAACCGGTCAAACCGGATCGAATTTACTTAACCGATTCAATTCAATTGAACCAGTTCGGTTTAATGGTCCATGTCTATCGTCACACACTGTGTGTCGATCGATATGACCAAACCAGAATCAATTTGGTTAATAAAATTAACCGAGCTAGATAACCGGTCCAATCCAATTGAACCGATCTATCTGATCGCATTGCCTGTGTCGACCGACACACCCAGTGTATCGATCGACGCAACACGATTACGGGTACTCGATCTCAGATCCACTTCAATTGAGTGAACTTGGTAGTTAGCTTCTTTTGCCCAGAACTTAGCAATGTTTCCATCGCTTATTATTTCTCAGTTAGAAAGTAAGCCATAATGAGTCACAGCCTATACGAGTAATAACCTACTGCAATACAAGTAATTTTGAAGAATCTAAAGTGTGGTTCATGATTCGAAATTAGTTTTTGGTGAAAAGATTTTCTGTGAAGCACTGGGATATTCATTTGGAAGAAGACATAAGCACATGTTTTCTTTAGTTGGCTTGGACACATGTTAAAGATTCACTCGCTAGCTTTATTAAGGTGAAGAAATCTCTTTCTCCACATATAAATTTATGAACAAAGGGATGAAGAAGAAAACTTATGGAGTCGGAAGCTGAGATAGCATACGATCTAGTTAAGAAGAAGGTTATGATAACAAAGTCTTCCACAGAAGCTAGCACACATCTAATTCAGAAGCAACTCTTGAGGCAAAAACAATGGATGCGTTGTTGGAGGTTTTTAGCTTAGTTGTGCACTCAAGCAGGGAGAGAAGTGTGGTAATGTCTGATGATAATGTGTGCAGTTGGCTGCAGGGATGTGTTCAGATTATGGGAGAGCAGTATTGTCTATGATTCTGATGATAATGGCTACAGATCATGGGAGAGTAATTGTCTATGATTGCTTGAGTATCAAACTAAACTAAAAAGGGAGAGAATGAAGATGTCATATCGTGTATGATGTGAGTTACACTTATGTTTGCTGTGTTTGGATTCTAAAACTCAGTCATCAAGGGAGAGATTGAAGATGTATTGATGAATGGTTTTAGAACCTACTGGAACAGGACGTGACACATCTTCTATGAAGCATTAGACAAAGGTGCGGAAACGGAGCTGATTCAGAATGTGTGTGATACAAAGGCTAAGACTTATTGGTGCGGTAGTTTGTGCTAGCAGAACTGTCAAAGATGTTGTGGCAACTCTTGATGTAGTTCCTGAGGTAGTTTGTGCTACAACAGATGGTAGCTCAGAACGTAGCTCAAGATGTAGCTCAGAGCGTAGCTCAGAATGGAAAAACAGAAATAAATGGTTATTTCCTTTTTGGTGGAGTTTCCTTGGTTTTAGGAAACATAGCCACGTGAGTTGAGAAGCCCAGAAGATGGAAAAATCATGTGGGCTTATGGATGCTTAGGGTTTTGACCCTTGACTATATAAACCAAGAGACGGCAACTTGTATGGGTGCGCGTCTAGGGTTTTATGGAGAGATGCACACAGGTGTGTGGCGTCGCCCCACCTTGTAGATTAGTAGATCTACTGGTGGTTTTAGCTATGGAGTACAATCACATCGGGTAGATGGAGTTGTATCGATTGTAATCGACGGTAGACTTTGTAGAGGTACCGTTCCATAGTTGTCCATCTAGAAAAGAATGATAGGCACTGTTGTGTTGGATATCATAGCAATTGTAATTGCATCTTGTTCTAGTGGATTTGTTCTGAACTAGGTCCCGGGTGTTGGAATCCCTAGGATCCTGGGTCTAGGTGATTGAATCCAAGAACTGACCTCGTGATTACCTGGAGATTGGCAACGTAAATTGGAGCAGGTAAACGAGATCTAGAGCGCCTCAATCGCTGCGCCTCTATCGTAGTCCACACGCACACAAGCTGGAATCCGCCGGGATGCTAGTACCGGTGATCGGATCTCCTGGGATTCTCTACGTGTTTCTCGAGGAAGAAGGTATGTTTTCTGTCAAGAAAAACTGTCTGCGACGGCTCTCTCTTTAGGTCGTGTAACCTGCCCCCT
Source organism: Orychophragmus violaceus (assembly GCA_030180135.1). Taxonomy (NCBI): domain Eukaryota; kingdom Viridiplantae; phylum Streptophyta; class Magnoliopsida; order Brassicales; family Brassicaceae; genus Orychophragmus; species Orychophragmus violaceus. The sequence continues at coordinate 13,572,367 of CM058232.1, forward strand.
ATAAATAGGTCCATGGTTTACAAACCGTAACATCAGTTACGGTATCGACCTTGAGTCGATTGTTGCACCCAATGGCAACGATCGACACACCTCTTGTATCGATCGACGCACCAATGGCATCGATCGACACACCTCTTAAAACACGAATTCAATGTGTATCCAATACACATTGATCGGACCATTTGCCAATGATCAATCCCTACAGAAGCGTATCCAACTTGCTTAGGTGTGTGACCCTTTAGGTTCACACGATACTAGAAATGAGTTACAACTCATTTGTCATAAGCGGTTTCTAGCAAAACATTATGACTACCCAGTATCATGAATTGTCCGATCTCGACAATACAACTATCTTTAGAGCAAGTACAATGTGATTTCAGGACACAATCCCAACAATCTCCCACTTGTACTGGAATCATCTATTCCCATAATCCATTTGTCGCTATATCTCGATATGGCATAAGGCAAGAAACTGTGTCATCCTTATTATAGCCAACATCATGTTCATCGAAATCCTGATCTATACTGATAAAACAAACGACTGACAATCACCTCGTTTGAGCACGGCCATGCATTTTCTCAGTATCAAATCTTCGATGGGCCCTGAGATATTTATCTCTTTTTATAGGAGGGACAAATCCCATCTTGTTCCATCCTTGTTTCTACATATACTTCATGATACACCTAAGCAATGTCTTTATAGCCGCCATTTACGGATCGACGTTTGACAAGGTCAAAGTGCACCAATTCATATACTAGAAAGCATGATGAACTCAGGTCTAAGGACTATACTCTATAGTCGTAATGAGAAACTCTCATGACACAGATATAACTATCCTGTAGAGCTCTCATTATTGGGTCATGTCCGATCATATGTTCACCAACATATATCTATGTGACTGACTGTGATACTCATATCATTGACTCCATGAAACTTAGTCAACAGTCACCTCACAAGCTAGTCTCTCGCGATTATCAGTTGTTGGAATTGTGTCCAGTAATCTCGGTACTGTCTCTAGAAAGTAAGAGTATGTCAATGATCAGACATAAGTCATATAATACTGGGGGTCATGATGGCTTGCTAGAGTCCGCTCATGATCTATAAGTCTTGGACTTATTGCCTTTATTATATGATCCCATATGGGTCACACGCCTAAGCTAACAGGAAAATGTGTAGGAACGGCTTAGCAGAAGTACGGTAAAAGTGCCAGGCATTTGTCGTACTTAGAGAGAGATTAATGGGTCTGATTAAATCCAAGGGATTTAATCAGATTGGTATTTGGGCCCAAAAGCCCAAAAGGAATTAGACAAGTTTTATAAATAAAACTTAAGTCTGAATCCTACTAACCCTAGCCCCTTCTGCGATTTCTCTCTCTCTCCCTGCGCCTCCTCTTTCTTGGTCTAGCAGCCTTCTTCCTGCTTGGTGTGCGTGTGTGAACCTCTGGAGGAGTTATCACTTGGTGGCTCTGCTGATCTCTGACCATACCTTCCCTTTCCGCTGCATAAACAGGTATAAGGTGAGATCCATTATGTTTCTAATCAAGAGAACCTAGATCTGCATGTTTAGGACTGTTGAATCTGATGAATTGAATCTGGATTAACACCAAAACATCCTTCAGTGGTATCAGAGCCATTGGTTCTGTGGTTTTTCTTGTTTAGAATCATGTTTAGGATTGTTTAAAGAGGTGTTTTTGAATCAATCTACTGATAAGAGCAAAACACTTAAGAAACAAGAATTGAAACCTAAACAAACATATTTGAAATCGCAAAAACCAAGCTATATAACTTGGATTGCGATCGGCCGAGTGTTGAACCGATCGGCCAAGCCGATCGCATGTATCGATCACGGATCGATAGCATGGATCGCGTTGGCCGGTTGGATCGATCGACCGTGAGGCGCGAGAGACCGATCGCATGGACTGCGTCATGTTGTCTCGGCCCGATCACGCGTCCTGCATCCCGATCACTCGTCCCGACCATCGTCACGTCCCGTCCCGATCTCGGCTTGCGGCTGCGCGATTGTTGCTCGATCACGTGAAGCCGTGATCGGTTCGTGACCTAATGGGCCGGTTCGGTTCATTTGACGGTTCGGTTTAAAATTTGATTAAAATCAAAACGTCACGGTTTAATAAACAGACTTAATAAATTTATTAAGTTCTAATTAAACCAGGATAAGAAATCCAAAGTCGAAAATTGGATTTTGTGCCTAAACCAGTTTTTCTAATTTGATTTGGTTGGACCAAATAAATTGAGAAAATCCGGTTTAGTAAATAACCGGTTGACAATTGTGGTCATCGTAGTAATTAATTTTGGTTAAGACCAATTTTAATGAACCAGACCGGTTATGTCATTTAATTGGGCAATTGGATTATGTCTTGGACATGGACCAATTCTTGGGCCTCGGGCCAAGAAGTTGAAACAATTGGGCCAATTATTTGAGTCTTTCTTCAGATTTAATTTAAAATTTATTTTATAAAATTATAAATCGATTTTAAATTAAAGTTTCCGAAATTTTGAAATTAGAAAGTTTCTTAAAATAGAAGTTTCTAGATTTGCATGTTTTGGATTTTAAGAAATTTCTAAAGTTAGAAAGTTTCCGGTTTTAGAAAGTTTCCAATTTTAAAAAGTTTCCAAAATTAGTAGGTTTCCCAAAATGGAAAGTTTCCCAAAATAGTAATCTTCTATTTTGGGATAAAATCTTAATAAACCTACAAACCTCAAATAATATCAAGCGTTGGATGTCTTGTCCAGTCTATGTCAGCTGTCGAAGCCCATTCAATTGTATTCATGGCCTTACAGTGTGAGGGTGTCTACTTTTGCGTGGATAAGACGGTTTGTGATTCATAAATGTCATTGGGAGTCCCAGACATTAATGATTACATGACTGTATAGTCTGGTTTTCTTGACTAGGCCATCGGGAGTCCCGGGCCTTGAGACATCAGAGTGGATTGGGGCTCGGGCCCAGATTCACAACCAAGAGTTATATCACGGATATAATTAGCCGATATAGGGCTTACCGATATAAGCTAAGGTTGGGTGATGGCCAGTGGCCCACTTTGATCTTAGTTATATGTGGATCTTGGAATCATTATATTCTATTGAGGGTAACTTATGTTATTGAATATAATGCGTGATTAATCATATTAATTTTAATACAAGATTAATCATATTGAACATATTAACTAAAATCCTTTTATCTTAATTTTCAGTTATGACTAGCACAAACAATCAAAACACTTTCTCGATCCGGTCTGTCCTTAAGATGGACAAGCTGAACGGATCAAATTTCTTGACTTGGTCGCGGAACCTGAGGCTAGTTCTCAGACAGGAGAGAAAGGACTATGTCCTTGAGAGAGCTCTCCCCGTGAGGATCGGGTCCAATGCTTCTCATGCAGTATATGATGCTTGGAATAAGCATTATAATGATGCGGTAGATGTGCGTGGTCTGATATTGGCTACCATGGACTCAGACTTGCGGAAGCAATATGAGAACATGGAGTCGCCAATAGAGATGATCAGCAGCCTGAAATTGAAATTTCAGGAGCAGATAAGAGTGGAGAGATACCGGTTGGTTAAGTCTCTCACTAGCTGCAAGCTACCAAATGATCATCCAGTGAGTCCTCATGTCAGTAAAATGATGGGTTACATTGATAACCTGAGGAAACTGGATTATCCAGTTAGCCAAGAATTGGCAACTGAGATCATTTTGCAGTCACTGCCGTCAAGCTATGATAAGTTCAGAAGGAACTATATCAAGAAAGGCTTAACGAAGACGCTGACTGAACTGCATGAAATGCTCAAGACAGTTGAGCCAAACGTGAAGAGTACCCTGTACAATCTCATGAATGAGAAGGGTAGGTTTACTAAACCTAATGCTGACAAGGGTGAAGACAAAGTTGTCCAGATTTTGAATCATGGCAAGCGTGTGTCTTCTGAGCCCGAGTCAGATACCTCTTACGCTGGTAAGTGCTGCTACTGTAAAGAGACTGGGCATTGGAAGAGAAATTGCATTAAATTCATGGAAGATGATGAGGAGTTGAAGTTGATGTATGAGACTACTTCCTCAGGTATTCATGTTATTACTTCAAGTTCTACCTTATAGGTATTGGATACTGGTTGTGGCACTGATATTTGTTATAATATGCAGAGCCTGGGCAACAGTAGAACTTTGAAGGAAGGGCAAGTGAAACTGCGTGTCTGGAAGGAGCTTGAGATGCTGCCTCAGCCGTAGGGTTTTCACTTATAGATCCCTTTGAGGCTTGGTTTTGTATTAAGTAATTGCTACAATATACCTGCTTTAAGCAGAGTTGTTTTTCATTTTGATAAAGACAAGTTTTGTTCTTTTGATCTTAATGAAATGTTAATTGTAGCACCCTATTCAAGGAATGGGTTTTATATCTTAAACCAAAGAGTGCCTAAATGTAACATAAATACCGAATTGGTTTAAATCTGATGAATTAAACCTGATTTTTCTTGGCATAAATGTTTTGGTCAAATAGAGTAAATCGGATTCAGAAACCCCATAGTTATGGACTGTTGGGCTCATTTGATACGATATCTTATGAGACTTGAATTCTGCTTACTGGACCAAAAGGCAAAGGGCCCATCTTAGCCGAGCTAGAGAAAGGCCCAAAGGCTTATTGGAGATTGAACATACTCATGTATGTGGTCCGATGAGCAGTAATGCCAGAAAAAATTTCCTGTACTTCATTGTCTCTACTGATTACTTCAGTGAGTGTGACTGTGTTCATTTGATGAGACACAAGTCGGAATTCTTTGACATGGTCGAAAGAGCTCCAGAATGAAGTATAGAATCTGAATGACAGAAGTATTAAGACTCTGGATTAGATCACGAGTGAGAATACTTAAGTCATTGATTGTGTGATCATCTGAATGAGTGTGAAGTCGTTTCACAGCTCAATTCTCCTGAAAACCTTGAGGTATTTCTGTGAGAAAGAATCAGATCTTATAAGAAATGATTAAAGATGAGTCACACGAATCTTCCATGATATTCTTGAAGAATAACGCTCTAAAATATCTAAGTTTACGCTGAAATAGTTCCACCAATATCAGTTGAAAGACACCACGTAAATGTGGATTGGAATCGATCCGAATTCGTCTTTACTGAGTATTTGTAGTTGAGCTACTTCGCTGGTTATCCTAGGGAAACCAAGGCTTGTTACTTTTACGTCCATTCTGTTTTCTAAGAAGGGAAGTTACTTTCCAAGAAGAACAGTGGGAGTAAAAGTATAACTCGAAGAAATTCGAGAAATACAGGAGGCTGCTCAACCTGTTGAGGGAGAGCAACGGATGGATTTACAGATTTCTGTAGAATCTATACCTGTAGAGCCTGAAGTTCGCAGATATGAATGAATCAGTTACTAATCCGAGAGTGATTTCTCGTCATTAGTTGAAACTGATGATCATTGAAAGTTCGCATGATCTGATGATCATTGAAAGCGACGAATCTGCGAAATTCAAAGAAGCGAAAGTGAGCCCGGACTCCGAAAAATTACACTTTGTGTAAGTTAGCTTCATCGATCCATTCATGGATGGAAGAAAACATATCGGAGTTGGAATCTTCGTTCTGTTGAAGTAGTCAAGGTTTTGACCTGAACAGGAACGAAATGGAACTGTGCGTTTACTAATAGATAAGTGGGAGCGATGTTGCATTTCTCATATTGTATGTCGATGACATACTGATTCTCGGAAATGACGTCCCAATGCTGCAGTCGGTAAAGGACTGGCTTGGGAGTTGGTTCTAATGATTGACATGGGTAAAGCCACGTATGTTCTTGAATTTTGGATCTAAAGATAGAGATCCGAAAGAGCTGGTAGGACAAAGTCAGGATTCTTATCCCGACAAAGTCCTACACGTTTTCAGCATTCCAAGAAGGGTTTTATGCCAATGTCACATGGCATTACGTTAAGCAAGACACAGTGTCCTACGATAACTGCTGAGCTTAAATGCATGGATAAGATTCCATATGCGTCGGCAATTGGATCTATCATGTATGCCATGAAACGCACTTGTTTGATGTTGCTTTAATGTTAAGCAAAACAAGTAAAGACCAGTCAAATCCAGCAAAGAATCACTGGATTGCCGTAAAGAATGTCCTAAAGTATTTGAGGAATACTAAGGATAAGTTCTTGATTTACGGAGAAAGTGAGGTGCTACAAGTCAGTAGAGTCTGAAAGGCAAGTTTCCAAAAGACAAAGATGATTTCCGGTCACAGTTCGGTTATATCTTGTGTCTGTCTGGCGGTGCAAGGCACTGTTGCTGACTCCATGACTTAAGCTGAACATTTCGCAGTTTGGATAGCGGCGAAAGAGGTTGTTTGGAAAGAAGAGTTCATCACTGAACTCGATGTGATTCCCAGCATAGATGAGACTAGCTGCACATCAGAGGTCCAAACACCTTGAGGGTAGGTATAACCTATTCCGTGAGATAAATGAAAGAGATGTTAAGTAGATCAGCAAGTTTCAACGAAAGAGAACGTTGCTAATCTATTAACAAAGACACTCCTTAGGCCTAAGCACGAGTCACGGACTGTTGCTGTAGGATAAGTGAAATTAAGATGTAGTCTAAATTTCAGTGGGAGTTAGTAAAGGGCTTTATCTAGTTATTGATATGTTCTTGTAAAACATTTTATGATGTTTATTGAAATTATTATTTCAAGATTATTTTAACTGTGATGAAATAATCGTTCCAAAGTGATATAAACCATTTTATAGGTCATCGAAGTAAGTGACTTGATCTTGAGTCATCAAAGTCATTTAGCTTGATCATGAGACCCTATATTTGATAGATGGCTTATATCATTCAGTCCCTAGCCGAAGGTTGTTGAAATTGGAACACCAACAACCGTGTGAGACTAGATTGGTATGTGACTTATGACAAAGTCTTAGTGTGTCATAGATGCGCGGCATCAAAGTCAGTACATAGGTGTATGTGGGGTACATACGACCGGACTAGACCCGCTTATAAGAACTCTTCAGGATATTTATATCTGTGTCATAAGAGATTCTTACTACGACTATAGAATATAGTCCTTAGACCTGAGTTCGCATGCATGTGACTGCACATGAACTGATGCGCTTTGATCATTGTCTAACGCTGTCGTTATGCGATAGCTATAAGGACCTTGTTTGGGTGTATTACGAAATGAGTAGTTTACAGTGATGGAACAAGACGGGATTTGTCCCTTCAATATAAATGGAGTGAATATCTCCAGGCCAATCGGAGATTTGAATACTGGAAAATGTATGGCCATGCTCAAACGGACTCTCCCGAGTCGTTTGGATTGTCAATATCAAATCAGAGTCCGATGAACATGATTAGACTTTATAAGGATGACACTCATCTTGCCTTATGACTAATCGAGATATTGAGACAAAAGGATTATGAATACAGAGATTCCAGTACAAGTGGGAGATTGTTGGAATTGTGTCCAGTAATCTCGGTACTGTCTCTAGAAAGTAAGAGTATGTCAATGATCAGACATAAGTCATATAATACTGGGGGTCATGATGGCTTGCTAGAGTCCGCTCATGATCTATAAGTCTTGGACTTATTGCCTTTATTATATGATCCCATATGGGTCACACGCCTAAGCTAACAGGAAAATGTGTAGGAACGGCTTAGCAGAAGTACGGTAAAAGTGCCAGGCATTTGTCGTACTTAGAGAGAGATTAATGGGTCTGATTAAATCCAAGGGATTTAATCAGATTGGTATTTGGGCCCAAAAGCCCAAAAGGAATTAGACAAGTTTTATAAATAAAACTTAAGTCTGAATCCTACTAACCCTAGCCCCTTCTGCGATTTCTCTCTCTCTCCCTGCGCCTCCTCTTTCTTGGTCTAGCAGCCTTCTTCCTGCTTGGTGTGCGTGTGTGAACCTCTGGAGGAGTTATCACTTGGTGGCTCTGCTGATCTCTGACCATACCTTCCCTTTCCGCTGCATAAACAGGTATAAGGTGAGATCCATTATGTTTCTAATAAAGAGAACCTAGATCTGCATGTTTAGGACTGTTGAATCTGATGAATTGAATCTGGATTAACACCAAAACATCCTTCATCAGTGTCCCACTTTGACAATCTCGACTAGGGACAATCATAATTTATGTCATCTTTTACTTATAGGGTTTCATGATCAAGTCCTCAACTTGATGTCCTATAACATGAACATCAAATACTTGGGACCATTATTTAATCATCCAATGATCAAATAATGCTGATGTCAGTTTTTCATAATCATGACTACATCATGTCTATCCGAACATCATAACTAACATAACTCCCACTAGAATCTAGACCACGTCTTCAGATATCTAGTACCTACAGCAACAATATGAAACTCATGCTTAGGTTGTGAGAGATGCTGCGGTGTTCTTGCTTGGAGTCATTCCAACAAACCACACTGATGTTCTTTAATAAGCACTATTCTGCGGTCCACTGCTTGGAAACCTTTCCAACAGATAGCACCGCTATACAGACAAAGAGACATAAACAGGTGGGAACCGTGAATCATCTTTGTCTGTCTAACTACTCTTAACAGATTCGTCATTTCCTCAGTTGTATAAGAACCTATCCTTAGTGTTTCTCAAACACTTGGGGATATTCCTTACAACTGTCCAGTGACTCTTACCGGAACATATTGGTATCTTCTCGTCATGCTATATGCATAAACTGCATCTATACGAGCGCTAAATATGGCATTTATTATGGAGTCTATTGCTGAAGCATAAGGAATCACACTCATAGATACTAGCTCAGCCAGTGTCCAAGACACTTCATCTTGCTAAGATTATTGCCATAAGACCTTTGGTATGAAGCTGTTCTTGGAGTCATGCATATTTGAACTGTCCAGTACCTTATAATCATAAGGATTCTGACACGATCCAATTAGCTCTTCTGATCCATCTCAATGGATCCATATTCCAAGAACTTTTGCGGCTTCTCCCACGTTTATTATTGAATTTGACTTCCGACCCAAAACTTGACTAGACTTCAGCGTCGGAACGTCGTTTATGAGATTAAGTGTGTTATAAACATACAGTTTTGAGAATTGCAACTACGCTCCCACTTGTTTACTTGTAAACGCACGGTTTCTATTCTTTCCTGATCGAGTCAAAGCCTTTGACCGTTTTAACAGAACATAGATTCCAACTCCAAGATGTTTGCTTCAATCTATAAATAGATCGGTGAAGCTAACATGCATACCTAGCAAATTTTCGGAGTTGGGGCTCACTATCGCTTCTTTGAATTTCGAATGCTCGTCACTTTTCAATGATCATCAGATCACGGCAATCGGTCATGAGGAATCACCCTCGGTTTAGTGACGGATCCATCAAGATCGGCGAAATTCTGGCTCCACAGGTTCAGATCCTACAACACTCTGTAGATCCAACCGCTGCTCTTCCTCAACAGGTTTAACAGCCTCCTGTGTTTCTCGAATTTCTTCGAGCTGTACTTTTACTCCCACTGTTTTCTTGGAAAAACATGGTTCCGAACAACAAAACTTTGTTCTCGGATTGGTTGCAAAAGTACTAAGCCTCGGTTTCCTTAGGACAACCGGCGAAGCAGCCCTTATCATATTTGGATTCAAGTTTGTTTGTTGACAACTGCCTTACACAAACCTTGCAATCCCAATTAATCAGTAAAACATACTTGGAGATCACCCAGTCCACATCCAATGTGGTGTCTTTCAACTGATTCTGATAGAAACATAATTTGCGTAAACTTATTCATTTTAGAGCGTATTTTAAGAAGATAATGGAAGATTCCTGTGACTCACCATTAATCGGAGCATATCCAATAAGATCCGATTCGTTCTCTCAGAAACACATTTAGGTTTTCCAGGAGAAAAGAGATGTGGTATGACTTCACACTCACTAAGATGATCACCCAATTCTTGACTTAAGTATTTTCCTCCGCGATCTAATCGAGGATCTCAACACTTCTGTCAAATCGGTTCTATACTTCATTTTGGAACTCCTCAAAAGATTCCTACTCGTGTCTCATCATAAGAACACAGCCATACTTACTGACGCCATCAATAAGTTAATGAAGTACTGAAGATTTCCTTTAGCATTAATGCTCATCGGGCCACATACATCAGTACGTGTAAGGCCCAATAAGCCTCTGGCCCTTTTCTTTAGCTCTGCTAAAGAAGCCTCAGTCATTTGGCCCAGCAAGCAGAATTTATGTCTCAAATGATTTACAATTAAATGAGCCTGAAGCCCATAACCATGGAACTTCTGAATCCGCTTCACTCTATGTGGTCAAAACGACTATGCTAAGGAAAAAATCGATTTCAAGTCATCAGACTTGAACCGTTTTGTATTTATGTTATATTCAAGTGTATATCGGTTTGAAATATAAAACCCATTTATCAAAAAGGGGTGCTACCATATAATATTTCATTAAGATCAAAAGAGCAACACTTGTCTTTTATCAGAATGAAAAACATCCAAATTCTTTACAAGAAAATGAAAGACATCTCTGCACGAAGCAGGTACATAGTAGCAATTACTTAATTCAAAACCAAGCTTGAAAGGCTCCTACAAGTGGAGAATCTATACGGCTCATGTAGCAACCATTGCTCCATATCAGACACGCAGTTCCACTTGTCCTTTCTTCAACGTTCTACTGTTTCTTAGGCCCTGCATATTTCCAAAATATCAGTGCCATAACTTGTATCCAATACTTACGTAGAACTTGAAATAATAACACAATACCTGAAGAAGAAGTACCGTACATCTTCTTCATCTCTTGTGAATCTTCCAAGAATTTAATGCAATCTCTCTTCCAATGCCCATACTCATTACAGTAGAAGCACTTTCTAACACCAGATGGGCCGGACTTGGGCTTATAAGATGACACAGGCTTATCCTGATTCCAAATCTGGACGGCCCTGCCTCTTCCCTTGCCAACACAAGATTTCTCAAATCTTTTACCCTTTATGATGTCTTGCTCTACTGTTTTGAGCATGCCATGCAGCTCAGTCAACGTCTTCGTCAAGCCTTTCTTGATATAGTTCTTAATGAACTTATCATAGCTTGACGGCAGTGACTGCAGAATGATGTCAGTTGCCAACTCTAAGCTGACAGGACAATCCAGTTTCCCTAGGTTATCAACGTAACCCATCATTTTAATGACATGAGGACTCACTGGAACATCCTCTGGTAGTCTGCACCTAGTGAGAGACTTCACCAACTGGAATCTCTCAACTCGTGCCAGATCCTGAAACTTCAGTTTCAGGCTGGTGATCATCTCTATTGGCGACTCCATGTTCTCGTATTGAATCTTCAAGTCCGAGTTCATGGTAGCCAACATCAGACCACGCACATCTACCACATCAATATAATGCTTGTTCCAAGCATTATATACTGCATTCGAGCGATTGGCCCCAAGCCTTTCTGGAAGAGCTTTCTCAAGGACATAGTCCTTACTCTCCTGCTTGAGGATTAATCTCAAATTGCGATATCAATCCAGGAAATTTGACCCATTTAACTTGTCCTTCTCAAGGACGGGTCGTAACGAGAAGGTAGTTTTAGACATAGGCTGGAAAATTTAATCAAAGAAAATTTTAGTTATGATTTCAGGAAATGAGGAATCTTATCCAATAAGAAAACTCGCATTATATTCAAACTGTTGGGATTGTGTCCTGAAATCACATTGTACTTGCTCTAAAGATACTGGGTAATCATAATGTTTTGCTAGAAACCGCTTATGACAAATGAGTGGTAACTCATTTCTAGTATCGTGTGAACCTTAAGGGTCACACACCTAAGCAAGTTGGATACGCTTCTGAAGGGATTGATCATTGGAATATGATCCGATCAATGTGTATTGAATTCGTGTTTTAAGAGGTGTGTCGATCGATGCCATTGGTGCGTCGATCGATACAAGAGGTGTGTCGATCGTTGCCATTGGGTGCAACGATCGAAACAAGGTCGATACCGTAACTGATGTTACGGTTTGTAAACCATGGACCTATTTATAGGGGCCAGGTTTACACGACCTAAAGAAAGAGCCATCGCAGACAGTTTTTCCTTGACAGAAAAATCAGACCCTCTTCCTCGAGAAACACGCAGAGAATCCCAGGAGATCTGATCACGGGTACTAGCATCCCGGCGGATTCCAGCTTGTGCGCGTGTGGACTACGATAGAGGCGCAGCGATTGAGGCGCTCTAGATCTCGTTTACCTGCTCCAATTTCCGCTGCCAATCTCCAGGTAATCACGAGGTCAGTTCTTAGATTCAATCACCTAGACCCTGGATCCTAGGGATTCCAACAGTGGTATCAGATCTGTAGGGTTTAATCGATTGAATCAGTAGCCTAGAATTCGATTAAAATGGTATTTGATTGAATTTATGCTAGCTAGGATTCGTTTTGATAATAAGAATCTCGGATTTGTTAATATCGAAAACGAAGAACTGTGTTTTCGCACAGTGTCGATCGACACAAGTTTGTGTCGATCGACACACCGCGAAAACGATGAAAATATTTTAGGGTTTTCGCACAGCATCGATCGATGCACTGGGTGTGTCGATCGATGCAGCGCGAAAATACAAAAGGACATTGTGTTTTCGCATAGCGTCGATCGACACAAGTTTGTGTCGATCGATGCATCGCGAATTCGCCTATTAAAGGATTGGGTTTCAATTTAGAAATCGCACTGTGTCGATCGACACACTGGGTGCATCGATCGACACAGGCTGTGCGAAAGGATAGATCGGTTGGATTGAACCGGTTATCCCGCATGGTTATGTCGGTTTAATTCGATTAAAATTCCCTAATACCCTGCTGTATCGATCGACACAGGTTTAGTGTCGGTCGACACAGGCCTTGCGATTGGTTGATCGGTTCAATTGGATTGAATTGGTTATCATGCTTGGTTAAGGTATATCAGATCGGTTTAAATTGGATGAATTGATTCAATTGGATTGAATTGGTTATCTCAATTGGAATAAACCGATTTGATTGGTTAAGATCAGTTTGATTGGATAAGTCGGTTCAATTAGATTGGACCGGTTATCGCAATTGGTCTAATGACCGGTTATAGGGTTGGTAAAGGTTGCATATCAAATGTCGACCAAGTGTGTCAGTGGATGCGCATGGTGACGATGCGAACCGTAATCGTTTGGTTTTGAACCAGATGATTGAAAAACTGAACCAAATGACCTAACCCACATAAATTAGAACAAGTAAAACTCAATTGAAATTGAAAGTAAAACATGTTCTAAATCTATCTGGTACACATTGGATGTGTATTAGATCAAAAGGCCAGTTTTCAATATGGTAAACTGTCAAGACTCATTTGGTTGTTGTGATAGTCTTGCCAAGAGCTTGGTGTCCACAATTATGTGAGTGAGGCGGGAAGTAGTGTTGATGGTCTTGCAGTGCTTGACATCAACAATTACATGACCTATGAGATTGAATTACTAACTTTTGAGTTCCGTTTCCTCAACTAAATATCAAGTGATCTTGATGTCTTGCCCAATCTTGTCTACAGTCAAGACCCGTGTCGTTGTTGGATATTCTTGGAGTCCTTGGTATCCAACGCGATATGAATAAGATAGGTGGTCATTGATAGATTTGCAGTGCGACTGTCAGTGACCACAAAGACAGAAAGAAGATTGGTTTTACTTGACTGGGCTATCAGAAGTTCTGAGCCCAGAGACATCAGAGTGGATTAGACATAGTTTGTCTCATCCACAACCAAGAGTTGTACTGGGTACAATTAGCAATAATTTGCTTACCTAGATAACTAAAGTTTGAGTAATGGCGAGTCGCCCACTCAGATTTTAGTGAAGTATGGATCTTGGATCATTATATTCATAGAGGAAACATTGTTTGAATATAATGCGAGTTTTCTTATTAGATAAGATTTTTCATCATATACATAACTAAATCTTTATTTTTCTTGGATTTCAGCTTATGTCTATGATTACTTTCTCGTTGCGACCCGTCCTTGAGAAGGACAAGTTAAATGGGTCAAATTTCCTGGATTGGTATCGCAATTTGAGATTAATCCTCAAGCAGGAGAGTAAGGACTATGTCCTTGAGAAAGCTCTTCCAGAAAGGCTTGGGACCAATCGCTCGAATGCAGTATATGATGCTTGGAATAAGCATTATATTGATGTGGTAGATGTGCGTGGTCTGATATTGGCTACCATGAACTCGGACTTGAAGAGTCAATACGAGAACATGGAGTCGCCAATAGAGATGATCACCAGTCTGAAATTGAAGTTTCAGGATCTGGCACGAGTTGAGAGATTCCAGATGGTGAAGTCTCTCACTGGGTGCAAGCTACCAGAGGATGCTCCAGTGAGTCCTCATGTCATTAAAATGATGGGTTACATTGATAACCTGGGGAAACTGGATTGTCCTGTCAGCTTAGAGTTGGCTACTGACATCATTCTGCAGTCATTGCCGTCTAGTTATGATAAGTTTCTCAAAAGCTATATCAAGAACAACTTGACGAAGACGTTGATTGAGCTGCATGGCATGATCAAAACAGCAGAGCAAGACATCATAAAGGGTAAAAGATTTTAGAAATCTTGTGTTGGCAAGGGTAGAGGCAGGGCAGTCCAGATTAGGAATCAGAATAAGCCTGTGTCATCTTATAAACCCAAGTCAGGCCCATCTGGTGTTGTAAATTGCTTCTACTGCGATGAGTCAGGGCATTGGAAGAGAGATTGCATTAAATTCTTGGAAGATTCACAAGAGATGAAGGAGATGTATGGTACTTCTTCTTCAGGTATTGTGTTATTAATTCAAGTTCTACGTAAGTATTGGATACTAGTTGTGGTACTGATATTTTTGAAATATGCAGGACCTAAGCGACAGTAGAACGTTGAAGAAAGGGCAAGTGGAACTGCGTGTCTGGTATGAAGCAATGGTTGCTGCATGAGCCGTAGAGATTCTCCACTTGTAGGAGCCTTTCACACTTGGTTTTAGAAATTAAGTAATTGCTACTATGAATATGCCTTGTGCAGAAATGTCTTTCATTTTCTTGTAAAGAATTTGAATGTTTTTTATTTTGATAAAAGACAAGTTTTTGTTCTTTAGATCTTAATGAAATATCATATGGTAGCACCCCGTTTGGAATGGGTTTTATATCTTAAGCCAGCGAAAGTTTAAATATAACACAAATACTAAAGGTTTAAGTCTGATGACTCAAACTCGACTTTTCTTTGGCATAGTCATTTAACCACATAGAGTGAAGCGGATTCAGAAGTTCCATAGTTTTGGACTCATTTGATTATTAATCATTTGAGATATGAATTCTGTTCACTGGACCAAATGACTAAGGCCCTTTTAGCAGAGCTAAAGGAAACGGGCCAAAGGCTTATTGGGCCTTACACATACTGATGTATGCGGCCCGATGAGCATTAGTGCCAAAGGAAATCTTCTTTACTTCATTACCTTATTGATGGCATCAATAAGTATGGCTGTGTTCATTTGATAAGACATGAGCAGGAGTTCCAAGATGAAGTGTAGAACCAATTTGACAGAAGTGTTGAGATCCTCGATTGAATCGTGGAGGAAAACACTTGAGTCAAGAATGGGTGATCATCTGAAAGAATGAATCGGATCTTATTAGATATGCTCCGATTAATGATGAGTCACAGGAATCTTCCATAATCATTTAAGAATATGTTCTAAAATGTATATGTTTACGCTAAGTAAGTTTCTATCAGAATCAGTGAAAAACACCACATTGGATGTGGACTGGGTGATTTCCAAATTTGTTTTCTGATTAATTGGGATTTCAAGGTTTGTGTAAGACAGTAGTCAATAAACAAACTTGAACCCACATCTGATAAGTTCTACCTCGCCGGTTGTCCTAAGGAAACCAAGGCTTGCTACTTTTGCAAACCAATCCGAGGACAAAGTATTGTTGTTCGGAACTGTGTCTTTTGAGAAAGATCGTACTTTCAAAAGGAACAGTGGGAGTAAAAGTACACATCGAGGAAATTCGATAAATACATGAGGCTGCTCAACTTGTTGAGGGAGAGCAGCAGTGAGATCTGCAAAGTACTGTAGGATCTACACCTGTGGAGCCTGAAAATCGCAGATCCGAAAGGATCCGTCACTAACTCGAGAGTGATTTCTCGTAGCCGATTGTCGTGATCTATTGATCATTGAAAAGTGACGAGCATGCGAAATTCAAAGAAGTGATGGTGAGCCCCAACTCCAAAAATTGGCTGGGTATGCATGTTAGCTTCACCGATCCATTTCTGGATTGAAGCAAACATCTTGGAGTTGGAATCAACATTCTGATAATGTGGTCAAAAGTTTTGACTTGATCAGAAAGAAATGAAACCATGCGTTTGCAAGAAGACTAGTGGGAGCGTAATTGCAATTCTCACACCGTATGTACGTAATGTACTTAATCTCATAAACGACGTTCCGACGCCAAAGTCTTATTAAGATTTGGGTCGGAAGTCAAATTTAACAATTGACATGGGAGGAGGCCGTGAAAGTTCTTGGAATAATGATCCATTGGAATGGATCAGAAAGGCTAATTGGATCGTGTCAAAATCCTTATGTTAATAAGGCATTGGACAGTTCAATTGTGCTTGATTCCAAGAATGGCTTCATACCAAGTGTCTTATGGCGACAATATTAGCAAGAAGAAGTGTTATTGAACACTGTCTGAACTAGTATTAATGAGTGTGATTGCTTATGCTGATGCAATAGAATCCATTATGAATGCCATATTTGCGCTCGTCTAGATGCAGCATAAAGCATCACGAGAAAATACTAACATATTCCGGTAATAGTCACTGAACAGTTACCAGAAATATCCCAAGTGTTTGAGAAACACTTAGGATAGGTTCGTGGGGAACTAAAGAAGTGACGAACCAGTTGAAATTAGTTAGACGGACAAAGACGATTCCCGGTTCCCACCTGGTTATGTCTCTTTTTCTGAATGGCGGTGCTATCTGTTGGACAGGCTCCAAGCAGTGGACCGCAGAATAGTGCTTTTATCTGAATGGCGGTGTGGTTTGTTGAAATCGTTTCAAGCAATAACACCGCAGCCTCTCCCACAACCTAAGCACGAAATTTATTCGGTTGCTGTAGGTATAAGATATTTGAAGAGATGATCTTGATTCTAGTGGGAGCAACTTTAGTTATGTTAGAGTCTTTACATAGACATGCCGTGGTAGTGTTTATGTAAGTCAAACTGACATCGGTATTATTTAATTATTGGATAATTAAATAATAGTCCCAAGTGTTTTATGCTCATGTTATAGGACATCAAGTTGAGGACATGATCATGAAACCCTATAAATTATGATTGTCCCTAGTCGAGATTGTCAAAGTGGGACACTGATAATCGCGAGAGACTAGCTTGTGAGGTGACTGTTGACTAAGTTTCATGGAGTCAATGATATGAGTATCACAGTCAGTCACATAGATATATGTTGGTACACGATTACAGGTACTCGATCTTAGTCACAAATTCTCCAGGATAACTAGAGACTCCAGTATTCAAATTCTCTAGTTATCTCTACACATCCCCTTCTTCTCAAAATCATCTTGCTCTCACTTTAACGTCTTTGCCTCAGTTCACGCAATTCAACTGTGGATCATACTTCTCATTCAGTGTCGATATTTCAAGCCTCCTAACTTCCGACTCTAAAGAACATTCCTCTGTTACTGAAAAGCTTCCATGCCTTTCCACTTTGAATACTGAAAGGCTAATCGTTGCTTGAGAAATACAGGCTTCACAAATCTCACGCATCAAAAAACTACCACCTCAATTGAAATCGGTGTAGAAACAACATATTTTTCTTCGTTTTCCTCAGAAATTCTCTAGTTATCTCTGCTATATCTTGTCTCTACAATTCTTCTTTGCTGTCATCTTTGTGTCCATGGATGATCCTTAAGAGCCATCACTATCATGTGCTTTTCTTGTCCTCTTCAAATGCTATCTGCTTCTCCCATATCAATACCTCCACATGATAAATCAAGCTCCAAAAACAGTCACGTAGAAACCTTGTAAGCTTCGAAGAAAGCCATCTACAATACCTCATTCTGCTCCGAAGTTCAAGACCCTATCCTCAAGACATTCAGCCATCGAAAAAACCTCATTCAACCAGCTGTGAATCTTAAACCATTTCACATTGTTGATCACATGGGCTTGCGACTTCTTTTTCTCTGTGATACGAAACTGTCGCTAGTCATATTTCTGATCAAAACACTTCTTAGAGGACAATTAGAAACATGTGAAATCAATTTCTCCACGAACAATGGGTGATACATCAACTACAACTTGGCTTTCGTCTTCATGATTTTGACACATAAATGGAGTAGCAAAAGAACCCAGAAAGTTTTCAAACTTTGTGGACAAATTAACACCAGTCATACGAAGCCACAGAAAAAAAACGGATCATGATTTGGGGTTACGGTTCAACAGTTATGACCAATTCAACAAGACAAATCCGGAAAGATATAAACCTGTGAACAACCAATTTTGAGAGCAATCCTTCATCAGCCGAAGACATAACATTGTCAAATCTTGAGACATACTTATGTAAGACTTTGCACTTGCAATGGAACCTGAGAAAAAATTCTTCAAAAAATGAACCACACAGTCACCTCTGATTCGGAATTCTTAATCAACCCAAAGTGATATCTTCTAACATAATCCCTTTCAAATGCAGTTTCAGATTCAAAAACTAAGAACAAGGTCTCTGATTCTGTTTCATCAGCTATGTCCCAACAGCGAAACCTCTGTATTTCAACTTACCCTTTGTATGGTCCAGCTTAACTCTATTGATGTATGATTACTACCATGCAATATTACTTCATCTGAAGCAAGAACTTCTTGCTATTCTTTGTTCATTCATCAGTCTAGTTGCTTCTCCTCAAGACTGTTGTTCAAGCTGAAAATGATCTCTACTTTGCCCAGAACTTAGTTGACTTTAACGTCTTTCCTTGGACATGATAACTAGAGACTTTTGAGAATCAGAGACTCCATAGTGCAGTGGCTAACGTCTTTCTGCTTCACCAGCACCCCCTGACGTCTCCAGAGAAGACCAACTTGAGAAAATGATGCAACAACTCATCAGAGAGCAACATAAGATCTCCAAGGTGGTTAATTTGAGAATATACAGTATGTATAATGACTTGAATGGGAAATTGAATTACTCAATACCCATATCAATAAGCCAGTCATGCAAGTCGCTCAAACTGATGAGGCTATGAAAATACAAGCCAAATTCCTACCTGGAAAGGTAGAAGAAAACCAGAAATGGTATTGAATTGCGGTCTCAACTCCAACTGTAAAGGAGGAAGTTAAGACCATTCCATAGGAAACGCCTACTTTCTTTCCCCTCCATAAAAAAGCTTTGAAGAAAGATGAGGAATCTAGGGTTCCAGCTTTCGAGCTACCTAAACGTCTACCTATTCAAAGACTTATAAAGTTCAAAGATCTTGGTCGTTTCACTTTTACTTGTTCAATAAATGGTGTCGAATTTGAAGTTTGTTTGTTTGACTCTGGAGCTAATGTCAATATCATGTTAGAAGTATTTGCTAAAAATTTGGGAATTCAAACCTTAATTCCATCTACTATGAACTTGATATCTGGGGATTCGTCTCACAACAAAACAGAAGGAGCTATTAATAGCATCCAACTTCTCATTGACAATAAGATAGTTCCAACTGACTTTCAAATTCTTGAGATGGATCATGATAAGGAAATACCTTGCTACATTCAGTGTTGTCATCAATTATGCAAACCATAATGTGGTATTCCTAAATGAGAACCGAAGGAAGTTCTATCCAACTGTTCCAAATGATGATCCAAACCCGAAGATATTTTCAAGGTGAAACATTCATTCCCGAAATAAAAGGAGAAATCAAAATACAAGGACGATCTTACGAAGATAAAACCTCACGTTTGCAACCTTTTCCACCAGCCAAATAAATTTCTAAGATCAAAATCATAGTTATAGTTACGCTAAGTAATACTAGCAAGGAACTGATCAAAGAAATGGCTGATGTCACTAAATTTATTCTCTATAACAAAGAGATTCTTAGAGTCAAGATTCTTGTTGAAGGAAATGGGGAAAACCAGGACAAGGTTGAGAAGTTTTTAGGAATAAATTTTCTCGAGACATTCGTTTCTCATGCCTAAGTCACACCAAACGTTGAGCTAACAACATTAAACAAAACCGCTTAATGGGTGGCAGCCCATTTGGTAGTTGTAGTTTTTCCTTATCTATCTTATGCTTTCAACCGTTTTGCTTTTCTTAGTTTTCAGATTTATAAAAATATAAAAATAAAACTCTGAAAAAATGAAAAATACAGAAAGAAGAAATGTTAAGAGACTTGATCAAAGCTAGGTTTCAATAGCCGCAACCAACCGACTTGAAGACCCATACGTCCCAACCGTCCCGACCGATTTACCACAGCCCGAAACTGAGATGCGATGGAATAGGTTATTGTAAAAACAAATTTTGAGAAATCATAAATCGATTAAGAAACGTTTTTGGAGCGTTTTAAAATTGTGAAAACGTTTAAAAAATGCCTATAACCGATCCTAAAAAATTCAAAACGTTTTAACAACAACCACATCACTTCAACAACGTAAATAACATCCTAAATCACTAAATTCCAACTTACACTACCTAAATATACTAAAGAATCATACATGCACTATCTAACCAAAAATCTAACAACCTAAAAACTCAATTTTTTTTTTTAAATTGAATCGAACTTACATGATGTTGAAGCTTTGGACGGTCGGTAGTGGCGTTACGAGGCCGGAATTATAGCGTACGTGTAGAGAGAAGGTAGAGAAAGAGGGTATAGAGAGAGAGAGAGAGAGAGAGAGAGAGAGAGAGAGAGAGAGAGAGAGAGAGAGAGAGAGAGAGAGAGAGAGAGAGAGAGAGAGAGAGAGAGAGAGAGAGAGAGAGAGAGAGAGAGAGAGAGAGAGAGAGAGAGAGAGAGAGAGAGAGAGAGAGAGAGAGAGAGAGAAATGGCAGAGAAATGAAGAAGAAGAAGATGTGGTCTGTTCGTTAATGATCTGTCGGAAATTATGCGGTCCAATTATTTGGTTGAAAAATTTGGCAGTTTGACATAAAATGTGCGGTATTTCAAAAAATTGGTGAAAATTTGGCTTCAACATCATGTTATAAGAAAAAAACACAAGGCTCGGCGTGACTCGAACCTGGGTCTATTGAGTAGGTACAAATTGTTGGGAATGTCCTGAAATCTACTGTACTTGCTCTAAGTGAAAGTCGTATAGTCGAGATGAGACAATCACATAACACTAGGTAGTCATAACGCTTTGCTAGAAGCCACTTATGATCAATGAGTTGAGAACTCATTGCTAGTGTTATATGATCCTACAGGGTCACACACCTAAGCAAACTGGGCGTTAAAGACGAGGTTGATTATTAATGTAATGATCCAGTGAATGCATATGTGATATGCATTCGATATCATTGTTCTGGGATAGCATCGACCGTTGCAGATAGTGCATCGATCGATGCACTCGCGGATTAATCAGATTAATTCGGTTTAATCGTTGGTTAATTCCGTTGTGGTTTAAGCCGACATATATAAGATATATGGTCGACCTAAACTCGTCCCTAACCTAATTCACAGCCACCAGAACACAGAAATAAATCTCTCTGGAGATTAGATCTCTGTAAGGCACTAGCATCCCTGCGGTCCAGTTTGTGTGCGTGTGGATACCAGTAGAGGCGCATCACTTGAGGCGCTTCGTGATCTCGATTATCTGCTAATACTTCCACTGCAAATCAACAGGTAAATCTGAGATCCCATAGATTCAATTACTTGAACCTTAGATCCTAGGCTCGGAATTCAGACTAGGGTTGCTAATCCTGATTAGAACTGCTAGAAATTCCTTCAGTGGTATCAGAGCTTTAGGGTTCCATTGAATCTGTAGCATGATGATTAGATTAGTTGAATCTAGATCTTTGTATAATTGATACAAGCATGCTAAAACTCGTTTTGATCAAAGTAACCTAGTTTAGGGTTTTTGTTCGAAAACGTTTTAAGGTTTTTCGCATAGTGTCGATCGTTGCCAATCGGGCATCGATCGACGCAGAGCGAAAACCCGAATAAATTTAGGGTTTTTCGCATGGTGTCGATCGTTGCCAATCCGGCAACGATCGATGCAGGGCGAAAACCCGAATAAACCTAGTTTTCGCCTAGTGTCGATCGATGCAATTGTTGCATCGATCGACACAGCCTCGCGAGATTGTTGGATCGGTTCAATTGGATTGGACCGGTTATCGAGCTTGGTTAATAATGGTCGAACACTGTGAATGGTTTGATGGCGATTGTTTTGATTAGGTTGGCATCGACCGATGCTAACGTAGCATCGATCGATGCTTACCGGTATTCAAAACCGGATCAATTGGATTGATCGGTTATCGCGGATTAATTAATTATAAGAATTAAAACATAGTAAAACTAAACGTTTTAAATGGTTCTGTTCCTCAACCAAATATCAAGTGATACGTGATGTCTTTCCAATCTTGTCAACTGTCAAGACTCATTTCATTGTACGATAGGCTTGCAGTGCAAGGTATCAACAATTACATGAGTAAGGTAGGAAGTAATCGTGTTAATGGGCTTGCAGTGCAAGGCATCAACAATTACATGACTGAAAAGATTGGTTTGCTTGACTGGGCTATCAAAATCGTTTTGGGCCCAGAGACATCAGGTGGATTGGACATGAGATGTCGATCCACAACCAAGAATTATATTGGATATAACTAGCAAAGTTGTTGCTTACCTAGATAGCTAAATTTGGGTGATAGCCAGTGGCTCACTCAAGTTTAGTGAAGTATGGATCTTGGATCATTATATTCATCTGAGGAAGCATTGATTGAATATAATGCGAGTTTTCTTAAAAGTTAAGATTTCTCATTTCTTGAACATCATAACTAAACCTTTTCTTTTCTATGTTCTCAGCTATGACTACTACTCATAATAATTATTTCTCCCTGCGATCCGTCCTTGAGAAGGACAAGTTAAATGGATCGAATTTTCTCGAATGGTATCGGAACTTGAGAATTGTTCTCAAGCAGGAGAAGCGGGACTATGTCCTTGAAAATGTTCTCCCTGAAAAACCGAGATCCAATGCTGCACATGCAGAAAGGAGTGCTTGGGACAAGCATTCCAATGATGTGGTCGATGTGAATTGTCTCATATTGGCTACCATGAACTCGGACTTGCAGAAGCAATACGAGAACGTGGAGTCGCCAGTGGAGATGATTACTAGCCTGAAAAGCATGTTTCAGGAGCAAGCACGAACTGAGAGATACCAGACGGTTAAATCTCTCATTGAATGCAAGCTACCAAAGGACAGTCCGGTCAGTCCTCATGTCATTAAGATGATGGGTTATATTGATAACCTGGGGAGACTGGATTGCCCCATTAGCCAAGAGTTGGCTACTGACATCATTCTGCAGTCACTGCCGTCAAGTTATGATCAGTTTGTTATGAACTATAACATGAACAACTTGACGAAGACGTTGACTGAACTGCATGGCATGCTCAAGACAGCTGAGCCTAATATCAAGAAGGGCACTCCTAATGTACTTATGGTACAAGGGGGTAAGAAGTTTAAGAAACTTGGCAAAGGCAAGGGAAAGGGCAAGGCAGTCCCGGTTGAGAACCAGGACACGCCTGCGCCAGCCCCGAAGCCCAAGCCGGGCCCATCTGAGAATGATAAGTGCCATTACTGTAAAGAGCCTGGGCATTGGAAGAGAAATTGCAACAAATTCTTGGAAGAGAAGAAGAAGAAGAAGAAGACTTTCGAGACTTCATCTTCAGGTATTTATGTTATAGAAGTAAATGTTACTACTTCTGGTTCTACTTCTTGGGTATTGGATACCGGCTGTGGTGCTCATATTTGTACAAATATGCAGGGCCTAAGCAACAGTAGGACGTTGGAAAAGGGACAAGTGGACCTGCGTGTGGGGAATGGAGCAAGAGTTGCTGCATTAGCCGTAGGAACATTTAACTTGTCTTTACCTTCTGGTTTGGTTTTAGAACTTCATAATTGCTACTATGTACCTGCTATAAGAAGAAATATTATTTCTATTCCTGTTTTGGATTTGGAAGGATATCAGTTTTCAATTAAGAATAAATGTTGTTCTTTTGATTACAATGATATGTATTATGGTAGCAGCCCATTAGAGAATGGGCTTTATGTTCTAAACCAAAGCACATAAATCTATAACATTAACACCAAGAGATTCAAATCAAATGACACGAATCAGACTTTTCTATGGCATTGTCGTTTGGGCCACATAAACGAGAAACGTATTCAAAAGCTCCATAGTGATGGGCTTTTGGGCTCATTTGATTATGAATCATGTGAGAAATGTGAATCTTGTTTACTAGGCAAAATGACTAAGGCCCCTTTCAACAAATCAAACGAAAGGGCCAGTGACCTGTTGGGCCTTATACATACAGATGTATGCGGCCCAATGAGCACAAGTGCCAGAGGAAATTTTCGATACTTCATTACCTTCACTGATGATTTCAGCAGGTATGGCTATGTCTATTTAATGAGACACAAGTCGGAATCCTTTGAAAAGTTCAAAGAGTTCCAAAATGAAGTACATAATCAACTTGGCAAAAGTATTAAGGCTCTTCGATCAGATCGTGGAGGAGAATACTTAAGCCAAGAATTCAGTGATCATTTGAGAGATTGTGGAATTGTTTCACAACTCACTCCTCCTGGAACACCACAATGGAATGGCGTGTCTGAGAGGAGGAATCGGACTTTATTAGATATGGTTCGATCAATGATGAGTCTCTCAACTCTTCCATTATCTTTTTGGGGATACGCTCTAAAAACGTCTGCGTTTACACTTAATAGGGTTCCGTCAAAATCAGTTGAAAAGACACCACATGAGATGTGGAATGGAAATGTTCCGAATGTGTCTTTCCTGAAGATTTGGGGTTGTGAAGCTTATGTTAAGAGATTAATTACAGATAAGTTCGAGCCCAAATCTGATAAATGCTACTTCGTTGGTTATCCTAAGGAAACCAAGGCATACTACTTTTACAACCAATCCGAGAACAAAGTGTTTGTTGCTCGGAACTGCGTTTTTCTTGAGAGAGAATTTCTTTCCAAAAGAAACAGTGGGAGTAAAGTACAACTCGAAGAAGTTCGAGAACCGCAGGAAAATGCTCAACCCGTAGAGGAAGAGCAACAGCTGGATCTACAAAGAGTTGTAGAGACGGCGCCTGTGGAGCCTGAAATTCGCCGATCCGAAAGGATCCGTCACGAACCCGAGAGATATGGATTTCTCGTAACCAATTGTCATGATTTGTTGATCATTGACAGTGACGAGCCAGCGAATTTTGAAGAAGCGATGATGAGCCCTGACTCCGAAAAATGGCTGAAAGCCGCTGAATCCGAAATGGGATCCATGTCACAGAACCAAGTATGGACTTTGGTTGATTTACCCGATGGTGCAAGACCCATTGAGTGTAAATGGATTTTCAAGAAGAAAATTGATGTGGATGGAAATATTCAGATATATAAAGCAAGGCTAGTGGCAAAAGGTTTCAAACAAATTCATGGTATTGACTATGAAGAAACCTATTCACCTGTCGCCATGCTTAAATCCATTCGGATTCTCCTAGCAACAGCTGCTCATTATGATTATGAGATCTGGCAGATGGACGTGAAAACAGCTTTCCTTAGTGGAATTCTGGAAGAGGATGTGTACATGACACAACCCGAAGGTTTCATCGATCCAAATGCAGATAGGAAAGTATGCAAACTTCATCGATCCATTTATGGATTGAAGCAAGCATCTCGGAGTTGGAATCTTCGTTTTGATGAAGCAGTCAAAAAGTTTGATTTCATCAGAAGCGAAGAAGAACCATGTGTTTACAAGAAGACTAGTGGGAGCGCAGTTGCATTTCTCGTGTTGTATGTAGATGACATACTTCTTCTCGGAAATGACGTTCCGTTGTTACAGTCTGTTAAGACTTGGCTCGGAAGTTGTTTTTCAATGAAAGACATGGGTGAAGCCGCGTATATTCTTGGAATAAGAATCTATAGAGATAGATTAAACAAGTTAATTGGACTGCGTCAAGACACTTATATCGATAAGGTCTTACACAGGTTCAGAATGCAAGATTCCAAGAAGGGCTTCATACCAATGTCTTATGGCATAAGTCTCAGCAAGAAGCAGTGTCCTGAGATACCTGCTGAGCGAGATCGCATGAGTCGGATTCCCTATGCCTCGGCGTTGGGATCCATCATGTATGCTATGCTCTGTACTCGTCCAGATGTTGCTTGTGCTTTAAGCATGACGAGTAGATACCAATCGGATCCAGGTGAAAGTCACTGGACAGCAGTCAAGAATATTCTGAAGTATTTGAGAAATACTAAAGATAAATTCTTGGTGTATGGAGGAAGTGATGAGCTGGTAGTAAGTGGTTACACAGACGCAAGTTTTCAGACAGACAAAGATGATTTCCGATCGCAATCTGGTTACATCTTCTGCCTGAATGGCGGTGCAGTCAGCTGGAAGAGTTCCAAGCAGGACACTGTAGCAGATTCCACAACTGAAGCTGAGTACCTCGCTGCTTCTGAAGCGGCAAAGGAGGCTGTTTGGATCAAGAATTTCATCACTGAACTTGGTGTGATTCCTAGCATTTCTGAGCCAGTGGCTTTGTATTGTGACAACAATGGAGCCATTGCGCAAGCAAAGGAACCTAGATCACACCAGAAATCCAAACACATAGAAAGGCGATATCACCTTATCCGTGATATTGTGAATAGAGGAGATGTGAAGATCAGCAGAGTCCCTACGGATGAGAATGTTGCTGATCCACTGACCAAGCCCCTCCCAAGGCCTAAGCATGAGTTTCATACAACTGCTGTAGGCATTAGATTTCTTAAGATATGATCTTGATTTCAGTGGGAGTTGTATTTGTTTTAGTTATGACATGATGTTCACAAAAACATAATAGTTATGTTATTTTAATGAAATTGTTTCAGCATTATTTAATTGTGTTAATTAAATATATATAATGTCCCAAAGTAATTTATGACATTTTATAGGCCATCAAGTATGTGACTTGATCATGAAACCCTATAAGCAATAAATGACATAAATTATAATGGTCCCTGGTCGAGGTTGTTAACGAGGGACATTAACAACCACGTGAGACTAGTATGTGAGGTGACTGATGACCATGTTTCATGGAGTCATTAATAAGTGTATTAAAGTCAATCACATAGATATGTGTTAGAGAACACATGATCGGACTTGACCCGTTAATGAGAACTCTACAAGATGTTATATGAGTATCATAAGAGTTTCTCATTACGACTAAAGAGAGTAGTCCTTAGACCTGAGTTCATCATGTCCTCTCTTATATGGATTGGTTCGTCTTGACTTTGTCAAACGTCAGCCGTAACTGGTGATCATAAAGACACTGATTAGGCGTATCATGAAATATAAAAGAGACATGGATGGAACAAGATGGGATTTGTACCTCCTATATAACAGGAGTTAAATATCTCTGGGCCTATCGAAGATTTGATACTGGAAATGCGTGGCCGCGCTCAAACGAGGTGATTGTCAGTCGTTTGTTTTTCATCAGTACAAATCGGGATTCGATAAACGTAATCTGGTTGAATAAGGATGACACAGTGCTTGCCTTATGCTAGATTGAGATATAGCTACAAAGGGATTAAAGGAATAGATGATTCCAGTACAAGTGGGAGATTGTTGGGAATGTCCTGAAATCTACTGTACTTGCTCTAAGTGAAAGTCGTATAGCCGAGATGAGACAATCACATAACACTAGGTAGTCATAACGCTTTGCTAGAAGCCACTTATGATCAATGAGTTGAGAACTCATTGCTAGTGTTATATGATCCTACAGGGTCACACACCTAAGCAAACTGGGCGTTAAAGACGAGGTTGATTATTAATGTAATGATCCAGTGAATGCATATGTGATATGCATTCGATATCATTGTTCTGGGATAGCATCGACCGTTGCAGATAGTGCATCGATCGATGCACTCGCGGATTAATCAGATTAATTCGGTTTAATCGTTGGTTAATTCCGTTGTGGTTTAAGCCGACATATATAAGATATATGGTCGACCTAAACTCGTCCCTAACCTAATTTACAGCCACCAGAACACAGAAATAAACCTCTCTGGAGATTAGATCTCTGTAAGGCACTAGCATCCCTGCGGTCCAGTTTGTGTGCGTGTGGATACCAGTAGAGGCGCAGCACTTGAGGCGCTTCGTGATCTCGATTATCTGCTAATACTTCCGCTGCAAATCAACAGGTAAATTTGAGATCCCATAGATTCAATTACTTGAACCTTAGATCCTAGGCTCGGAATTCAGACTAGGGTTGCTAATCCTGATTAGAACTGCTAGAAATTCCTTCACAAATCACCCAAACCATTACGCTGTGTCGTATTTATCGGTATGTTGAATACCTAAATATATTTATATGTTAATGTTCTGCCAAAAAATAAAAAGGATTAAAACCGTTGAAGGCATTACTCAAATCCGAGACATATGGGAGTTAGACTAAAGTCAGAGACCAATGTGCAATATTGTTATAGTCGTTAATGTAATTGAAGCAAAAGTTTATATTTTGATGCAATTATATGTTATTTAAAAAAAACAAACATTCTCATTAAAGTACTGAAAATTTAAAAACATAACATAATTTTGTAAAACATTACATAATTTTTTTAATTTTTAAAATAGTGCAGATGGATCAATTATAATTTGGGAATTGGTTCCCGAACCAATCCGCGACGTCCGTCTCCGTCCACTGTTCGATCATGCGATTCCATGACCTCACTGGAAGATGGTCTTGGGTCTCCTCTTTCCCTGAGCAGCTTTATCCGCCGTATTATCGTCTGGAAAACCCGCCTAGTTGCCTATGGAATTACCGCCAAACGGTAAAGATTATGTTCGGACCAAAAGTAAAGTACGCATGTAATTTGAAAACAAATTACATTTTAGAAATGTTATTAGTTAAAAAAACAAAATAAGCATGTGAAAATTTTATCTTACCAAAAAAATCCTCAAACCATGCCGCCTTAAGGTCGCCTGCAACATTGTAGTACATCACATAACTCCCAGACCAGAGATTCTCGATGATATCGCTAATGACAGACGCAATGACCGCATTGTAACCGAACCAAATGGTCCGGTTTTGGTCCGGTTTTGGCGGGATGGGTAAAGAACATGAAGAAGTTCCGACCCGGTTGACAGATTTCTCGCAAGTAAGAGGAGCGGTTTTCCGGGGGAAAATAGACGTAGTCCATTTCTTTTTTTAGAAGTGTTTTTGTGTATGTGCAGAAGATGAAAAACCTTGTGACATCCGTACCCTATTTATACAAAAATTTCAGACGGAAATACGGACGGCAATCCGTCAAGAATTAGGATTAAAACCGAACCAAATGGTCCAGTTTTACCGTGACGAATGTAGAATGGGAAGACGGTCGCGAAACGGGGCGGCGATAAAATGTTGAATGGCAGTTCGGTTGTCGGCGGATAATCTAACAGTTTCCATATTGATTATAACTCAAATTTTAAAATCAGAAGATGTTTTGTTAGGAAGAATCGAAGATGGAGAAAAGAAGGAAATCGGAACTCTATTGAATTAAAAAAAATTCCGACAGCAAAACCGACGGCTATCCGTCGGTTCCTCGGTCAATTTCAAAAAGTCCATTTCCGAAACGTTTTTTTGGGAAAAAATGGCAAGTAATGGCAGTTAATGAACGTTTGAATCGAGTTTTCCGACAGATCACCAACATTAAATAACTGGTCGTCGAAATTCTGTCGGTATTTTCTGTTGGAATTCTGACGATCTAGGGTTTAGGGTTTGTTTAGGGTTTGGTTTTAGAAATTATGCAAGCTTTGAACTTACATGAGACCGCGAAGACACTACTTTTAGGATCATAGCAATTGGATAACATTAAATGTATAAACAGTAAATTGAGCGATAGTTCTGTACAAGCTATTGTCAAACATCATTGTAGACTAAGAAGTGTTTTCATGAGATATGCTTGATTTTTCAAAAAACAGATAAAACATGTTCTTGGAGATTCTAAAGGTTGACATGTAGTACATGAGATCCTCACATTACTTCCCCAGAAGTTTGACGATGAACCGTTTTCTTTTTTGAAACCCTAAACCCTAAACCAATCTTTTCTATCGGTTTTCCGTCGGAAGTCATTTACCCATAGGAATTCCGTCGGTAATTTCTGATGATTAATATTTGTGAACATATTTAGCGAGGAGATGAGAAAATGCGAATGGCAGCAGTCGTTGCATCACAACATGACAATCATGACTTTTCATTCCAATAAACTTTCATCCATCAGTGCAAAATTATGCAAGTTTGATGCGTAATCGTCTGGAAATTTAACTCGTTTCATAATCCCCTCAAACAAATCTTCCTTAGACTGCGGGTCTAACCATTACACTGGAAATAGAGGTTTCCCGTTCTTCTGAAGATGAAGTTTAGGCCGAGAACAAATGTCTGGCAAATCAAGCCTAGACTTGAAATTATCTTTCGTCTTTCCTGCACATTCAGACTTTGTTCATGATGTTATCAAAGAAAATTTTCTCAATGTGCATGACATAAAAATTATGCCTTAGTAGTTGGTCCTTCCAATATGGTAAATCCCAGAAGATGTTTTGCTTGTGCCAGTTGTGGGATAAACCAGCTGCGTATACATTCTCATGCCCATTTCCACCACATTCACGAATTCTTAGTGCACCAAAGCTTTCTAAGAGCCCCAAAGTAACCGAACTGCTTTCTTGGAGAATATGATCATCAAACACTTTTCTCGTTTTCGTAAAAAGTTTAGTGTTTCTACGATATGGATGATTATGCGGTAGAAATCTTCTATGACAGTCAAACCAACACGATTGCGTCCATTCTTCAACAGAAATGCATCAGTCTTTTCCTGAAAATACCGACATGCTAACCTCCCATGCGTTGTCCATCCAGATAACGAACCATAAGCTGGAAAATCGGTAATCGTCCACATTAGTACATCCCTTATCAGAAAATTTTCCTTGCGGGAGACATCATATGCTTCAACACCGGGCACCCATAACATTTTTAACTCATATATCAATGGCTGCAAGAATACGTCAAGTGATCTTCTTGGATGCTCAGGCCCGGGAACGAGTACGGAGAGGAAAAGAAACTCTCTACGCATGCACATAGATGGCAGTAGGTTATAAGGAGTAAGAATCACTGGCCACAACGAATAAGATCTCCCATGCCTCCCAAATGGGTTGAA
The DNA here is from genome assembly GCA_030180135.1 of Orychophragmus violaceus. Taxonomy (NCBI): domain Eukaryota; kingdom Viridiplantae; phylum Streptophyta; class Magnoliopsida; order Brassicales; family Brassicaceae; genus Orychophragmus; species Orychophragmus violaceus. The sequence goes on from CM058232.1 coordinate 13,603,698, forward strand.
ACCCTCTGTGCATAATCCGAGGTACACGATACATGGATCATACGCAAAATCCGGATATACTCTCTGAAAATCCGGATATAGTCTCTTCTCCTCTTCTATGCTCTACATTCCATCTCATTTACCCCCGCAGTTTGTTCTGATTGGTATAATCGCTTCAACCTATTAGGTAACGGCAAATACCACATTCGTTTAAACGAAACCTTAGCTCTTTCCCTTCTATCATGATAGCGAGGATGCTTACAAAATTTACAATCCAAATGGTATTTATCTTCTCGTCAGTATATAATACAGTTAGCGGTGCACACACCTATCATCTGATACGGTAATCCATGCCCTTTAACAAATTTCTCGACCTCATTGTATGAACCTAGCGCAAGATTGTCTTCGGGAAGAATATCTTTAACAAAAATCGCAAATCGCATCCACACATTGCTCTGCTAAATTGTAGTCCGTATTTATGCCCATTAATCTAGTTGCAGATGATAATGGCGAATGAACCTCTTTGCAACCATCATAAAGCGGCCATTACGCTGCATCTAACATATCAATAAATATCCTAGCTTCTACATTAGGTTCCTCATCTACCCTAGGAATTTGATATTCACCTACTTCCTGAATATTTTATTGATATGCATCATTAACCATCTGAACGGGACCTACACCAAATATACATCCGCACTATAAGGTTCGCTAGAACTAACATTAGGTTCCCAGATACTAGTATTACTAAAAGGTTCTCTACTACTACTTGCATAATCCAATGTTTCCCCGTGAAGCTACCAAATCTTATAATATGCCATAAACCCAACTGAATACAAGTGATGCCATACTTCGTTAATAAGATTTCTAACATTTCGGCACTGACTACATGGGCATTTTAACTTACCAGTTTTCTGCGTATGTGGTTCATTGCAAGCTACCGTCATTAATTCCATAATACCGAGTGCATATTGGGTGTGCACTAAGTTCGTCGCCTCATCAACCCTCGGTCCGTCATCCACGATTTGTAATAATTAGAGGAGGCATTTTTCTCAGTAATCAACAGTATTAGGGAGAGAGAGATAGTGAGAGAGAGGGATTGGTGTGGAGGAGAAGGGAGAACATGTTTGGTATTTGTAGGAAATATACCGACGAAAAACCTATAGAATACCGACGGATATAGCTGTTATACGTGGGAAATCAGTCAGTTTTGGGTCCGTCCAACGGATACCTTAACAACTATATTAACGTATCTATTAACGGTAACATTGAACCGACAAGTTTCCAACGGAATCCCGATAGTAACCAGTTGTCGTCTGTAATCCGTTGGAAAATTTCCGACGGGAAGTCTAGCCGTCGGAATTTACCGACGAAATTCCGATGACAACTATCCCGTCGAATATCCGTCGGAATTTCCGACGGATTTATTCCCATCGATAACTCTGTCAGTTATGGCCATGTTTTCTTGTAGTGTGATCTCGGGTTTTTTAACTAAATTTTCAAGTGGCGTAGTTGCCTTATATTTTCCTATGCTTCCTTAGGGAAAGTCCGGTGTATAACCTTGCCTCCATTTCTTCTTGTAGATTTCTCTTCAAGCCTTATTCCTAGATCAAAATTACTTGCCAAGGACAAGTTCATAAATCTAGAACTGAAAATCAAAAGATCATAATGTGATAAACTACCACTTTCTCTAGACATTTTTGTTTTCTCTTTTTTTTTTTGTAAAAATATTAAAATTAATACAAAAAAGCATTTTTACATCAAGTAGCTGGTTTGTTATTTCTACTTGTAACACTTGTGAAACTAAAAAACAGAGCCTAATCGAAAAACAGAGCACAAACACTCTTTTTCATCTTGATTCAAACCACTTTCCCATAAGAGAAACATATCTCCCATGTCTATCTTCCCGAATTGTTGAGATGCGGTTTCTGATTCATTTGTCGATGAAACTAGCCAAGCAAGAGGTTGAAATACCTCTATCTTGTCTTTGACGGTTTCGTCCCGCCAAATTGTATGTATAGAGATTTGGAAAGCATATCTCACCAGCCACACTATCGTCTTGTCCATTTTTGTTTTTCTAGTGAATTTTCTTTTGACACTCTCTTAAGGAGAAAATTTTCAGCAAAAATGGCCTCTCTGATGACACTTACAACATGTTGGTCCTTTGATGCTGATACTATCACGAGTTGCTACTGCCCGTTCACTCAAGGTTTTGATTTTTTTCTTAGATTCATCAAATTTTAGTATATGTTAAGATGTACTTACCTGACCAAAATTCTTGATTAGTTATGTTTCTTCTAATCCATGGCTTGTGAGGATGTTGTGTGCTCCGGTGGTGTATGATGGTATTTATGCCTCAGTCTGGAACATATTAATTTGTGACCTTCTTCTACTTCCATGTTTTCCTTGTTGTGATCCAAACCTGCATCTTTAACCTTTGGAAAATACAAGCACATTAACCTTGAACTGGAAATTTTAGAGACATATGGTAACAAACAATCTTTTGAGCTTGGTGAATTCAATTTCAATTCAAGTGATGCTAAATCAGTAACAAGTCTTTCATGACATGCAGCAGCAAAATGACTCTCTTATGACATCTATAGCATATTGGACTACACTTAAGAGAGATTAAGTTCTTACTTTGGTGTTTTCCTTGCAGCTCACGGTTTGGTGCTAAGTTATGTGTAAGAGTTACAACTGATGGTTTCTTTTTTTTATGGTGCTTCTTAGACTATGTACATTGGTTATATATTTCAACACCCTATTTTTTATTTTTTAATACTCCACATTATCATCTCTTTCTTCCACATCATAATTCAACACCCACTTAATTTTTATACTCTACAATGGTTTAGTTTAAAAAAAAATCAACACATCATACTATTTTTTATTTCATATTTTTATTTATTTTATCTTTTGTGATAACATATTAATAATAACAATTATAGATTAAAATCATATTAACATATTTAAGTGGTAAATAATTTAATGAAATACTTTTAATATTTTTTCTATTTTATATAATATTTTGTTTTAAAAAATGATAATTGTTGGGATTTTATATTAAAACAAATGTGTGTCCAAATTAAATGAAACAAATCTCTATTTATAGAGAATTTAAAATGATAATTTTTGATTATAAATATTATATATAAAATTTTAATTAATTATGAAATATTTGAGTTTAGATAATTTGGATGAAAGAAAAAGTATCAAAAAAATTTCATTAATTTTCTGTCCAATCAAATTTTGCCACATGTCAAATGGGAGCCCACTCTTTTTACTTTCACGGTGTTGAATTCTTTCAATACCAAATTTGCCACATCCTTCTTTTATTGTTTTCAACAAACCAATGCAGGGTATTCAACTGTTGATACAATTATTCAACTGTTGAAAATGTCACCATTGTAAGTAGTCTTATGCTAAGTGTGGCTGATGTGTGATCATTACTCTCTTTGATTTTATGCGAGTTTGGTGCTACTTCACAAAATCTTTATACATTCTGCATTTGAGATCTCTCCAATCTAACACTAGCTTGAGGGTGTAAGTGCTTTCCTTTAACCACCAAGTGTAGGTTGTTCCTACTAGGAAAGATATTGCGTGTGGCAACATCCTCACCTTAGGAATATTGTTTTTGTTTAGCCACTGCTTCATATTGGATTCCCATTGGAGGTAAGCCTCATGACTCTTGCTATGACCTGAAAATATTAAAGAGTTATTCTGATAACTACCTCTTAGTTTGTTTCTTTGGTCCAACCATGGTGGTGCAAGCTATTGGATTCGGCACAAAGAGGTGTTTATGTGCCCTCTCTTCTTGTGTGGAATGTTGAACACCATGAAAGAGTCTTCATAGGACCCCTCTAAAGTATCTTCTCCAAAATAAATCTCTTCATTATCTTTTGCATATTCCTCCTCATGGTAACTTGGCCTCGGCTGGTTTCATATTGAAGTTGTGGTGTGAAGCTCATTGTGGTGTGGCTCGATTTTGTTAGGGTAGTAGTCTGGGGGTTGATGGTTAAACCTTCACCACATGTCTCCTCTCCAGACTCACAATTAGCACGACCATTTCCTGGCCATGGTGGAGACTTATAGTCAGCCTCTTCAACGTTGTGATAAGGCTCTTCTGAAAGTGCAGGTGAGGCATTATAAAAAGCAGAAAGTAAGACACACAAAGTTTGTTAACGGGGTTCGGTTTTTCCTACTCCCCGGGACCTCGTCCAGACTTCGAATTCACTTGAATAGAAAGTAATCCCACCAATTACAGACGAATAGAACAAACCTTATTGATCTATCGCTCTACCCAATACAAGAATTCTTCAGGATCAAACACCTGAGCTAAGATCCCCCTAGAACCTAGACTTTTCCCAAAGATACAAAAGCCCTCTTGAGTTTTTATTCTCCCAGCTCTTGCATCTTCATAAGGCCACGCCTCTCCTCTTTATATAGGCTAAACTTGCTCATCAAGTTTACCTAAATAAAGATATAGCAAATATCCTTTTTGTTTTGATATTTCCTATTCCACCTTTTTTGAAACTTTTCCTTTTTTTCTTGAAACTTATTCAAAGAATAAGTAAACAACTCCAAGCTGTAATCTTCACTCCAAGATCTTCATCCAGCTCAGCACACAACCCATAAACCGAATCACATCATAAAGATTCGTTCATATCTCATCAATCGAACATAATCACGTCCTGAGTCACGTCTTGTACTACCGCTTGTACTACGCCGTGACTGACACATCAAATACCTCTTCAATCTCCCCCTTTTTGACTATGTATGTGATCTCAACAACCCTAGCATCAAAGGCTTCGTCACTAGCAACATCCAACATCATCAAAACTAGCAACACCAATCTCCCCTTACTTGAGTCACATCATGGTCAAAAACTAATACATGAACCGTCCTCCTCCATATTGAGGATGAAATCCTACTGCACCATCTCCGAAGTGATTAACTTTCTTCCTCCAAATCTTCTTGACCCCTGTGCTTCCATGAGTAGCTCTTTGATCATGTCCTTTACTTTCACAATGACAACATATAGGACCATGAAATCTCACTCTATGAGCTTGCTCCATTCTTTTCTTCTCCTTCAATAACTTGAAGCATCTTGGCCTAATATGCCTAACAACTCCACAATGGTGACAAACAGGACGCCAAATTTGTTTAGGTGCACTCTTCACTTCTGGGGTTTTCCTTGCTGCAGTCGTTGTAGCAGTTCTTGTACCAGCTCTCGTACCAGTTGCCGTACCAGTCGACGTACCAGTTTCAGACTTCATAACAGCTACAGTCTTTGTAGCAGCTGTTGATGCCACTTCCATCTTTCCACCAGATACAAAAACAATATCAGCTTTTGAAGATTCTCCATTGAATCCAAGACCACATCGATCACTTTTGCCAATGGTGAGAAGATGATCCAACTTCTTTGTGCCATTATTCAGCATCCTCACACCTTTTTGAGTCTCTTCAAGTTGAGCTCTGGCTTGCTGTGCTTCTTCTTCTTTCTCTATTGCATACTTTCGTACTTCAGCAACTTCAGCTTCTAGCTTAACTTTCTCTTTAGTCAATGATGCATTCTCCTCAACCATCTTACACCAATGCTCATACAAAGCTTTGTAGTTCTCAGCAAAATCATCATCATCACTTACAGGATCATCATCACTTTCATCCTTTTCACTATCAGTTGCACACCCTGTTGCAGACGCTGACACAGGTTCCGTCGCAGACGCTGATGCGGATCCTGTTGCAGACTTCGTAGCAGAACTAGACTCAAAGGTTGTGAATGCCACAAAGTTCTTTATTCCTCCATCATCATCTGAATCACTCTCAGAATCATCCTTGATGTTCTTCTTCTTCTTGTTATGCTGTAAATTTGCACAATCACGGCTAACATGACCAAATCCATGACATTCATAGCATTATATCTTTGATGATGAGTTGTCCAACTTCTCTCTTTTACTTTTCTTGTCTTCTTTCATCTTAAAATACTTAGAAAACTGTCTTGACAGCATTGCCATAGAATCTTCAGAAGATGAAACTTGTAGAGCAACTCCAACATCAACATCCTTCTTCTGATCTTGTTCTTCATACGCTTTATTTAACTCAAAAGCTTGAAGTATCCCAACAAACTCATCAAACGCCATCTCATCCAGATTATGAGCTTCTTCAACAGCAGAGATCTATGACTCAAACTTTGATGGAAGAGATCTCTTCAGCTTCTTCACAAGCTTTTTGTCCTTGTAATGCTTTCCAAGAGCGAATGACTCATTAGATATGTCACACAACTTAGCACTAATTAAATTGAGCCACGGTTTCTCCTTCATCCATCCTTAGATTCTCAAATTTAGATGCTAACATATCCAGATTAGTCCTCTTGACACTTGTGGTACCTTCAAACATGTTCTCCAATGTTTTCCATGCCTTTTGAGCTGACACACATTGAGAAATCAACTTGAAGTAACTTGCATCAATTGCATTATAAATTGCAGTCTTGGTTTTAGAATTGCAACTTGATGCCTTCTTCTCTTCAGCATTCCATTGATCTCTAGGCTTAAGAACTTCAACTCCTTTATCATTAACCATCATGGGGGGTTCCAACCATTCTCAATCGAAATCCAACAATCCTCATCAAGACCACTAATGAAAGCTTGCATACGAACCTTCCAATATCCATAATTTGAAGAATCAAGCCGTGGTGGTCTGGTCATAGACGTTCCTTCTTTGTGAGACTCCATCGAACCGAACTCTGTGCTACTTCCTGAGCTATCTTATGATCCTCACCTTAGATCTGCTCGAAAAAAGACTAAATCTCTATCAAGCACCCACTCTGATACCAATTGAAAGTGCAGGTGAGGCAATATAAAAAACAGAAAGTAAGACACACAAAGTTTGTTAACGGGGTTCAGTTTTTCCTACTCCTCGGGACCTCGTCCAGACTTCGAATTCACTTGAATAGAAAGTAATCCCACCAATTACAGACGAATAGAACAAACCCTATTGATCTATCGCTCTACCCAATACAAGAATTCTTCAGGATCAAACACCTGAGCTAAGCTCCCCCTAGAACCTAGACTTTTCCCAAAGATACAAAAGCCCTCTTGAGTTTTTATTCTCTCAGCTTTTGCATCTTCATAAGGCCACGCCTCTCCTCTTTATATAGGCTAAACTTGCTCCTCAAGTTTACCTAAATAAAGATATAGCAAATATCCTTTTTGTTTTGATATTTCCTATTCCACCTTTTTGGAACTTTTCCTTTTTTCTTGAAACTTATTCAAAGAATAAGTAAACAAGTCCAAGCTGTAATCTTCACTCCAAGATCTTCATCCAGCTCAGCACACAACCCATAAACCGAATCACATCATAAAGATTCGTTCATATCTCATCAATCGAACATAATCACGTCCTGAATCACGTCTTCTACTACCGCTTGTACTACGCCGTGACTGACACATCAAACACCTCTTCATCTTCTTCCTCTGAATCTCCCATGGCTGCTTGGTATGAAGCTCCTTAGACTTTTATCACAAAATAACAAAGGAAAAGATGACTCAGAATCAAGTTTGGCAAGAAACGAAAGAGAAATAAGTAGAGAAATAGAAAATAGGTTTTATGTAATTTTAATACATTTTAATGTTTTATGAATATGTTAATAATTTAAGTTTTATAATATATTTCAGATTTCCATAATTTTTTAATTTTAATATTTATAAATTTATTTTATAATTTACAAAATTATTTATTATATTATATATTAAAAATCGTCGGTAATCTATCGGATTATAACCACCGGTAATCTGTCGGTTTCTTATCGTCGGTTTACCACCATCGGTAATCAATCGGAAAAACAACATCGGTAAACCGTCGATAACCTTCGATAAATATCCAACGGTTTACTGTTAGTAAAATTCGATGATTTTTTACCGTCGACAATAAACCGACGGATTACCAACTAAGCAGCTTTCGCTAAATTTTGTCGGTAATCCGTCAGTTTATTCTCGACAATAACCGTCGTATAACCATCGGTTTTTGACTCGTCGATATGTCATCGGTTTTACGTCGTTAATTGTTTGTCGATAATCCATCGGTAATTACAGAAGAAAACCGAGGGATATGTATATCTGACAAGATAAACTAACGGATCCATTCGGTTGGGAATCCGTCGGTAATGGCCATTAACGGCGGGCATCTAACGGATTCGTATGTCGGTTATGACGTGTTTTCTTATAGTGTATGGTCTGGGTATGGCAAGTCTTTTGGCGCGTTTGTAAGCCGCAAAAATACAGAAGCAAAAACTTGACCCAACAGCGTCTACCTTCTTACTGTAGAACCAAAATTTACAGCACTACGTTAAAAGCGATTTAATCATGAATAAAACATAAGCGTTAAGGAAACGATATCAAAACGATTTAACAGAAGGAGTAGAAGTCAGAATATATGGAGGCGAGATTTCATCTCTTTCTTTAAGTCAAAGAATCATCCATAGTGTGACATGTTAAATCAGGATTCATGAGTCCCAGGATACAACTATATGAAACCGTATCGCAACACTCTATATCGGTTCTGTCGAACATATGAACTACGATACTCTCGAAATTAGACACTAACCTAAAACATAAGAGAATTGAATGAACTTTTATTTGTGTTTTTTTCTGTGTGATTTTCGTTCTGGATGCTCTACAAGAGAGGCTTAGGGGTCCTTTATATAGGATTCGCAAGTTTCCACAAAATGGAAATTTACTTGTCTAGCAAGTTTCCACAAAATGGAAATTTACTTGTCTAGCAAGTTTATACAAACTGGAAATTTTACTTATCTAGCAAGTTTCCACAAATTGGAAATTTACTTGTCTAGCAAGTTTCCACAAATTGGAAAATTTCCCTTCCATATCATTATGGGCTTAACACATTTCTTTTCACACAAACATTTTTTAGTAAAGCCCATGTCTTAACATGTCTTTATTAAATAATTGTTCCCACAATCCCCCACATGAATAGAAATGACCATAAACATATGTAGATGCAACTATCTAGACAGACTCAGTGAACTAGATAGACTTGACTATACTAGACGTCACTAGACTAGACATACTTTCGAGAGTATACGAAAATGTAACTGCATCTTAGAGGTAGCATTTTTCAGCTTTGAACCAATCATTTTTGATATATGTCGGGTTTACTCGGCCATGAGGTGAACGCGATGTCTTGAACCACCCGGACTTTGATGTAAACCGAGACAACATATATCGCACAGCGACATCTTCTCGTAGAACTATGTTCTCTATTGTGTTCATTGTGTCCTTGAACATGCTTGGTATTCGTGAGTGAAGTTGGAGAGTATAGCCTTACATTCATTCTCCTAGAAACGGCCCCATTTCACACTCACTAGGTGATCTGCCATCAGCTTTCTTTCCAGAAGTATTCGTCTGTACTCCACTATTACAAAGCTATGAAATCATTAAAAGCCAACGCTTAACCTCATCACACACATATAACACTATTTATCATCCGAGGAACTGGGCAGAGTTAAAGTGCTCAATCTTGAATCAGTTCAATTTTGTTTTCCCTTTGAACCTAGATCTTGGGATCTCCAGTCACATAGGTGGGGTGTCCATCAAACGTCATCTTTGTTCATAGGCTTTAAACCCATTCCTTTTGATGATTTCACAATTTGATCTCTCGACAAGCCTTTTGGGAATGGATCCGCTAAATTATCATCCGACTTGATGTAATCTATCGTTATTACACCACTTGAGATCAAATGTCTAATGGTCTTATTTCGTCTTTGTATATGATGAGATTTTCCATTGTATAGATTACTCAGTGCCCGTGAGATAGCCGACTAACTATCACAGTGTACGCGTAGAGCTGGCACTAGTTTTTCCCACATCGGGATATCTTCCCAGAAGTTCTGAAGCCATTCTGCTTCCTCCGCAGCTTTGTCTAAAGCTATGAAATCTGACTCCATGGTTGATCAGGCCAAGAGTGTTTGCTTGGAAGATTTTCAGGATACTACTGCACCAACAAGAGTGAATACATATCCACTCGTAGATTTGGAGTTTCTAGAATCTGAAATCCAATTAGCATCATGTACCCTTCTAGTAATGCTGGTTCTTTTCTAAAATGAAGCCCATAACTCTTAGTATTGATATACTTGAGTTTTCATGCATCTAGGATAGTGTTTAGTTCTTATTTTGATCTCTTTTTGCTCTCACTCTTGTCTCTCTATTGCTTCTTGTTGGCATTTAGAGTTTGTAGGCATTTAGGGTAGGATTTAGCATTCTAGGTTGCATATGGAGTGTTTCTTGTGCTTTTGTAGGTGATTTGGAGTGCATGGAGCAATTATGAGCTTGGAAATGGAGTCTTGAGCTCAGAGGACCAAGGAAGAGCCAGCAGAAGGCGGATATCGGTGTGCATATTGACCAGGAACCCGATACACACTCTCGGATTTAATTCTGAGGACTCATATCGACTTGCATATCGGCCAAGCAAGCCGATACCGTTCCTCGACCAAAACCCAGGAAGCCATATCGGGGAGAATATCAACCTATAGACCGATATGGACTCTCGGATTAATTCTGGGAATTCAATATCGGTTGGCATATCGGTTTAGCCAACCGATACGCACCTTCGATGACGAAAACCGAGAGTCCATATCGGGTTACATATCGGCCAGGTGGGTCGATACACTTCTTTCCCAAAGAAATCCGAAAGCTCGTATCGGTCGGGATATCGACTGGCCGAACCGATACAGTCCCTAGATTTTCACTTGGATCCGGGTCAATACCCGGTTTGTTCCGGGTTGACCCGGTTCGTGCCCCCTTTACTATTTAAAGCCAAAAACCTGATTTTTGTTGTCTCTTAAGCTTTATTTTTTGGTTCTAAACACTTTGTAAGAACAAGTTTGATTTTTGGTGAATCTAAGTACTTCTTTTGAGTTTTCCCTTTCTAATCTTACTATCTTCTCTAATCACTAATGATTAACACTATCTCTTTTGGTTTTGTTGATCACATGATGATTAGTAAGTAGTTTCTCATAGGGGTTTATGGGTTAGGTAGGATTAGGTTGATTAGGGATGATTAAGGGATGTCTAATGTTTAATCTATCTTAAATCTCTTCTATCTAAGTGTGCTTAATGCCTAGTTAGCCTTGATCATGTTGATTAGGATGTTTAAGATTTTTGCCCACCATGTGTTCGATGAAATTACGATTTCTAGCTTTGATAGGATTTTCACATTCTAGCTCATGGAAATGAATGTCTAGAGTTATTGTTGGCTATTTGGAACTCGTTTGAATGCTTGCTTGGTCATAATTCACAAATGAGAGTTTGTCCTTGGATTAGGATTAGGTAAAGAGATTAGCTCTAAGAGATTAGGCTAATTAGCTTATTGTGTTCCTTGCTAGGAGGTTAGCTTGTTTGAAGCTTGATTAGCATCCCAAGATCATCCCGAGTCTTCCATTCCATTAAGCTATGCTCATAATCCTTATCTTTTGATATTGATTTCTAGTTGTTATTTACTTACTTAATTCTCTTTGTTTGGATTTGTTTACTTTGCTATTGTCATTAGAACTTTTAGAATCTTAGGATTTAAATCTTGAAATTGGTTAGCTTGACTAATTTGGTTCGGTGTATTCATATTGGTCTTATTCCGTCCCGAAAAGGTTCGATACCTCAAAGCTACACGATAAGCTTGAGGAATTGATACCTCTAGGATTTGCAAAAATCCTGTTATCAATTTGGCGCCGTTGCCGTTTTGGGACATTGGATAGATCAATTCGATTTCTGATCCTATTTAGTTCAAGTATTGGTTACTAACTTCACTTATTCCTCTCTCTTTGATGTCAGGTGTATGAACTTGCGCAGCCGAGGCCCTACAAACCTTGTTGCACGAGTTGAGGATATCAAGGCACACGAGAGGAGATTAGCAAAGGAGCGACGTGCTTTAGAGAGAGCTGTGCACTTGGAAAGACTCGGGTTGGAACAGGAAGAAGTGGTTCAGCCTCAGTTTGAGCATATAGAGCAGCCAGTTATGGATCTAGATGGTCAACAGGACCAACAGGGCCATCAGGGCCATCAAGAGCAGCAGCATCATCAGGATGATGATGCTAGAGATGGACATGGAAACATGATCCCGGTTCATCCCGAGAGACCTTTTAGGGCCATTGGTGATGGAGACCGGCAAGGAATCATTCCACCACCGGTGAACAACAACAACTTTGAGATCCGGGCTATGGTGATGAACATGGTGCAAAACAATCAGTTTCATGGGCTTGCATCTGAAGATCCCTTGCAACACTTGGATACATTTGACAAGATTTGTGCTACTACAAGGCTCAATGGCGTCACTGATGATGGTCTCAAGATGCGTCTCTTCGTCTTCTCTTTGGCGGATAGAGCCAAAGATTTGGAAAGCACCATCCCTCCGGGATCCATTACTACTTGGGCAAACCTTAAGAAGGCTTTCTTGAAGAAGTTTTTCTCAACTACTAGGACTGCCCGTTTTCGCAATGAGCTATCCGGGTTTGTGCAACGCAACAACGAGATCTTCGCTGAAGCTTGGGAAAGGTTCAATAAGCTCACTACTCAGTGCCCACACCACGGTTTCACCAAGGAGACACTACTCAGTAACCTCTATCGCGAAGTGCTTCCTAGAATGCGGGCAATGCTAGACTCTTGTAGCAATGGACACTTCCTCGGGAAGGGAGTTGATGAGGCTATGGAACTAATTGAAAACCTTGCTACAAGAGACGGAAATTACAATGAGGATTATGAGCGGAGTAATAGAGGATCATCTTCTACAGATGAGAAATACGAGAAGGAAATCAAATCTCTAAATGACAAGATAGACAAGATGATCTCATCAAGCCAAAAGCAAATAAGCTTTGTGGACAACTATGATGACTCCCAACCCGTCCTATTTAGTCTTGAAGGAGATATGACCCAAGAAGAGATCAACTTCATTGCGGGCCAAGGAGGTTTCAACAAGGGTTTCAACCCAAACTACCGAAACCATCCTAATTTCTCTTATCGAAACCCCAATGTGGCGAACCCACAAGATCAGGTTTATCCCCAAGCTCAACCCCAAGGACAAGCTCCACAACAAGGGCAACAAGGCTTCCCACAAGCTCAACAACAAAAGCCTTTTGTCCCTTACAATAACCAACAAGGGTTTGGCAATAAGCCTCAGTTTCAAGGGCAACAAAGCTATGCTCCAAAGCAACAATATGTTGGAATTGTGTCCAGCAATCTCTGTACTGTCTCTATAACGTAAGAGTATGTCAGTGATCAGACATAAGTCATACAATTCTGGGGGTCATGATGGCTTGCTAGAGTCCGCTCATGATCTATAAGTCTTGGACTTATTGCCTTTATTGTATGATCCCATATGGGTCACACGCTTAAGCTAGCAGGAAATAATGTTGGAACGGCATAGCAGAAGTACGACAAAAGTGCTAGGCATTTGTCGTACTAAGAGAGAAAGATTAATGGGTCTGATTAAATGGCATTTAATCAGATTGGGCCCAAAAGCCCAAAAGGGAAAGAGAAGGCTTTTAATGACTAAAAGCCAAGTCTCTTCTTCCAACCCTAAGACACCCAGCCGCGATCTCTCTCTCTTTCTGGCGCCTCCCTCAGCTCGGTCTAGCAACCAGTTTCCTGTGATTGCGTGTGTGAGCCTTTGGAGGATTCATCCCTTGGTGTATCTCCCTGATCTCTGACCTGTTCATCAATTCCGCTGCAAACAAACAGGTAAAAGGTGAGATCATAATGTTTCTAAATAAGAACACCTAGATCTAATGCATGTTTAGGTTGATATCAATATGAGAATTGAATCAGGATCAACCGAAACTTCCAACAGTGGTATCAGAGCCATTGGTTCTTAGGTTTCTTGTTTTAGATTCATGTTTAGGTTGTTTAATCTGTTTAGAATTGTTTTTGAATCAATTACTGATAAGATAAAACAGTTAAGAATCAGAATTGAACTCTAAACACACAAGAAAAATCGCAAAACCTGAGCTATATGACTCAGATTTGCGATCGGATTGAATCGGCATGGCCGGTTGGTCGGATTGGACCGGTCGGACGCGGATCGGACGGATGGATCGGATCGGATCGGTCGACCGATCGCAGTCGATCATCGCGTCGAGTTGATCGCGTCGTCCCGGTCGCGTCCGGCTGTGCGTCGCGTCCCGATTGCTCGGCGATCGTGGAGCGTCCGTCCCGGCTGCACCGTCCCGATGGCCCGTCCCGGCTGCGTATCGCCTCGATCTCGGATCGGTTGGTTCGCGGCTGAGCGGCTGGCCGATGCTTTCTTGGAAAGGAAGCTAGGTCACGACCAACTCGGTTTGGTTCGTGACCAAATCGGTTCGGTTCAAGGCTCGGTTCAAAACTTAATTAAAATCTTCGTTCTGGTTTAATAAACAGATTAATAATTTTATTAAATCTGGTTAAACCGGAATAAGGAATCCAATGTCGAAAGAAATATTGGATTTAGTGCCTAAACCAGGAATTTCTAATTTGATTTGGTTGGACCAAATAAATTGAGAAATTCCGGTTTAGTAAATAACCGGTTGACAATTGTGGTCATCGTAGTAATTAAAACTTGGTTAGACCAGTTTTAATGAACCAGACCGGTTATGTCAATTAATTGGACAATTGGGTCATGTCTTGGACATGGACCAATTCTTGGGCCTCGGGCCAAGAAGTTAAAACAATTGGGCCAGTTAATTGAGTCTTTCTTCAGATTAATTTAAAATCTATTTTATAAAATAAAATTATAAAGTCGTTTTTAAATTAATGTTTCCGAAATTTTATAATTAGAAAGTTTCTTAAAATAGAATTTTCTGAATTTGCGGGTTTTGGATTTTAAAGAAGTTTCTAAAGTTAGAAAGTTTCCGGTTTTAGAAAGTTTCCAATTTTAGAAAGTTTCTAAAAATAGTAGGTTTCCATAAATAGAAAGTTTCACGAAATAGTAATCTTCTATTTTGGGAATGATTTTAATAAACCTACGAACCTCAAACAATATCAAGCGTTGGATGTCTTGTCCAGGCTATGTCAGCTGTCAAAGCCCATTCAATTGCATTCATGGCCTTACAGTGTGAGGATGTCTGTTTTTGCGTGGGTAAGACGGTTTGTGATTCATAAATGTCATTGGGAGTCCCAGACATTAATGATTACATGACTGTATAGTCCGGTTTTCTTGACTAGGCCATCGGGAGTCCCGGGCCTTGAGACATCAGGGTGGATTGGGCCTCGGGCCCAAATTCACAACCAAGAGTTATATCACGGATATAATTAGCCGATATAGGGCTTACCGATATAAGCTAAGGTTGGGTGACGGCCAGTGGCCCACTTTGATCTTAGTTATATGTGGATCTTGGAATCATTATATTCTATTGAGGGTAACTTATGTTATTGAATATAATGCATGATTAATCATATTATACTTTAATACGAGATTAATCATTTTGAACATATAACTAATAACCTTTTTATTTATATATTTCAGATATGACTACTACAAGCACTCAAAACACATTCTCGATCCGGTCTGTTCTCGAGAAGGAGAAGCTGACTGGAACGAACTTCCTGACATGGTCAAGGAACTTGAGGCTGGTCCTCAAGCAGGAGAAGAAGGATTATGTCCTTCGAGATCCCCTCCCCGAGAGGCCTCTTGCCAATGCTGCCAGGACTCTGCACAATGCTTGGGAAAAGCATTCGTCAGATGAAAATGATGTTTATTGCCTGATGTTGGTGACAATGACTCCAGAGCTGCAAAAACAGTTCGAAAGTGTATTGTCTCCAATCGAGATCATGGCAAGCCTGAAATCGCTTTTTCAGGAGCAGGCTAGGACCGAGAGGTTCCAGACAGTTAAGAACCTCTTGGACTGTAAGTTGGCTGCGAATGCGGCAGTGAGTCCTCATGTGTTGAAGATGATGGGTTATCTGGATCATCTTCACAAACTCGACTGCCCAATCAGCCAGGAACTTGCCTGCGACATCATTCTGCAGTCTTTACCTGCAAGCTATGATCAGTTCATTCTGAACTTTAACATGCATGGCTTGAGTAAGACACTGCCTGAGCTTCACGGAATGCTCAAGACTGCAGAGCCCAACTTGAAGAAAACCGCCAAGGACCCCAATGTACTTATGGTACAAAAGGGCAAGGGGTTTAAGAAGTCTTCTGCTAAGGATAAGGGAAAGGCCAAGGGTGTCCAAGTCGAGGACAAGGACACGCCAAAGCCCAAGCCCAAGTCCAAGGCTGGGCCTACTGACATGTGCAGGTTCTGCAAAGAACTGGGGCATTGGAGAAGAGATTGCAAGAAATTCCAGGAAGGTCTAAAGGAATTAAAGAAGAAGACTTTCGAGACTTCTTCATCAGGTATTTTTGTTATAGAAGTTAATACAACTACTTCTGATAATACCTCATGGGTCATGGATACTGGTTGTGGGGCTCATATTTGTACTAATATGCAGGCACTCAGCAACAGTAGAAGGCTGAAGCAAGGACAAGTAGAGCTACGAGTTGGGAATGGAGCGAAAGTTTCAGCACTAGCTGTAGGAACTTACTTGTTGTCTTTACCTTCGGGATTGATTTTAGAACTTAATAATTGTTATTTTGTACCTGCTATAAGCAGAAATATTATTTCAATTTCTTTGTTGGATTTGGAAGGTTATGATTTTTCAGTTAAGAATAAATTATGTTCCTTCAATCGCAACAATTTGTTCTATGGTTCTGCCCCTCTTACGAATGGGCTTTACATACTCGATCAATCCGCGCCAATTTATAACATTAATACAAAACGGTTTAAACCTAATAAGGAAAACCGAACGTTTCTATGGCATTGTCGTTTAGGGCACATCAGCGAGAAACGCATCAAGAGGCTCCATTCGAATGGACTTCTTGGCTCATTTGACTTTGAGTCATGTGAGAAATGCGAATCCTGCATGATGGGCAAAATGACACGGGCCCCCTTTAATAAACCTAACGAGAGGGCCAGTGACTTATTGGGCCTGATACACACTGATGTGTGTGGCCCAATGTCCACTAATGCAAGAGGAAACTATCAGTACTTCATTACCTTTACTGATGATTTCAGTAGGTATGGATATGTTTATTTGATGAAACATAAGTCTGAATCTTTTGAGAAGTTCAGAGAATTCCAAAATGAAGTACAGAACCAACTTGGCAAAAGCATTAAGGCTCTTCGGTCCGACCGAGGAGGAGAATACTTAAGCCAAGAATTCAGTGATCATCTGAGAGAGTGTGGGATCGTATCCCAACTCACTCCTCCTGGAACACCTCAATGGAATGGTGTGTCTGAGAGGAGAAATCGGACCTTATTAGATATGGTTCGATCTATGATGAGTCACACAGACCTTCCAATATCCCTTTGGGGATATGCTCTGCTAACAGCAGTGTTCACACTAAACAGAGCGCCATCAAAAGCAGTAGCAAAGACACCATATGAATTATGGACTGGAGAAGCTCCAGTGCTGTCTTATCTAAGAATTTGGGGTTGTGAAGCCTATGTTAAGAGATTAATCTCAGATAAGCTCACACCAAAATCTGATAAATGCTACTTCATTGGTTATCCACGGGAAACCAAGGCTTATTACTTCTATCTACGTTCCGAGAACAAGATCTTTGTTGCCCGGGATTGTAACTTTCTTGAGAGAGAGTTTCTCTCTAAGAAAGACAGTGGGAGTAAAGTACTGCTTGAAGAAATTCAAGATGAACAGGATACCGCTCAACCTAATGAGGAAGAGCAGCAGGAGGATCTACAAGAAATTGTAGAGCCTGAACCTGTAGTACCTGAAGTTCGAAGATCCGGGAGGATCCGTCACGAACCCGAGAGATATCAGGGATTCCTCGTGACTGACTGTCATGATCTTTTGATCATTGATGGTGATGAACCATCGAACTTCAATCAAGCCATGATGGGCCCAGATTCCTCTAAGTGGCGCAAGGCCACTGATTCCGAAATGGACTCCATGTCGGTCAACCAAGTCTTTTCGTTGGTTGATTTGCCTGCTGGTGTAAAAGCCATCGAGTGCAAATGGATCTTCAAGAAGAAGATAGACGTGGATGGAAATGTCCAGATTTATAAAGCCAGGTTGGTGGCAAAAGGTTTCAGACAAGTTCACGGTGTGGACTACGATGAAACCTATTCACCGGTGGCTATGATGAAATCTATTCGGATTCTACTAGCAACTGCAGCTTTTCATGATTATGAAATTTGGCAGATGGACGTGAAAACCGCCTTCCTGAATGGTATTCTGGAAGAGGATGTGTATATGACGCAACCTGACGGTTACATAGATCCAAAGAATGCTGGGAAAGTATGCAAGCTTCATAAATCCATTTATGGATTGAAGCAAGCATCGAGGAGCTGGAATCTTCGTTTTGATGAAGCGATCAAGCAATTTGACTTTATCAGAAATGAAGAAGAACAATGCGTGTATAAGAAAACTAGTGGGAGCAAAATCGTTTTTCTTATTCTGTATGTTGATGACATACTGCTTCTCGGAAACGACATTCCAATGCTGAAGTCTGTAAAGGACTGGCTTGGAAGTTGTTTTTCCATGAAAGACATGGGTGAAGCCGCATACGTTCTTGGAATTAGGATCTATCGGGATAGACCTAAGAGGCTGATAGGCTTGTGTCAAGACTCATACATTGACAAAGTCCTACAAAGATTCAGCATGAAAGATTCCAAGAAGGGCTTCACGCCAATGGTACATGGCACAACGCTAAGCAAGAAGCAGAGCCCTACGTCGGCTGCTGAGCTTGAGCGCATGAAGAATATTCCTTATGCATCTGCAATAGGATCTGTCATGTATGCCATGATCTGTACTCGTCCTGATGTTGCTTACGCATTGAGCATGACGAGTAGATACCAGTCAAATCCAGGTGAAAACCATTGGATTGCCGTAAAGAACATCTTGAAGTATCTAAGACATACTAAGGATAAGTTCTTAGTGTACGGTGGAAGTGATGTGCTTAAAGTCAGTGGATTCACGGACGCAAGTTTCTAGACAGACACTGATGATTTCCGGTCACAGTCCGGTTATGTCTTTTGTCTGAATGGCGGTGCAGTAAGTTGGAGAAGCTCCAAGCAGGACACCGTTGCTGATTCCACTACGGAAGCTGAATATATCGCCGCCTCAGAAGCAGCGAAGGAAGCTGTTTGGATACGAAAGTTCATTATGGAACTAGGTGTGATACCAGATGCGGCTGAGCCTCTGGCACTGTTTTGTGACAACAATGGTGCTATAGCTCAGGCAAAGGAACCAAGATCACACCAGAAATCCAAGCATGTTCAAAGAAGATATCACTTGATACGTGACATCATTAATAGAAAGGAAGTCAAGATCAGCCGAGTTCCGACAGACGATAACGTCGCTGATCCGTTGACAAAGCCACTCCCAAGGCCTAAGCTCGAGTTCCTGACTGAAGCTGTAGGCATTAGAAACATTGAAATGTAATCTAAATTTGAGTGGGAGTTTTGTGAGCTTTATTTTAGTTATTTGATATGTTCTTGTAAAACATTATTTATGTTTTAATGAAATTATTATTTCAAGATTATTTTAACTGTGATGAAATAATCGTTCCAAAATGATATGAACCATTTTATAGGTCATCGAAGTAAATGATTTGATCTTGAGTCATCGAAGTCATTTAGCTTGATCATGAGATCCTATATTTGATAAATGTTTTATATCATCCTGTCCCTAGTCGAAGGTTGTTGAAATTGGAACACCAACAACCGTGTAAGACTGGATTGGTACGTGACTTATGACAAAGTCTCAGTGTGTCATAGATGCTCGGCATCAAAGTCAGTACATAGGTGTATGTTGGGAACATACGACCGGACAAGACCCGCTAATAAGAACTCTTCAGGATATTTATATCTGTGTCATAAGAGATTCTTACTACGACTATAGAGTATAGTCCTTAGACCTGAGTTCACATGCATGTGGCTGCATATGGACTGATGTACTTTGATCATTGTCTAACGCTATCATTCTGTGATAGCTATAAGGACCTTGTTTGGGTACATCATGAAATGAGTAGTTTACAGTGATGGAACAAGATGGGATTTGTCCCTCCAATATAAATGGAGTGAATATCTCTGGGCCAATCGGAGATTTGAATACTGGAAAACGCATGGCCATGCTCAAACGGACTTTCCCGAGTCGTTTGTATTGTCAGTATCAAATCAGAGTCCGATGAACAAGATTAGGCTTTATAAGGATGACACTAATCTTGCCTTATGACTAATCGAGATATTGAGACGAAAGGGATTATGAATACAGAGATTCCAGTTCAAGTGGGAGATTGTTGGAATTGTGTCCAGCAATCTCTGTACTGTCTCTATAACGTAAGAGTATGTCAGTGATCAGACATAAGTCATACAATTCTGGGGGTCATGATGGCTTGCTAGAGTCCGCTCATGATCTATAAGTCTTGGACTTATTGCCTTTATTGTATGATCCCATATGGGTCACACGCTTAAGCTAGCAGGAAATAATGTTGGAACGGCATAGCAGAAGTACGACAAAAGTGCTAGGCATTTGTCGTACTAAGAGAGAAAGATTAATGGGTCTGATTAAATGGCATTTAATCAGATTGGGCCCAAAAGCCCAAAAGGGAAAGAGAAGGCTTTTAATGACTAAAAGCCAAGTCTCTTCTTCCAACCCTAAGACACCCAGCCGCGATCTCTCTCTCTTTCTGGCGCCTCCCTCAGCTCGGTCTAGCAACCAGTTTCCTGTGATTGCGTGTGTGAGCCTTTGGAGGATTCATCCCTTGGTGTATCTCCCTGATCTCTGACCTGTTCATCAATTCCGCTGCAAACAAACAGGTAAAAGGTGAGATCATAATGTTTCTAAATAAGAACACCTAGATCTAATGCATGTTTAGGTTGATATCAATATGAGAATTGAATCAGGATCAACCGAAACTTCCAACACAATACCCACCCGGTTTTGGACAACAACAACCCCAAGCTTCCTCTTCATCGGGTTTGAATAATGAGTTTAAGGGTATGATGCAGCAACTTCTCCAAGGGCAAGCCTCAAGAGCTATGGAAGTACGGGATCTCAAGAGTGAGCTTCAGAACTTGACTTCAAGGGTCACAAACATGGAAAACAAAACCGCCTCTACATCCCGCACTCAAGGTACTTTACCCGGAAAATCTGAGCAAAACCCAAAGGAGTATATCAACGCTATCACATTGAGAAGTGGTAAGGAGTTGCAACATCATCAAGTACCCAAACCTAAGGTGCTTACTTCACTCAATGAGGACATTGAAGTTCAAGATGGGGAGGAGAATTCTGAAAATTCTGCTCTAAACAAGGAGAGTGATAGTGAGATTGCTAAGAGGAAAGGAAAGGCTGTAGTTGAGGAAGTAGTAGAGGACACACTGAAGAAGAAGGATGGTTTGTTTGTGCCACCACCTTATGAGCCTAAGCTACCCTTTCCGGGCAGATTCAAGAAGCAACTGTTAAAGAAGTATAAAGCCCTTTTCGACAAGCAAATGAAGAGTGTTGAGCTCACAATGCCTTTGATAGATGCATTCCTACTTGTTCCTCAATACAACAAGTTATTAAAGGATGCTATTAAGGAAAGGACTAAAGAAGTACAAGGAATGGTTATGCTTTCTCATGAGTGTAGTGCATTCATTCAAAGGACTATTGTACCAAGGAAGCTTGAGGATACGGGCAGTTTTACTCTACCATGTGCTATTGGTCCTTTTCGATTTGAGAGTTTCTTATGTGATCTTGGAGCAAGCGCAAGTTTTATGCCATTTTCAGTTGCTAAAAGGCGAGGGTTCTCCACCTACAAAGCTTGTAGGATCTCTTTACTCTTAGCAGATAGATCAGTGAGGTATCCAATTGGTCTCCTAGAAGATCTTCCGGTGAAAATAGGAGGATTTGAAGTCCCGACAGATTTTATTGTATTGGAGATGGATGAAGAACCGAAGGGTCCCTTAATTCTTGGGAGACCATTCCTTGCCACAGCTGGTGCAATTATAGATATCAAGAGAGGCAAGATAGATCTCAACCTTGGTAAAGACATAGTGCTCAACTTTGACATCAACAAAGTAATGAAGAATCCAACCATACAAGGGCAGATGTTCTATATTGAGACTATGGAGGACCTAGCTGATGAACTCCTGGAAGAGTTAAACATGAGTGACCCCTTGGAAGTTGCTTTGAAAAAAGACTGTGGGGAGTATGGATATCTTAGCAATGAGAGCTGGGCTTACATGAAGGCACTTGATTCACACAAGCCTTTGCTAGGAGAGGTTGGATACTTGGAGCTTGGATCAGATTCAGTGGGTAAGGAGATAGAGGTCTTTGCTATGGGTATGAAAGCTGATGGCGGCAAAGGAGTTGAGCTGTGCAAGGAGCAGCTTGTAGCTGATGATTGGAGCGAGGCGCCAAAGGTTGAGTTAAAGCCCCTTCCGCGGGGGCTTCGGTATGCATTTCTTGGCCCTAACTCTACTTATCCTGTCATTGTGAATGAGTTTCTGAGTGATGATGAGTTGATTGCTTTAACTACTGAATTGAAAAAGTTTAGAAAAGCAATAGGCTATTCCCTTGATGATATAAAAGGATTGTCACCTAGTTTATGCACTCATAGGATCCATCTTGAAAATGAATCTATGTCTTCTATTGAGCATCAAAGAAGATTGAATCCTAATCTTAAGGAAGTTGTCAAAAAGGAAATTCTTAAATTGCTTGATGCAGGGATAATCTACCCTATCTCGGACAGCACTTGGATTTCTCCCGTGCACTGTGTCCCGAAGAAAGGGGGGATTACAGCAGTTAAGAATGATAACAATGAATTAATCCCTACTAGGACTATCACCGGGCATAGGATGTGTATAGATTATAGAAAGTTAAATGCGCCTTCTAGAAAAGATCACTTTCCACTTCCGTTCATTGATCAAATGCTTGAGCGTCTTGCTAACCATCCTTTTTATTGTTTTCTCGACGAATACAGTGGGTTCTTTCAGATCCCGATACATCCAAATGATCAGAAGAAAACGACATTCACTTGTCCTTATAGCACCTTTGCTTATCGAAGGATGCCGTTTGGCTTGTGTAATGCACCGGCTACCTTTCAGTGGTGCATGATGTCCATTTTCTCGGATCTTATCGAGGATATCGTAGAAGTTTTCATGGATGATTTCTCTCTGTATGGCTCTTCTTTCTCTTCCTGTTTGCTTAATTAGTGCAGGGTCTTAAGGAGATGTGAAGAGACGAACCTCGTGCTTAACTGGGAAAAATGCCACTTCATGGTAACATAGGGCATTGTGTTGGGTCATAAGATTTCAGAGAATGGCATTGAAGTGGATAAGGCTAAAATAGAGGTGATGACAAGTCTTCAGCCGCCAAACTCAGTGAAAGGGATCCACAGTTTCTTGGGTCATGCCGGGTTCTACAGACGGTTTATCAAGGACTTCTCTAAGATCGCTAGACCACTCACTCGTCTACTGTGTAAGGAAACCGACTTTGTTTTTGATGAGGAGTGTTTGACTGCGTTTCACCAAATTAAAGAAGCTTTGATTAGTGCTCCGATTGTACAAGCTCCTGACTGGGAATTACCTTTCGAGATTATGTGTGATGCGAGTGACTATGCAGTTGGAGCAGTCCTTGGACAGAGGAAAGACAAGAAACTCCATGTCATATACTATGCTAGTAGGACATTGGATGATGCTCAAGTGAAATATTCAACGACTGAGAAGGAGCTTCTAGCTGTGGTGTTTGCTTTTGAGAAGTTCAGATCATACTTGGTTGGATCCAAGGTTGTGGTGTACACGGATCATGCTGCGTTGAGGTATCTTCTTGCCAAGAAAGATGCCAAGCCAAGGCTTCTAAGATGGATATTGCTGCTACAAGAGTTTGATTTGGAAATCAAAGACAAGAAAGGTATCGAGAATGGAGTTGCGGATCACTTGTCGAGGTTGAGAATTGAAGATGATGTTCCTCTAGATGAATCTCTTCCGGAGGAACAACTCATGGCTGTCAAAGCAGTCAAGGAAGCTCATGACACAAGTAGGAAGCTGGAGGAGATTGGTTCCATTGAGGACAAGGAGCCGTGGTATGCGGATATAGTGAACTACTTGGCAGCCGGAAAGGAACCACCAAGTCTTGATAGCTACCAAAGGAAGAAATTCTTTAGAGATGTCAATCGGTACTATTGGGACGAGCCTTACCTATATACTTTGTGTAAGGATCAACTCTATAGAAGGTGCATAGCTGATGAAGAAGTGGGAGGTATTCTTCTACATTGTCATGGGTCAGTTTATGGTGGTCACTTCGCTACCTTCAAGACGGTTCAAAAAGCTCTACAAGCTGGGTTTTGGTGGCCTACAATGTTTAAAGATGCCCAAGAGTTCATCTCCAAGTGTGATCCTTGTCAAAGAAAGGGGAACATCAGTAGAAGAAATGAGATGCCTCAAAACCCCCTTCTTGAAGTTGAAGTGTTTGATGTTTGGGGCATTGACTTCATGGGACCCTTCCCATCCTCTTATGGGAATAGTTACATCCTAGTGGCTATGGATTATATGTCTAAATGGGTAGAATAAGTGGCGAGTCTGACGAATGACGCCAAGGTTGTGATAAAGCTATTCAAGAGCATCATCTTCCCAAGGTTTGGGATCCCGAGGATTGTGATTAGTGATGGAGGCTCCCACTGTTGGAATTGTGTCCAGTAATCTCGGTACTGTCTCTAGAAAGTAAGAGTATGTCAATGATCAGACATAAGTCATATAATACTGGGGGTCATGATGGCTTGCTAGAGTCCGCTCATGATCTATAAGTCTTGGACTTATTGCCTTTATTATATGATCCCATATGGGTCACACGCCTAAGCTAACGGGAAAATACGAAGGAACGGTTTAGCAGAAGTACGGTAAAAGTGCTAGGCATTTACTGTACTTAGAGAGAATAAAGGGCCTGATTAAATCCATGGGATTTAATCAGAACTGAGAATTGGGCCCAAAAGCCCATGAGAACTAAAGGGAGTTTTAATGAATAAAACTTGACCTAAAGCTCTCTAATTTTCTCAGCTTCTGCGCCTCCCTTAGCCTCTCTCTGCGCCTCCTCTCTGTCTGGTCTAGCAGCCAATTCCCGAGCGTGCGTGTGTGAGCCTTTGGAGGATCCATCTCTTGGTGGTTCTGCTGATCTCTGACCTTACCTCCCATTCCGCTGCATAAACAAGGTAAAAGGTGAGATCCATTAAGTTTCTAAATAAGAGAACCTAGATCTGCATGTTTAGTAGGATGAATCAATCTGGGAATTGAATCAGGAAACACTAAACGATCCAACAGTGGTATCAGAGCCATTGGTTCTGTGGTTTTTCTTGTTTAGAATCTTGTTTAGGATTGTTTAAGAAGTGTTTTTGAATCAACCTACTGATAAGGAAAAACACTTAAGAAACAAAGAATTAAAACCTAAACAAACAACAAATCGCATGATCCGATCTATATGAATCGGTATGCGTCGGAGTGTTGATCGGTATCGGATCACACGTCCGGATCGGCTGACTCACGGACCGATCTTTGGATCGAGTCGCGTGGTCGTGTTGATCGCGAGAGTTGGGCCGTACGCGTCCTGCATCTCTCGGCCATGATCGTCCCGATCGTCCAGCTCCCGTCCCGCGTCCAGATCGCTCGGCGATCGCATGACGCACGACCCGGCTGTCCCGATCGCTCGGCGATCGCGTGAAGCCAACGACCCGAGCTCGACGATCGATCGTCCCGTCCCGTCCCGTCCAGCTGCCGTCTCGATCTCGGATCGTTTGCGTGCGGCTTGCGGCTGGGCGATGGTGATCGTGGAGCTAGGTCACAACCATGATTGGTTCGTGACCAATACGGTTCGGTTCGGTTTAAAATTTTATTAAAATTAAACGTCGCGGTTTAATAAACAGATTTAATAATTTTTATTAAGTTGTGGTTAAACCGGGATAAGAAATCCAAAGTCGAAAATTGGATTTTGTGCCTAAACCAGTGATTTTCTAATTTGATTTGGTCGGACCAAATAAATTGAGAAAATCCGGTTTAGTAAATAACCGGTTGACAATTGTGGTCATCGTAGTAATTAATTTTGGTTAAGACCAATTTTAATGAACCAGACCGGTTATGTCATTTAATTGGACAATTGGGTTATGTCTTGGACATAGACCAATTCTTGGGCCTCGGGCCAAGAAGTTAAAACAATTGGGCCAATTATTTGAGTCTTTTCTTCAGAATTAATTTAAAATTTATTTTTATAAAATAATTATAAAAATCGATTTTTTAAAAATTAATAAGTTTCCAAAATTTTGAAATTAGAAAGTTTCTTAAATTAGAAGTTTCTAGATTTGCATGTTTTGGATTTTAGAAAATTTCCATTATTAGAAAGTTTCCAATTTTAGGAAGTTTCCAATTTTAGAAAGTTTCCAAAATTAGTAGGTTTCCCAAAAAAGGAAAGTTTCCAAAAATAGTAATCTTCTATTTTGGGATGAATTTTTAATAAACCTACAAACCTCAAATAATATCAAGCGTTGGATGTCTTGTCCAGTCTATGTCAGCTGTCGAAGCCCATTCAATTGTATTCATGGCCTTACAGTGTGAGGGTGTCTACTTTTGCGTGGATAAGACGGTTTGTGATTCATAAATGTCATTGGGAGTCCCAGACATTAATGATTACATGACTGTATAGTCTGGTTTTCTTGACTAGGCCATCGGAAGTCCCGGGCCTTGAGACATCAGAGTGGATTGGGCCTCGGGCCCAGATTCACAACCAAGAGTTATATCACGGATATAATTAGCCGAGATAGGGCTTACCGATATAAGCTAAGGTTGGGTGATGGCCAGTGGCCCATTTTGATCTTAGTTATATGTGGATCTTGGAATCATTATATTCTATTGAGGGTAACTGATGTTATTGAATATAATGCGAGATTAATCATATTAAATATAATAAGAGATTAATCATATTGAACATATTAACTAAAATTCTTTTATCTTAAATTTCAGTTATGACTAGCACAAACAATCAAAACACTTTCTCGATCCGGTCTGTCCTTGAGATGGACAAGCTGAACGGATCAAATTTCTTGACTTGGTCGCGGAACCTGAGGCTTGTCCTCAGGCAGGAGAG
This sequence comes from Orychophragmus violaceus, assembly GCA_030180135.1. Taxonomy (NCBI): domain Eukaryota; kingdom Viridiplantae; phylum Streptophyta; class Magnoliopsida; order Brassicales; family Brassicaceae; genus Orychophragmus; species Orychophragmus violaceus. The sequence goes on from CM058232.1 coordinate 13,630,823, forward strand.
AAAGGACTATGTTCTTGAGAGAGCTCTCCCCGTGAGGATCGGGTCCAATGCTTCTCATGCAGTATATGATGCTTGGAATAAGCATTATAATGATGCGGTAGATGTGCGTGGTCTGATATTGGCTACCATGGACTCAGACTTGCGGAAGCAATATGAGAACATGGAGTCGCCAATAGAGATGATCAGCAGCCTGAAATTGAAATTTCAGGAGCAGATAAGAGTGGAGAGATACCGGTTGGTTAAGTCTCTCACTAACTGCAAGCTACCAAATGATCATCCAGTGAGTCCTCATGTCAGTAAAATGATGGGTTACATTGATAACCTGAGGAAACTGGATTATCCAGTTAGCCAAGAATTGGCAACTGAGATCATTCTACAGTCACTGCCGTCAAGCTATGATAAGTTCAGAAGGAACTATATCAAGAAAGGCTTAACGAAGACGCTGACTGAACTGCATGATATGCTCAAGACAGTTGAGCCAAACGTGAAGAGTACCCTGAATAATCTCATGAATGAGAAGGGTAGGTTTACTAAACCTAATGCTGACAAGGGTGAAGGCAAAGTTGTCCAGATTTTGAATCATGGCAAGCGTGTGTCTTCTGAGCCCGAGTCAGATACCTCTTACGTTGGTAAGTGCTGCTACTGTAAAGAGACTGGGCATTGGAAGAGAAATTGCATTAAATTCATGGAAGATGATGAGGAGTTGAAGTTGATGTATGAGACTACTTCCTCAGGTATTCATGTTATTACTTCAAGTTCTACCTTATAGGTATTGGATACTGGTTGTGGCACTGATATTTGTTATAATATGCAGAGCCTGGGCAACAGTAGAACTTTGAAGGAAGGGCAAGTGAAACTACATGTCTGGAAGGAGCTTGGGATGCTGCCTCAGCCGTAGGGTTTTCACTTATAGATCCCTTTGAGGCTTGGTTTTGTATTAAGTAATTGCTACAATGTACCTGCTTTAAGCAGAGTTGTCTTTCATTTTCTTGTAAGAATTTGAATGTTTTTCATTTTGATAAAAGACAAGTTTTGTTCTTTTGATCTTAATGAAATATTATTTGTAGCACCCTATTCAAGGAATGGGTTTTATATCTTAAACCAAAAGAGTGCCTAAATGTAACATAAATACCAAATTGGTTTAAATCTGATGAATTAAACCTGATTTTTCTTGGCATAAAAGTCTTGGTCACATAGAGTAAGTCGGATTCAGAAATCCCATAGTTATGCACTATTGGGCTCATTTGATCGGATATCTTATGAGACTTGAATTCTGTTTACTGGACCAAAAGACAAAGGGGCCTATCTTAGCCGAGCTAGAGAAAGGCCCAAAGGCTTATTGGAGATTGAACATACTCATGTATGTGGTCCGATGAGCAGTAATGCCAGAGAAAATTTCCTGTACTTCATTGTCTCTACTGATTAATTCAGTGAGTAAGACTGTGTTCATTTGATGAGACACAAGTCGGAATTCTTTGACATGGTCGAAAGAGTTCCAAAATGAGGTATAGAATCTAAGTGACAGAAGTATTAAGACTCTGAATTAAATCACGAGTGAGAATACTTGAGTCATTAATGGTGTGATCATCTGAATGAGTGTGAAGTCGTCTCACAGCTCAATTCTCCTGAAAACCTTGAGGTGTTTCTGTGAGAAAGAATCAGATCTTATTAGAAATGATTAAAGATGAGTCGCACGAATCTTCCATAATATTATTTAAGAATAACGCTCTAAAATATCTAAGTTTATGCTGAAATAGTTCCACCAATATCAGTTGAAAGACACCACGTAAATGTGGACTGGAATCGATCCAAATTCGTCTTTACTGAGTATTTGTAGTTGTGCTACTTCGCTGGTTGACCTAGGGAAACCAAGGCTTGTTACTTTTTACGTCCATTCTGTTTTCTAAGAGGGGAAGTTACTTTCCAAGAAGAACAGTGGGAGTAAAATCGTAACTCGAAGAAATTCGAAAAATACAGGAGGCTGCTCAACCTGTTGAGGGGGAGCAGCGGATGGATTTACAGATTTCTGTAGAATCTACACCTGTGGAGCCTGAAGTTCGCAGATATGAATGAATCAGTCACTAATCCGAGAGTGATTTCTCGTCATTAGTAGAACCTGAAAATCATTGAAAGTTCGCATGATCTGATGATCATTGAAAGCGACGAATCTGCGAAATTCAAAGAAGCGAAAGTGAGCCCGGACTCCGAAAAATTACATTTTGTGTAAGTTAGCTTCATCGATCCATTCATGGATGGAAGCAAACATATCGGAGTTGAAATCTTCGTTCTGTTGAAATAGTCAAGGTTTTGACTTAAACAGGAACGAAATGGAACTGTGCGTTTACTAAAAGATAAGTGGGAGCAATATTGCATTTCTCATAGTGTATGTCGATGACATACTGATTCTCGGATATAACGTCCCAATGCTGCAGTCGGTAAAGGACTGGCTTGGGAGTTAGTTTTATGATTGACATGGGTAAAGCCACGTAGTTCTTGGATTTTGGATCTAAAGATAGAGATCCGAAAGAGCTGGTAGGACAAAGTCAGGATTCTTAAATTGACAAAGTTTTACACGTTTCAGCATTCCAAGAAGGGTTTTATGCCAATGTCACATGGCATTACGTTAAGCAAGACACAGTGTCCTAAGATAACTGCTGAGCTTAAATGCATGGATAAGATTCCATATGCGTCGGCAATTGGATCCATCATGTATGCCATGAAACGTACTTGTTTGATGTTGTTTTAATGTTAAGCAAGACAAGTAAAGACCAGTCAAATCCAGCAAAGAATCACTGGATTGCCGTAAAGAATATCCTAAAGTATTCAAGGAATACTAAGGATAAATTCTTGATTTACGGAGAAAGTGAGGTGCTACGAGTCGGTAGAGTCTGAAAGGCAAGTTTCCAACGGACAAAGATGATTTCCGGTCACAGTCTGGTTATATCTTGTGTCTGTCTGGCGGTGCAAGGCACTGTTGCTGACTCCATGACTTAAGCTGAACATTTCGCAGTTTGGAAAGCGGCGAAAGAGGTTGTTTGGAAGGAAGAGTTCGTCACTGAACTTGATGTGATTCCCAGCATAGATGAGACTAGCTGCACATCAGAGGTCCAAACACCTTGAGGGTAGGTATAACCAATTCCGTGAGATAAATGACAGAGATGTTAAGTAGATCAGCAAGTTTCAATGAATGAGAACGTTGCTAATCTATTAACGAAGCCACTCCTTAGGCCTAAGCACGAGTCGCGGACTGTTGCTGTAGGATAAGTGAAATTAAGATGCAGTCTTAATTTCAGTGGGAGTCATTAAAGGGCTTTATTTAGTTATTAGATATGTTCTTGTAAAACATTTAAGATGTTTAATGAAATTATTATTTCAAGATTATTTTAACTGTGATAAAATAATCGTTCCAAAATGATATGAACCATTTTATAGGTCATCGAAGTAAGTGACTTGATCTTGAGTTATCAAAGTCATTTAGCTTGATCATGAGACCCTATATTTGATAGATGGTTTATATCATCCTGTCCCTAGTCGAAGGTTGTTAAAATTGGAACACCAACAACCGTGTGAGACTAGATTGGTATGTGACTTATGACAAAGTCTCAGTGTGTCATAGATGCGCGGCATCAAAGTCAGTACATAGGTGTATGTAGGGTACATACGACCGGACAAGACCCGATTATAAGAACTCTTCAGGATATTTATATCTGTGTCATAAGAGATTCTTACTACGACTATAGAGTATAGTCCTTAGACCTGAGTCCGCATGCATGTGACTGCACATGAACTAATGCGCTTTGATCATTGTCTAATGCTGTCGTTAAGCGATAGTTATAAGGACCTTGATTGGGCATATTATGAAATGAGTAGTTTACAGTGATGGAACAAGACGGGATTTGTCCCTCCAATATAAATGGAGTGAATATCTCTAGGCCAATCGGAGATTTGAATACTGGAAAAATGCATGGCCATGCTCAAACGGACTTTCCGAGTCGTTTGGATTGTCAGTATCAAATCAGAGTCCGATGAACAAGATTAGGCTTTATAAGGATGACACTAATCTTGCCTTATGACTAATCGAGATATTGAGACAAAAGGATTATGAATACAGAGATTCCAGTACAAGTGGGAGATTGTTGGAATTGTGTCCAGTAATCTCGGTACTGTCTCTAAAAGTAAGAGTATGTCAATGATCAGACATAAGTCATATAATACTGGGGGTCATAATGGCTTGCTAGAGTCCGCTCATGATCTATAAGTCTTGGACTTATTGCCTTTATTATATGATCCCATATGGGTCACACGCCTAAGCTAACGGGAAAATACGAAGGAACGGTTTAGCAGAAGTACGGTAAAAGTGCTAGGCATTTACTGTACTTAGAGAGAATAAAGGGCCTGATTAAATCCATGGGATTTAATCAGAACTGAGAATTGGGCCCAAAAGCCCATGAGAACTAAAGGGAGTTTTAATGAATAAAACTTGACCTAAAGCTCTCTAATTTTCTCAGCTTCTGCGCCTCCCTTAGCCTCTCTCTGCGCCTCCTCTCTGTCTGGTCTAGCAGCCAATTCCCGAGCGTGCGTGTGTGAGCCTTTGGAGGATCCATCTCTTGGTGGTTCTGCTGATCTCTGACCTTACCTCCCATTCCGCTGCATAAACAAGGTAAAAGGTGAGATCCATTAAGTTTCTAAATAAGAGAACCTAGATCTGCATGTTTAGTAGGATGAATCAATCTGGGAATTGATTCAGGAAACACTAAACGATCCAACACCCACTTCATCAACAAACTTTTTGAGAGCCTCTTGAAGAAGTATGGAGTTAAGCACAAGGTTGTAACACCATATCACCCTCAAGCAAGTGGGCAAGTTGAAGTGTCCAACCGGAAAATCAAGGCTATCTTGGAGAAGACTGTAGGAGCTTCTAGAAAGGATTGGTCTAAGAAGCTCGATGTTGCGCTATGGGCTTATAGGACGGCATTCAAGACTCCCCTTGGAACCACTCCATTCAATATGCTATACGGGAAATCTTGTCACTTACCGGTTGAGGTGGAATACAAGGCTATGTGGGCTGTCAAGTTGCTGAACTTTGACATCAAGACCGCGACTGAGTAGAGATTGATTCAACTGAACCAGTTAGATGAGATAAGGCTTGAGGCTTTTGAAAGCTCAAAAATCTACAAAGAGAGAACCAAGCTCTTCCATGACAAGCTCATTTTGAAGAAAGAGTTCAAGGAAGGGGATCTTGTGTTTCTCTTTAACTCTCGGTTGAAGCTTTTTCCTGGGAAGCTTAAGTCTAGATGGTCGGGACCGTTCAAGGTGAAGGAAGTGAGGCCGTATGGAGCTGTTGTGCTTTGGGGTAAATCCGATGAAGAGTTCACGGTTAATGGTTAAAGGCTCAAACACTACTCAGTTTCCGATGCTATTGAGGAAACGACTTCGGTTCCACTCTCTAGCCCTCCCTCCGCCTAAAAACCCGGTTTGAAAAAGTCGAGCTTAACGACTTTAAACAAAAGCGCACTTGGGAGACATTCCCATGTTTATCATTGTAAATAAGATTTTATGCTTGTCATTTTTAATGTTTTTCCTTGAGTTTTTATCAGGTTTTGGTGTATTTGGTAAAGTTGTGGACTCATCGGTGCTAAGTAAGAGCCATGGGAGTGAAGGAAGAAGAGACAGGGAGTCAGTATCGACATCCGTATCGGTTGGCCAAGCCGATACGGAATTCCCAGAAAAAAATCCGAGAGCTGATATCGATCTCCGTATCGGCTGGCCATGCCGATACGGATTTGGGAAATTTAGTCCGAGACTCGATATTGGTTGGCGTATCGGCTGGCCAAGCCAATACGGAATTTCTTCATTTAAATCGAGAGTTAATATCGACCTCCGTATCGGCTGGCCAAACCGATACAGATTCTCGGGAAGAAACAATATCGGTCACCGTATCGGTTGGCCAGACCGATACGGGGTGCGGAAATTAAAACCGAGACATCATATCGGCTGGCGTATCGGTTGGCCAGGCCGATACGCCCCTTAGTCCAGGTAAGTTCTCTCGACCCTAAACCGGATTTAAACCAGATTTTTGACCAAAAAGCTCCGATTTGACCAAGTGGGTCCCGCCGTCTCCCCTTCTTCTTTCCTCCTACGCGTTTCTCTCTCTCCTCCTACTTCCTCTTGCGATTTCAACAAGAAAGTTTTCAAGTTTTCAAAACCCTCTATCTCACTCATTTCTCAACCAAAATTCGAGATTTAAAGCTCTAAATTCACATTTTTCTTAGCTCTATCACTTGCAATCACCCTCTACCATCATCTCTCATCAACCAAGCAAGGTATAATTCACTCTCTCTCAATTTCAGTTTGAACAAAAATTGACAAATTTTTAGAACTCGAATTTGTGGCTGTTTGTTTGATGATGCTTGTTAGAAACCCTTGCTAGAATGTTTCTAGATGATTACCCAACTTAATTACGCCCTAGGATTTCTTGAATTTGACTTTCAAAGATTAGGGTTCTTGAGAATTTAGATTTTCAAAAATTTTGGGGTAAACTCGAATTGATGGTTTCTAATGGTGCAATTGATAGTTTCTAGCTTGTAGGAGTGAGACTACTCAATTTGATTGAGTTTCGTTTCACAAAAATTTCAAAATGCGTGTTGAGAGCCTTTGTTCGATGAGAATGTGAATTGTTTGAGAATGTGATTGACTTGTTGGTAAATTATGCCTATGATGAGATTGAATTGAGAATGGTTGCGATGCTTTAGCTTGTTTGCTCCATTGAAATTGAAAAATTATGCAATTGTTAAGCTTTTACAATTGTTGATCATGGATACTTCAAGCTATTATTCATTGTGTCGTTGGATTGTGCCATGTGATGATTCGTTCTTTGAGTTTTCTTTTGTAGGACAATGACTAAATCACGCGCCAACCCAAAACCAAAGGCAAAATCATCGGAACAAGATGTGGGGACTTCCTCAAAAGGAAAGGGGATAGCTGTTGAGGAAGTAGCTCCAGAGATCACAAGGAAGGTGATTGAGGCGTCACCAATGCAATATACTCCTTCTGAAATCTTTGACAAGCTGGAGAAGATACCGTTTTGGCCAACACGGTATCCTCACGTCCCAACCCTTACAGCTCTTGGACTGCTAGAAGACTACGATAAGATTGTGGAAAACATGGGACTCAAGTCCTTCTTCACCGTCTTCAGTGATGGCTATCAGAGCTCAGCCTGCCAGTTCCTTGCAACCATGAAGGCAACGGTCAACCTGAGAAAGGCAGCCTTGAGAGGAGAAGTGAGCCGAGGAAAGATAGATTTCACGATGGGCAGGAAGAAGTACTCTATGACCTTCGAGGAGATAAGTTCAATCTTCGGTTTTGAGGAGAATGGTGCTCAGCTAGGCTGTTCCATCCCCATTGACAAGGAAGACCTCCATGATTTGTGGTTCATGATAGCCACTGGGCCGTATAAGGCGGGGGGAATGAAATCTGCGAGGCTCCGGCACCCGGCTATTCGGTACGTGCACAAGGCACTAGCCCACACTCTGTTTGCTAGAAAAGAGACGGGCCAAATCACAGAAATGGAGATGAATCTCCTGTACATCGGATTGCAGCCACTTCTGCTCACATTTCCCAGCGGCAGAACGATACCACCCGTTGAGCGCCCACCGATCTACACAGCCATTCTAGTTGAGCGCCCACCGAGCTACACAGCCATTCTAGTTGAGCGCCCACCGAGCTACACAACCATTCTAGTTGAGCAGTTTGCGGTTCACCGGGATTGGGCAACTTCTGTCAAGGATTCTGACCCCAAGTTCACCATGGGTGGGTTGATCACACCTTTGCTTAAGGCAAAGAAGATTAAGCTAGAAGGCAGTTTGGGGGAAAAGATATTTGGCCAGCCTACGCCGGTGGCATGGTTGGACGAACCTCAGTTGATCAAGACCCATTATCTAGGCTCCAAATCGCCTCCGGTTCGTCACCTCTTCAGGATGTGTTCAGACACACAATATGAGGAGAAGTTTCTGCTTCCAAACCCCACGATCACGAGCTGTGCCAACAGGGCCAACATCAGGTTTATGCCGGGAATGGCGCATCAGTTCGAGCCCCGCACACCGCGGAGAGCACCTGCAGCCGGTTCAGATTCTCCCGACGCACCTGCTGGGGTGTATGGGCTGCATAGGTACTACATAGAGCCATTGGATGACCCGATCGCGAACAAGACAGTCAGTGCACTGAGGGACCAGAACCGGGACCTTCAAAGGCAAAGTAAATGGCAAGGAAGGAACATCAAGAAGCTGGCTACCTGCTTGAAGAAAGTCACCAAGGTTCTGAAGATGATCGTGGGGAAGAAGGATAAGAGTGGTGCTACGGGACAGACTTCCACATCCCGAGAGGCTCAGGCTGGTTTGGCGGAGCTTCGGGCAGCAACTGAGGAAGTGATCGGTGAAGCCGATGATCTGGTTGAGCAGACAGAGTTAGAGCAGGGGAGGTACTCAGTTGCTGGACATGAGACAGGAGGAAATGCGCGCATGGCTCACGATTCCTACTACGAGCCTCACCGCCATTCCGCACGAGAGGACAGAAGGCAGAAGAGAAGAGCCATGAGGACACCGTCCTGCTCCTCATCCAACCGACATACTCCATGGGGGAATCATTGAAGGATTGTTTAGTTGATCCTGATTCAATTCTTAGATTCATATCAACCTAAACATGCGGATCTAGGTTCTTCTCAGAATAGAAACATATGATGATCTCACCTTATACCTGTTTGCAGCGGAAATAGATGGTATGTCTGAGATCAGAGAAACACCGAGGGATGAATCCTCCAAAGGTTCACACACGCGATCACAGGAAACAGCTTCTAGACCACAAGGAGCTCGGCGCAAAAGAGAGAGAGGGTTTTCGGCTGGGGCTAGGGTTAATTGTCCAGAAACTCGAGTTTTACCTTATAAAACTTGTCCGGTTCCGTTTGGGCCATTTGGCCCAAACACCAATTAACTCTACGGTATTCGCGCACTGTGTCGACCGACACACCTTGTGTGTCGATCGACACACAGTGCCTAAACCGTTTTATTCTCTCTAAGTACAGTAAATGCCTAGCACTTTTACCGTACTTCTGCTAAACCGTTCCTACACATTTTCCTGTTAGCTTAGGCGTGTGACCCATATGAGATCATATAATAAAGGCAATAAGTCCAAGACTTATAGATCATGAGCGGACTCTAGCAAGCCATCATGACCCCCAGTATTATATGACTTATGTCTGATCATTGACATACTCTTACTTTCTAGAGACAGTACCGAGATTACTGGACACAATTCCAACAATCTCCCACTTGTACTGGAATCTCTGTATTCATAATCCTTTTGTCACAATATCTCGATTAGTCATAAGGCAAGATTGGTGTCATCCTTATAAAGCCTAATCTTGTTTATCGGACTCTGATTTGATACTGACAATCCAAACGACTCGGGACAGTCCGTTTGAGCATGGCCATGCATTTCCAGTATTCAAATCTCCGATTGGCCTAGAGATATTCACTCCATTTATATTGGAGGGACAAATTCCGTCTTGTTCCATCACTGTAAACTATTCATTTCATAATGTACCCAAACAAGGTCCTTATAACTATCGCAGAACGATAGCGTTAGACAATGATCAAAGTGCATCAGTCCATGTGCAGTCACATGCATGCGAACTCAGGTCTAAGGACTATACTCTATAGTCGTAGTAAGAATCTCTTATGACACAGATATAAATATCCTGAAGAGTTCTTATAAGCGGGTCTTGTCCGGTCGTATGTTCCCAAACATACACCTATGTACTGACTTTGATGCCGCGCATCTATGACACACTGAGACTTTGTCATAAGTCACGTACCAATCCAGTCTCACACGGTTGTTGGTGTTCCAATTTCAACAACCTTCGACTAGGGACGGGATGATATAAACATCTATCAAATATAGGGTCTCATGAACAAGCTAAATGACTTCGATGACTCAAGATCAAGTCATTTACTTCGATGACCTATAAAATGGTTCATATCACTTTGGAACGATTATTTCATCACAGTTAAAATAATCTTGAAATAATAATTTCATTAAACATAAGAATGTTTTACAAGAACATATCAAATAACTAAATAAAAGCCCTCAAACTCCCACTCAAATTTAGATTACATTTCTATGTCTCTAATGCCTACAGCTTCAGTCAGAAACTCGAGCTTAGGCCTTGGGAGTGGCTTTGTCAACGGATCAGCGACGTTATCATCTGTCTGAACTCGGCTGATCTTGACTTCCTTTCTATTAATGATGTCACGTATCAAGTGAAATCTTCTTAGAACATGCTTGGATTTCTGGTGTGATCTTGGTTCCTTTGCCTGAGCTATAGCACCATTGTTGTCACAAAACAGTGCCAGAGGCTCAGCCGCATCTGGTATCACACCTAGTTCAATAATGAACTTCCGTATCCAAACAGCTTCCTTCGCAGCTTCTGAGGTGGCGATATATTCAGCTTCTGTAGTGGAATCTGCAACAGTGTCTTGCTTGGAGCTTCTCCAACTGATTGCACCGCCATTCAGACAAAAGATATAACCGGACTGTGACCGGAAATCATCTTGGTCTGTCTGGAAACTTGCGTCCGTGAATCCACTGACTTTAAGCACATCACTTCCACCGTACACTAAGAACTTATCCTTAGTATGTCTTAGATACTTCAAGATATTCTTTACGGCAATCCAATGGTTTTCACCTGGATTTGACTGGTATCTACTCGTCATGCTCAATGCATAAGCAACATCAGGACGAGTACAGATCATGGCATACATGACAGATCCTATTGCAGATGCATAAGGAATATTCTTCATGCGCTCAAGCTCAGCAGCCGTCGTAGGGCTCTGCTTCTTGCTTAGCGTTGTGCCATGTACCATCGGCGTGAAGCCCTTCTTGGAATCCTTCATGCTGAATCTTTGTAGGACTTTGTCAATGTATGAATCTTGACACAAGCCTATCAGCCTTCTAGATCTATCCCGGTAGATCCTGATTCCAAGAACGTATGCGGCTTCACCCATGTCTTTCATGGAAAAACAACTTCCAAGCCAGTCCTTTACGGACTTCAGCATTGGAACGTCGTTTCCGAGAAGCAGTATGTCATCGACATACAGAATAAGAAATACAATCTTGCTCCCACTAGATTTCTTATACACGCATTGTTCTTCTTCGTTTCTGATGAAGTCAAATTGCTTGATCGCTTCATCAAAGCGAAGATTCCAGCTCCTCGATGCTTGCTTCAATCCATAAATGGATTTATGAAGCTTGCATACTTTTCCAGCATTCTTTGGATCTATGTAACCGTCAGGTTGTGTCATATACACATCCTCTTCCAGAATACCATTCAGGAAGGCGGTTTTCACGTCCATCTGCCAAATTTCATAATCATGAAAAGCTGCAGTTGCTAGTAGAATCCGAATAGATTTCATCATAGCCACTGGTGAATAGGTTTCATCGTAATCCACACCGTGAACTTGTCTGAAACCTTTTGCCACCAACCTGGCTTTATAAATCTGGACATTTCCATCCACGTCAATCTTCTTCTTGAAGATCCATTTGCACTCGATGGCTTTTACACCAGCGGGTAAGTCAACCAATGAAAACACTTGGTTGACCGACATGGAGTCCATTTCGGAATCAGTGGCCTTGCGCCACTTAGAGGAATCTGGGCCCATCATGGCTTGATTGAAGTTCGATGGTTCATCACCATCAATGATCAAAAGATCATGACAGTCAGTCACGAGGAATCCTTGATATCTCTCGGGTTCGTGACGGATCCTCCCGGATCTTCGAACTTCAGGTACTACAGGTTCAGGCTCTACAATTTCTTGTAGGTCCTCCTGCTGCTCTTCCTCATTAGGTTGAGCAGTATCCTGTTCATCTTGAATTTCTTCAAGCAGTACCTTACTCCCACTGTCTTTCTTAGAGAGAAACTCCCTCTCAAGAAAGTTACAATCCCGGGCAACAAAGATCTTGTTCTCGGAACGTAGATAGAAGTAATAAGCCTTGGTTTCCCGTGGATAACCAATGAAGTAGCATTTGTCAGATTTTGGTGTAAGCTTGTCTGAGATCAATCTCTTGACATAAGCTTCACAACCCCAAATTCTGAGATAAGACAGCACTGGAGCTTCTCCAGTCCATAATTCATATGGTGTCTTTGCTACTGCTTTCGATGGCGCTCTATTTAGAGTGAACACTGCTGTTAGCAGAGCATATCCCCAAAGGGATATTGGAAGGTCTGTGTGACTCATCATAGATCGAACCATATCCAATAAGGTTCGATTTCTCCTCTCAGACACACCATTCCATTGAGGTGTTCCAGGAGGAGTGAGTTGGGATACGATCCCACACTCTCTCAGATGATCACTGAATTCTTGGCTTAAGTATTCTCCTCCTCGGTCGGACCGAAGAGCCTTAATGCTTTTGCCAAGTTGGTTATGTACTTCATTTTGGAATTCTCTGAACTTCTCAAAAGATTCAGACTTATGTTTCATCAAATAAACATATCCATACCTACTGAAATCATCAGTAAAGGTAATGAAGTACTGATAGTTTCCTCTTGCATTTGTGGACATTGGGCCACACACATCAGTGTGTATCAGGCCCAATAAGTCACTGGCCCTCTCGTTAGGTTTATTAAAGGGGGCCCGTGTCATTTTGCCCATCATGCAGGATTCGCATTTCTCACATGACTCAAAGTCAAATGAGCCAAGAAGTCCATTCGAATGGAGCCTCTTGATGCGTTTCTCGCTGATGTGCCCTAAACGACAATGCCATAGAAACGTTCGGTTCTCCTCATTAGGTTTGAACCGTTTGGTATTAATGTTATAAATTGGCGCGGATTGATCGAGTATGTAAAGCCCATTCATAAGAGGGGCAGAACCATAGAACAAATTGTTGCGATTGAAGGAACATAATTTATTCTTAACTGAAAAATCATAACCTTCCAAATCCAACAAAGAAATTGAAATAATATTTCTGCTTATAGCAGGTACAAAATAACAATTATTGAGTTCTAAAATCAATCCCGAAGGTAAAGACAACAAGTAAGTGCCTACAGCTAGTGCTGGAACTTTCGCTCCATTCCCAACTCGTAGCTCCACTTGTCCTTGCTTCAGCCTTCTACTGTTGCTGAGTGCCTGCATATTAGTACAAATATGAGCCCCACAACCAGTATCCATAACCCATGAGGTATTATCAGAAGTAGTTGTATTAACTTCTATAACAAAAATACCTGTTGAAGAAGTCTCATAAGTCTTCTTCTTCAATTCCTTTAGACCTTCCTGGAATTTCTTACATTCTCTCCTCCAATGCCCTGGTTCTTTACAGAACCTGCATATGTCAGTTGGCCCAGCCTTGGACTTGGGCTTGGGCTTTGGCGTGTCCTTGTCCGCGACTTGGACAGCCTTGGCCTTTCCCTTATCCTTAGCAGAGGATTTCTTAAACCCCTTGCCCTTCTGCACCATAAGCACATTGGGGTCCTTGGCGGTTTTCCTCAAATTGGGCTCCGCAGTCTTGAGCATTCCGTGAAGCTCAGGCAATGTCTTACTCAAGCCATGCATGTTAAAGTTCAGAATGAACTGATCATAGCTTGCAGGTAATGACTGCAGAATGATGTCGCAGGCAAGTTCCTGGCTGATTGGGCAGTCGAGTTTCTGAAGATGATCGAGATAACCCATCATCTTCAAGACATGAGGACTCACTGCCGCATTCGCAGCCAACTTGCAGTCCAAGAGGTTCTTAACAGTTTGAAACCTCTCAGTCCTAGCCTGCTCCTGAAAAAGCGATTTCAGGCTTGCCATTATCTCGATAGGTGACAATACACTCTCGAACTGTTTTTGCAGCTCAGGAGTCATTGTCACCAACATCAGGCAATAGGCATCATTTTCATCTGACGAATGCTTTTCCCAAGCATTATGCAGAGTCCTGGCGGCATTGGCAGGAGGCCTCTCGGGGAGAGGATCACGAAGGACATAATCCTTCTTCTCCTGCTTGAGGACTAGCCTCAAGTTCCTTGACCACGTCAGGAAGTTCGTTCCAGTCAGCTTCTCCTTTTCGAGAACAGATCGGATCGAGAATGTGTTTTGTGTGCTTGTAGTAGTCATAGCTGAAATATATAGATAAAAAGGTTATTAGTTAAAATGTTCAATATGATTAATCTCGTATTAATTTTAATATGATTAATCACGCATTATATTCAATAACATAAGTTACCCTCAATAGAATATAATGATTCCAAGATCCACATATAACTAAGATTAGAGTGGGCCACTGGCCGTCACCAAACCTTAGCTTATATCGGTAAGCCCTATATCGGCTAATTATATCCGTGATATAACTCTTGGTTGTGAATCTGGGCCCGAGGCCCAATCCACTCTGATGTCTCAAGGCCCGGGACTCCCGATGGCCCAGTCAAGAAAACCAGACTATACAGTCATGTAATCATTAATGTCTGGGACTCCCAATGACATTTATGAATCACAAACCGTCTTATCCACGCAAAAGCAGACACCCTCACACTGTAAGGCCATGAATACAATTGAATGGGCTTCGACAGCTGACATAGAATGGACAAGACATCCAACGCTTGATATTATTTGAGGTTCGTAGGTTTATTTAAAAAATTCATTCCCAAAATAGAAGATTACTATTTCGGGAAACTTTCCATTTTGGAAACCTACTATTTTGGAAACTTTCTAAAATTGGAAACTTTCTAAAAACGGAAACTTTCTAACTTTAGAAATTTCTTAAAATCCGAATCATGCAAATCTAGAAACTTCTATAAAATAAGAAACTTTCTAATTTCAAAATATCGGAAACTTTAATTTAAAATCGATTTATATTCTTTATAAAATAAATTTTAAATTAATCTGAAGAAAGACTCAAATAATTGGCCCAATTGTTTTAACTTCTTGGCCCGAGGCCCAAGAATTGGTCCATGTCCAAGACATGACCCAATTGTCCAATTAAATGACATAACCGGTCTGGTTCATTAAAATTGGTCTAACCAAATTTTAATTACTACGATGACCACAATTGTCAACCGGTTATTTACTAAACCGGATTTTCTCAATTTATTTGGTCCAACCAAATCAAATTAGAAAATCCTGGTTTAGGCACTAAATCCAATAATTCTTTCGACATTGGATTTCTTGTCCCGGTTTAACCAGACTTAATAAAATTATTAAATCTGTTTATTAAACCAGGACGAATTAATTTTAATCAAAATTAAACCGAGCCTTAAACCAACCATGTCGATCGATGAACCAACCGTGTCGATCGATCCATCAAACACATCGGTCGATGCTCTCAGTATCGATCCTGCATCGATCGTGCATCGATCCTGTATCGATCGATGCTCTCACGCATGCACTGAAACGAGCCGAAACCCTAACCGTGTCGATCGATGTGCACCAACCGCATCGGTCGATGCACCAATATCGAACCTGCATCGATCCTGCATCGATCGATGCTTTCACGCGTTAACAGGGTTAGCCGATAGGCTGTATCGACCGATCCATGCGATCGTATCGATCGATCCATGCGATCGCAGTCGATACAGACCTCTTGAAATCGCATTCTACCAAATCATATAGCTTGGTTTCTGCAATTTTATGTGTGTTTAGGTTTCAATTCTTGTTACTTAAGTAGTTTCTCTTATCAGTAGTTGATTCAAAACACTTTTAAACAAGAAAACAATCCTAAACATTGAATCTAAACAAGAAAAACCAGAACCTTTGGCTCTGATACCACTGAAGGATTGTTTAGTTGATCCTGATTCAATTCTTAGATTCATATCAACCTAAACATGCGGATCTAGGTTCTTCTCAGAATAGAAACATATGATGATCTCACCTTATACCTGTTTGCAGCGGAAATAGATGGTATGTCTGAGATCAGAGAAACACCGAGGGATGAATCCTCCAAAGGTTCACACACGCGATCACAGGAAACAGCTGCTAGACCACAAGGAGCTCGGCGCAAAAGAGAGAGAGGGTTTTCGGCTGGGGCTAGGGTTAATTGTCCAGAAACTCGAGTTTTACCTTATAAAACTTGTCCGGTTCCGTTTGGGCCATTTGGCCCAAACACCAATTAACTCTACGGTATTCGCGCACTGTGTCGACCGACACACCTTGTGTGTCGATCGACACACAGTGCCTAAACCGTTTTATTCTCTCTAAGTACAGTAAATGCCTAGCACTTTTACCGTACTTCTGCTAAACCGTTCCTACACATTTTCCTGTTAGCTTAGGCGTGTGACCCATATGGGATCATATAATAAAGGCAATAAGTCCAAGACTTATAGATCATGAGCGGACTCTAGCAAGCCATCATGACCCCCAGTATTATATGACTTATGTCTGATCATTGACATACTCTTACTTTCTAGAGACAGTACCGAGATTACTGGACACAATTCCAACAATCATCACCCCCATCACTCAACAGCTAGCCAAGTAAACACTCCAACTTTGTACATACTTATTTTCTTTTATTTTCTTTGTTTTTGTTTTGTGTTCTCGGTCTTTTCTCCTTCTTAGATCACACAAGGGACCGTGTGATTTAAGTTTGGGGGAGAGACAAGTTTCTAATCTTCCTTTCTTTGTTCTTATTTTTGATTTTATCGTTTGAGTCTCATGCATTCACTTAAGGCAAAAAAAAATTAAAAAAAATTTGAAAAATCTCAAAAATTTTCACAAAAAGAAAGCATCTAGTTGCAATAGCATCATAGGATCGAGTCTAGTTGCATCATATAGGAATCATGCATTGGGAGCAATGATTTAATTTCCTCGTAAGGTTTAATTGGGTAAAACTCGTTTCATACGCTAGCTTTATGCTAGATAGATCACACTAAGGTTGTAACCCGAGAATTGCTTGAAAGCTAGAACGAACCCTGCTTGGATAGCTTGCTTTGAACCTTGATTTGATGCTGAAACTTGTTTTGATTTGAAGCTAGCTCCATCTAAGTGAGAACTTTAATTGAATCATCTAATTATCCTTGTTCATGCTTTGTGTGATAAGCTCATGGGTACCCCAAAATATTTGAGCAAGCTTATCCTTTCAAACCCTCTCTACTTGCTCAAATAGACTTCCACGCCTTTCACCACCCTTATTTCAAACCCCAAACACTATCTTGAGTGGTAGGCCTACTTGGAACAAGCTCAGTAAAAAGTGTTGAGTATGAGGCGACTAGGAAAGATTTCCATTTTAGATGCAAGCTCAACGTTTTTGGCTATGCAATAGGTTAGCACCTAAGTTTGGGGGAAGATTTGGGAAAGGAAAAAGAGGGTAAAGAAAAGAAAAAGTTTGAATGGGATCAAAAGTTGATTGGTAAAAGTGTTAAAGAATGAAAGCTCTTAAGTATTTTAAAGAATAAGAAAGTGTCTCAATGTTTTGAAGTGAAAAGAAGCCAAAGGGCTCACCAAAAAGAAAAGAAAGTTTGTGAAAAAGAGACCAAAGAAAAGAAAAGTTTTGAGCTAAGTTGAAAAGAGTAAAGTTACCAATGTTTTTAAAATGTTTTGAATGATCCTTGGGGGTTCCTTGGGAAGGTTTGGATTGTGAAAGAAAGATAAGGCAAGAATGGCCTTGAAAAAGGGTAGTTCTCGTTTAGGAGGGTTTAGACTAGGAGATGAAGTTTTTGGGGTATGGGTAGATGGGAATCTATCCTAGTATGCACCAATTGCCTCTAACTCTTAGCATTTTACTATAGCTCGTTCATATTTCTTCCGAGAGAACCTAAATGATTGTGGAGAAGCCTTTCTTTCAGTTGAGACCATTTTTGTCTCAAGACCTTGTCCCTTAAGCCAAATGAGTTTGATCACATTGCTATGAACATGATTCACTTGAAAAATCTAATGAATGTCAAGGAGCTAGTGGATCTGAATGCTTGTGTAAGTTGAGGGTTAAGCTAGAAGTAATGTCTTGATGAATATGGCTATATCCTTGGAGTAGGCTTTTCTTGGTTTCACCTTAGTTGTATAGACTTGAAATGAAGTTTGAAACTTGATTAAACTTTTGGATATGAGCTCCCGCCTTCAAACCTTTCTCCCAAATGGATTGATTGTCTTATGCTTGCTTGTGGACAAGCAAGGTTTAAGTTTGGGGGAATTGATATACTTGAGTTTTCATGCATCTAGGATAGTGTTTAGTTCTTATTTTGATCTCTTTTTGCTCTCACTCTTGTCTCTCTATTGCTTCTTGTTGGCCTTTAGAGTTTGTAGGCATTTAGGGTAGGATTTAGCATTCTAGGTTGCATATGGAGTGTTTCTTGTGCTTTTGTAGGTGATTTGGAGTGCATGGAGCAATGGTGAGCTTGGAAATGGAGTCTTGAGCGCAGAGGACCAAGGAAGAGCCAGCAGAAGGCGGATATCGGTGTGCATATCGACCAGGAACCCGATACACACTCTCAGATTTAATTCTGAGGACTCATATCGACTTGCATATCGGCCAAGCAAGCCGATACCGTTCCTCGACCAAAACCCAGGAAGCCATATCGGGGAGAATATCGACCTATAGACCGATATGGACTCTCGGATTAATTCTGGGAATTCAATATCGGTTGGCATATCGGTTTAGCCAACCGATACGCACCTTCGATGACGAAAACCGAGAGTCCATATCGGGTTACATATCGGCCAGGTGGGTCGATACACTTCTTTCCCAAAGAAATCCGAAAGCTCGTATCGGTCGGGATATCGACTGGCCGAACCGATACAGTCCCCAGATTTTCACTTGGATCCGGGTCAATACCCGGTTTGTTCCGGGTTGACCCGGTTCGTGCCCCCTTTACTATTTAAAGCCAAAAACCTGATTTTTGTTGTCTCTTAAGCTTTATTTTTTGGTTCTAAACACTTTGTAAGAACAAGTTTGATTTTTGGTGAATCTAAGTACTTCTTTTGAGTTTTCCCTTTCTAATCTTTCTATCTTCTCTAATCACTAATGATTAACACTATCTCTTTTAGTTTTGTTGATCACATGATGATTAGTGAGTAGTTTCTCATAGGGGTTTATGGGTTAGGTAGGATTAGGTTGATTAGGGATGATTAAGGGATGTCTAATGTTTAATCTATCTTAAATCTCTTCTATCTAAGTGTGCTTAATGCCTAGTTAGCCTTGATCATGTTGATTAGGATGTTTAAGATTTTTTGCCCACCATGTGTTCGATGAAATTACGATTTCTAGCTTTGATAGGATTTTCACATTCTAGCTCATGGAAATGAATGTCTAGAGTGATTGTTGGCTATTTGGAACTCGTTTGAATGCTTGCTTGGTCCTAATTCACAAATGAGAGTTTGTCCTTGGATTAGGATTAGGTAAAGAGATTAGCTCTAAGAGATTAGGCTAATTAGCTTATTGTGTTCCTTGCTAGGAGGTTAGCTTGTTTGAAGCTTGATTAGCATCCCAAGATCATCCCGAGTCTTCCATTCCATTGAGCTATGCTTGTAAGATCTCAACTCGCCTATCCGAAGATAGAAAGAGTTTTAGGGTTTTTGATTAGGGATTCTTCAAAGTCTCTTAAAACCTGCTCGGCGGAGATGATGAAATTAGGGCTAAATTGGCGTCCCGGTGAATCGGAATAAATGGAATTAGGTTTTGTAGCTGAACCTTGTAAAAGGCTGCCTACGTACCCTTAATAAGGGATCAAGCCATTCGTAGTTCCTTGAAATAGTTAAGTCGTCTCTTAGCGGCTTATTTTATTGTGTGTGTTTCGATCTCCTTTAGCATGAATACCCTCATTCTCTCATGTCGAGGTTTAGGTCGGCTTACATAGTCGTCTATAGATCGATCTCTTGTAGCCTGAATACCCTCATCCTCTCATGTAGAGATTTAGGTCGACTTTCGGAGTTGTCTCTCTTTTTCTATATTTTTTTATATATCCCTTAGCCTGAATGCCCTCTTTCTCTTATATAGAGTTTTAGGCCGGCATAAAAAGTCATATTTCTTAAAAAGAAATATATATTTTCCACAAAAGAAAATAGATATTTTCCTTTTGTGATTATCTTCGAAGATTGCCATTTATCTTCATCGACATCGTAATTATCCATAATAAATGCCTTCTATTTCGGGCCGATCCTATTAACTGAATGGGCCATTTTGAGGGGTGCTAAAACCGACTCCAACAGTAAGTCCCCCCCCCAAGTCGGCGATTCGAGTGTTTGGCGCGATGATCGGTGATAGAAAACATCGGTTCGTGAAGTATAAAAGATCGGCATGAATCTCAAGTATTCCTTTGAATGTTTGTCGTGGAAGAATAATCTTTTCCGTAGTTAAGTTAATCGGGTCGTTCTGTCCTTTGATCCGTTTGTATGGATCTTTGGCGAACGACGATTAAAACGTAGATCGGCGTTGAACTGCTTTACTTTAAGGCTTACGCCCCACCGTATCTATAATTGCGAGACGGATCTCGGCTTTATCCTAAGGGTGGGCGAATGTGCGATGATGTGCTCGACTTATTTGTTATCACCCACCGCGAAGAATTTGCGGGACGGATCCCGGCTTTTCCTTACCACGATGTGCACCTCGTGCGCAAGGAAGACCACACTCCTGGCCAGGGAGCATGATGCTAGTGCGAGTTCTTAGACCCAAATTTTGCGAACTATGGAGCTCGGCTTTTTGCGAGTTACTTAGACCCGACTTTTGCGAACTAAGGAGCTCGGCTTTTTGCGAGTTACTTAGACCCGACTTTTGCGAACTAAGGAGCTCGGCTTTTTGCGAGTTACTTAGACCCGACTTTTGCGAGCTGAGAAACTCGGCTTTAATTTGCGAGTGAGAACTCGGCTTTGATTTGCGAGTGCGAGCTCGGCTTTAATTAATTAGATTGGGTATAATTATAAATGAAATACTTACTTGATTTGATGAGCTCAATGTTTGAAGTGGTCGTGTGATGAGTTCAAGACCTGATATATTTGATGAGCCGATAATTTCAAACAATGAATAGAAGACTTACTAGTGTGTCCAATTTTTTGGTGATTGAGGACTAGTGACGTTTGTGTTTGTTGTGCCGGAAGAACTTTGTTTCATCATCCGTGCAAACTTTTACGAGATGTTTCCGTCCTCAGATTTTCCGACGTCGTCTTCGTGAGACGAAGTGCCGTGTCACATATGTCGGCAGCATTCTCGTTAAAGAACAAAGAAATCATTGATTAGAATCAAATAAAGACCAATCTACACCGTGGAATACCAGCGGCTTGTCAAAGTCTAAGATTCGGTTGTTTTATCAAAGAAGCATAGTTTTTCTTTGCATAATTATAATGATCATATGCTCTTATAAAATATGAAGTGCGGCATGTGATATCAGTACGTGAGAATTGTGCAAGTAAAGATACGAGCTGATCATATTAAAGATCGTGATGCGATATAAAGTGTCACTTATCTGGTGTTTTTAGTATGGCGAGCTGGCTGGCTGGCTCGAATAGAATCGTCGTTCCCAAAGAGCTTTGCATCGGTGACTTTGCAAATTTGGGAGCTCGGTGTTGATCTTTATCATGAAAAGCTCTCCTCAGGTAGATTTTGCTCCTTAGTAGATCGTTCCGTTCAAGGCATCATGGCCGTTGTCAAGGTTCAAATCTTCCTACGAGCTTGAGCTATATGTTTCCCTCTTTTTCAATAAACGAGGACTCTTGAGAGACAAACGTGTCTGGTATGACGTTCTTATCTTTTGATGAGCCGTGACTCTTTTCTTCTTGAGTAATTGGAGCATGATAACGAAGTGGTCTTCTGTGGGTGCACGAAAGTGTGCACGGTCTTTGCTTCTTATTTTAGCAAATTGTTTCCTTGCTTCTTTATCGTATAAGAGGCTTAATCCCTTGTCAAAAAGATTAAAACGTATGAGCGTAGGTGGATGAACATCCATGTCCTTTATGTGAAGAGAATATATTAAGCTCAATCGGCAAGAGTCTCATGCAACAAAGAGATTTGATGATAGTGATAAATTATAGTTGTTAGGCACATATTATAGTGGTCAGAAAGAGTTGAAAATAAAATAGCAATTCAAGTATATCGTAAACTTAGCTCTTGGTTTTGGTGGAGGTTGCCGAGCTTGACATGAGGAAAGAGAGATCATGAAAGAGCTTTCATTGGATAAGAGCTTGACTTGAAAGAAGAAGCAGAGGTCATTAGGTGACGTGTTCATCTCCCTGGAGCTTGTTTTCTTTGGAGGCTTTGTTTACTTGTTCCACAAGTATCTTCTTCATTCTTGTAAAACGTGGTGAAAACGAGGTGGTCTCTGTCCTCTTTTGTTTTTATAAAACTTGTGCTTGATTCTATGCGCTCATGAGTTTATCGAGTTTGGATTAATGTCGGCGTCAATCCGAGTTTTTTTTTTATGTTATTACGTGGAGGTCGTCGGACTCGGCCTCGTTCGTATGGTCGTAACGTTTTGCTGGAGTCCTCTGCATTCAATCATGTTTCAGCAGCAAAGTTATATTAAAAGTTTTTGGATAACGAGAGGCATAATCATCATTGATAATCAAGATCCCAAAGGAATTGATTTCAACATATGATTTGACCAAATCAGCAAATAACGAAATATTAAAATATGAATCCGTCGAATTAGACAGTAACGTTCGATGTTAACAGAGAAATAGATTGGCTTAAGAAACTTATCTTGACGATGTCGTTGTTGTTAGAGAGGCTCGATTCTCTTTTGGTTTTATACACCTCGGCTTTGATTATACTAACCGGGTTCTTGGTTTTGTTTCACGTTACATGGCACATCTTGGTTTAGATAAACCGGTCTTTTAATTTTTCCCTTTGGTTTTGATGTCGTCATCTCTCTCTCTTAGCTCGTGAAGGTCATGCCGAGAAGAAGAAAATAACGAGTTGAAGTACTGGGTATGAGCTTGTAATCAGACGATCACCAACTGCTTCCCCTATTGGATACACTTAGCCCAATATTTTGTTTTTGGGCCAAAGAATATGCCGATCCGATATGTTGATCCTTTTTTTTTTTTGGATCATCGAGTGTGGGCAAAGTTTTGGGGCCATTTTAGTCTCTTTGAATATGTAAGAAGTGGGCTTCTACCATTGTCGTGATAAGTTCGAAGAAGGAGAACGGCGATCTAACGAGTTCAGCCTTTATTTTGGCTTTAATCAAGTTTTGCTTCAAGACGGGATGTGAGTTGTAGAGATCGAACATGACGCAAGGACTCGCCATTGTATGTGATTCTTCCCGGCTTTTGAATTGTAGTGAAGATGGTGTGTATTTGTTCTTCCTTGGATAGCACTCTTTGAAGATATATCTGAATTTTGATCGTAAAGAGGCTGTGATGGGTGTATAGCTATGTTCTTTTCTTTTCGTGATAGCATTTCAAGATGTTCCGACTAGATTGGTCCTCATTCTTTGGAGATCGGCGTGGCTTCTCACTGTTTGCGGACTGCGCTCCATCTTAGCTTTATGCGTTTGACGAAGAGTTTGTTGTGAAAGATCCACATCGTGATAACTTTTAGCTCGTCTTATACGATAAATCATGTTGCAAGAGAAAAAGTTGTATTAGTACTTGTACGTGTAAAGAGAATATTTAACCATAATTGTTCAAAGCAAAAGGAATCTAATTCAACGATTTGACCAAGCCATGATCAATAATAAAGGAATAAACTTAATAATTTTGCCAAATCGAAGTAGTAAAGTTCGATGATAATAACTAATGCGTTAAGGGAACTTATCTCGAGAGATCGGCAAAAGTGACGCGAATCTAAAGATTCGGAGAGATTGGCTTCTTAGTAATTTTACCAAAGCCGTGATATGTTCTATGAACATCGATAATAAACTGCGAAGGTGTTTGTTTGGGTAAAAAATTTTAGCGCCGATCATGGCTTATCTTGACTTTGTTTCATCATCAAAACATGGTGTATAAAGAACTTTGAAGAAATCCCCACAGTCGGCGCCAATTGTAAGATCTCAACTCGCCTATCCGAAGATAGAAAGAGTTTTAGGGTTTTTGATTAGGGATTCTTCAAAGTCTCTTAAAACCAGCTCGGCGGAGATGATGAAATTAGGGCTAAATTGGCGTCCCGGTGAATCGGAATAAATGGAATTAGGTTGTATAGTTGAACCTTGTAAAAGGCTGCCTACGTACCCTTAATAAGGGATCAAGTCATTCGTATTTCCTTGAAATAGTTAAGTCGTCTCTTAGCGACTTATTGTATTGTGTGTGTTTCGATCTCCTTTAGCATGAATACCCTCATTCTCTCATGTCGAGGTTTAGGTCGGCTTACAGAGTCGTCTATAGATCAATCTCTTGTAGCCTGAATACCCTCATCCTCTCATGTAGAGATTTAGGTCGACTTTCGGAGTTGTCTCTCTTTTTCTATATTTTTTTATATATCCCTTAGCCTGAATGCCCTCTTTCTCTTATATAGAGTTTTAGGCCGGCATAAAAAGTCATATTTTTTAAAAAGAAATATATATTTTCCACAAAAGAAAATAGATATTTTCCTTTTGTGATTATCTTCGAAGATTGCCATTTATCTTCATCGACATCGTAATTATCCATAATAAATGCCTTCTATTTTGGGCCGATCCTATTAACTGAATGGGCCATTTTGAGGGGTGCTAAAACCAACTCCAACAGTGCTCATAAGCCTTATCTTTTGATATTGATTTCTAGTTGTTATTTACTTACTTAATTCTCTTTGTTTGGATTTGTTTACTTTGCTATTGTCATTAGAACTTTTAGAATCTTAGGATTTAAATCTTGAAATTGGTTAGCTTGACTAATTTGGTTCGGTGTATTCATATTGGTCTTAATCCGTCCCGAAAAGGTTCGATACCTCAAAGCTAAACGATAAGCTTGAGGAATTGATACCTCTAGGATTTGCAAAAATCCTGTTATCAAGTATTTCTCAGAATACTCTAGTTATGGCTTACCAATGAGTATGACCTGGATTACTCGTGTAGCGACTTAATACATTTACTGAGTGCCCTAAATCGGGTCTAGTACAATTCGTCAAGTACATTAGACTCCCGATCACTCTTGCATACTCCACCTGTGACACAGGTTCACCTGAATTCTTTGTCAAGTGAAGTTGAGGGTCAACTGGAGTTTTCACTATCATGTTTGAGTAGTTCTTAAACCGCTCTAGGATCTTTTCAGCATAATGATCTTGAGACAAGATTATTCCTTCAGAATTTCGAGTGATCTTAATTCCCAGAATTACATCTGTTAGTCCCAAGTCTTTCATATCAAACTTCCCACTAAGAATGTTCTTAGTTTGTTTGATGATATCCTTACTGCTTCCCATGATGAGCATGTCATCGACGTATAAACAGAGCAAAACGTATCTATGAGGAGTACTTTTGATGTATATACACTTATCACATTTATTAGTGTGAAAGCCATTTGACATCATTACATTGTCAAACTTTTCGTGCCATGACTTCACAAGTCTACACACTTTCTTCTCTTGCCCAGGA
Source organism: Orychophragmus violaceus (assembly GCA_030180135.1). Classification (NCBI taxonomy): domain Eukaryota; kingdom Viridiplantae; phylum Streptophyta; class Magnoliopsida; order Brassicales; family Brassicaceae; genus Orychophragmus; species Orychophragmus violaceus. The sequence continues at coordinate 13,656,273 of CM058232.1, forward strand.
GCGGCATAACCCTCAGGTTGATGCATGTAGATTTCTTCTTCTAAATCTCCATTTAGGAAAGCAGATTTTACATCCATTTGATGGATTTCGAGATCTCTTAATGCTGTAATTCCAATCAGCATATGAATCGAAGTTATTCTCGTTACCAGAGAATAGGTGTCAAAGTATTCCAACCCTTCTTTTTGTCGGAATCCTTGCACCACAATTCTAGCCTTGTACTTGTCTATGGATCCATCTATTTTCAACTTTGTAGTGAAGATGCATTTGCACCCAAGAGGTTTACACCCTTGCGGTAAATCAACCAATTCCCATATATGATTCTCCATAATGGAATTGATTTCACTGTTAGCAGCCTCCTTCCATGAAGGTACATCAGGTGTAGACATGGCTTTACGGAAAGTTCTTGTCCCATTTTCTTTTGGAAATGCCGTTATGAACTCCGAGCCGAATGTCTTTTCTTTACGAGCTCTCTTGCTTCGTCTAGGTTCAATTTCTTCTACAACTTCGTTTGTAGAAGTGCCAGAAGTGCTTGCCTCATTGCTAGCATCTCGTTCATCACGAGTTCTCTTAGGATTTCCCTTATCCCTGCATGGAAACACCTATTCAAAGAAGGAAACGTTCCTTGACTCCATTGTCGTCTTCACATGGATATCTGGTATATCTGACTTATATACCAGAAAACGATAGACACTGCTATTATGCGTATATCCGATGAATATGCAGTCTACCATCTTAGGTCCAATGGTGACCTTTTCGGGAGTGGTACTGCTACTTTTGCCAGGCACCCCCACACTTTCAGGTATTTGTACGAAGGTACTTTATCTTTCCAAAGTTCTTATGGAGTTTTTCCAGTCACTTTGTGTGGTATTAGTTCAGGTAAGCAACGCTTCCCCCCACATACTCTGGGCTAACCCAAATTCCTGCAATATTGCATTCATCATCTCTTTAAGAGTTCGGTTCTTTCGTTCCGCAACTCCATTAGACTCTGGTGAGTAAGGAGTGGTTGTTTTGATGAATGATACCATGTTCTCTACTGAACGCATCGAAAGGTTCATTGTATTAACCTCCTCGATCACTTCTAACCATTTTGATAGTTTTATCAAGTTGGTTTTCAACTTAGAGCTTGTACTCTTTTAACTTGTCCAAGGCTTCATCTTTACTTCGTAATAGATACACATAGCAGTATCTAGTGCAATCATCTATGAAAGTTACGAAGTACTTCTTTCCACCTCTAGTTTGCACAAATCTTAAATCACACAAATTCGTGTGAATTAAACCTAGAGGTTCGATTTTTCTTTGTACGCTCGGTGATGACGTTTTTTGTGAGTTTGGCTTGGACACAAAATTAACACTTTGCTTATTTTGTATTTAAGAATCTTATTCATGTTCATCAATCTACTCATAGACTCGAATATAACATGGCCGAAACGTTCGGAAATTCTGAAACATAAGCAACTGGTTTCTTTTCATTAATGTCACCTTCGTTGGTTAAATTAATATTAAGTACGACTGTCTCAAAATTAATTTGGACCAGCCCGTCCTTAACAAACCTTTGTCTACATAGACAATATTCTTTGTCAATACAAGCTAATCAGCTTCGAAATTGACAGTGAATTCATGCTTACTTAGCATTGTGCTATAAATCAGATTTTCCACAAATCTGACACATGCTTGAAATTGGTGAGAGTGAGCTTTATCACCACTTCACCACAACCTGCAGCTTTAAAAAGTGCATTTTTTTTTCATGAACAACTTCTAGTTATTTTGTGGGAAACGTTCCCTTATCAACATATATGTACCGTCACACCGGTATCATTCCTCCACTCATGTGGGATATGCTCAACCATATTGACTTCAGAGATAACACCACAGATGTCTATCTTGATCAAATTGACTTGAGCCATTCTCTTGTCTTTGCAATGAGTTAGCATTATGACTTGCTTTGTCACGTTTGTGACGTTTTCTCAAGAACTTCATATTAGTTCATAAGACACATGAGATCACAAGTGGCTGACCTCTTCCAAACCGCAATTTGGAGTATCAACTCACTAGATCTGTTGCCAATCAGATAGGTGTGGTTAGCTATATTGAAATTCAAGTTTGTTAACGAGAACAAAACTGAATTAATATACTAACCAGAACCCCCAAACACATCACTTTACTAGTGATTAAACACTTTAAACAATATTTGTCTCATGCAAAGACAACTACAAGACAATTTTATCCATTAGATTGTTGAAGATTATCCAGTTCATGGAATAACTGTAAGCAAATTAGTTCAAATTGGTCCACTCACTTTGACCAATTAACCAAAATCTTTAAACCAAAGAGAACCAGACTAAGATCTAGCTTCTCTCATAAACGATTATGTTGTTGACTTATTTAGAGTTTTCGAAACCCTAATCAATACGGAAAGAGAATTCGATCAAAATCTGAATAAACTCTTTGCTTCGATACGGAATTTAAATCGCAATTTACACAAACCATTATCGAACCGATTAGAACAGCTAAAAGCGCATTCTCACCATCGAATTTCCGCAGAGCATTCGTCAAAGCGTTTAAAACGCGTTTGATAATCGGGTTTATTTTTCAATAAACTGCGATTCTAACGATTAGAAACCGTTCAGAAATCGCAGTGAAACAGTTTATCGATCACAATCAATAAACTTGTATGAAACGCACAAAGTAATCATGAAGATCGCTACGAAACGATTCACGGTATACGCTGCGTTTTTCCTTCAAAACCGTTTTGAAAACAGGTTTTAATCCGCCTCTACATTAACGAATCCTTGCTACATAGAGCGTTGATAACGTTCATAGTATCATAAGAGGAAGAGAAATCGTTTGAAAAACGTTTATTACTCGCGATTAAAATCCGTTTGATGTTCATAAAACAAAAACGGATTTCTTTGAGTTAAGATTGTAGAACCAAAATTTACAGCGCTACGTTAAAAGCGATTTAATCACGAATAAAACATAAGCGTTAAGGAAACGATATCAAAACGATTTAACAGAAGCAGTAGAAGTCAGAATATATGGAGGCGAGATTTGATCTCTTTCCTTAACTCAAAGAATCACCCGTAGTGTGACATGTTAAATCATGATTCATGAGTCCCAGGATAAAACCATATGAAACCGTATCGCAACACTCGATATCGGTTCAGTCGAACTACGATACTCTCGAAATTAGACACTAACCTAAAACAGAAGAGAATTGAATGAACTTTATTTGTGTTTTTTTCTCTGTGTGATTTTCGTTCTGGATGCTCTACAAGAGAGGCTTAGGGGTCCTTTATATAGGATTCGCAAGTTTACACAAAATGGAAATTTACTTGTCTAGCAAGTTTTCACAAAATGGAAATTTACTTGTCTAGCAAGTTTTCACAAATTGAAAAATTTCCCTTCCATATCATTATAGGCTTAACACATTTCTTTTCACACAAACACTTTTTAATAAAGCCCATGTCTTAACATGTCTTTATTAAATAATTGTTCCAACACTTACTTATTTGAATGTTGCCTTATTTCTGAATCGTATCATCTTCAGCTTGCTTAGTTATCTTGGAGATTAAAAGCTTATCCAGCAGGTATGTGATGTTTTGAAGCTCTTGCTCATTGAACAGAACCTCCACAACTTGGTTGAAGGTTTAAGCTTAGCATGTTCTGGTTTATGCTCTCCTTCCCCGACTACATGCAAACATATGTATTTTTCATCCCCAAGTGATTTTGAATTTGAAGAGAAAAACAAATCCTAGAATCATATTTACTACATTGCCTAAATTGTAGTTTTATAAATTTTGCATGTACAAATTGTTAAGTTATGATACTATTGAAATTATATGTTTACATATACAATTTCAAAATTGTTATTTTATTCTTTATATATTTGAATTATATATTTTTGTCAACTCTATTTAAATTATATTTGAACTGGCTCAGATCAAAATTGAATATTTCTTAATTTATCGTATCCTATAGTTATCAATTATAAATTTATATCATTGTCCATTCAGATGATCCATCTGGATGGAGATGAAAATTGATGTTCGTTTAGTAACAAAAACAACATCCATCCAGATGAATCTCATCTCCATCCAGATGGATCATCTGAATGAGTTTAACAATTTAGGCAAAATTTTCAAACTCATCTAGATGAACCAAATTGGATCATTTGGATGGAGATGATTCATCCAAAAATAACAAATTACTAATATACCTTAATTATTTAAATGGATCATTTGATCGCGTTTTCCATTCAAAATCGTAAATGGCGTCTTCCCGCTAAAATCGTAAAATCGCGTTTTTCCGTCAAAAATGCAAAATCGCGTTTTTACGCCAAAACCGCAAAATCGTGTTTTTCCGCCAAAACCGTAAAATCACGTTTTTACGCCAAAACCGTAAAATCGCGTTTTCCCGCCAAAACCGTAAAATCGCGTTTTCCCGCCAAAACCGTAAAATCGCGTTTTCCCGCCAAAATCGCAAAATCGAGTTTTCCGCCAAAATCGCAAAATCGCGTTTTTCCGCCAAAACCACAAAATCGCGTTTTCCCGCCAAAACCGTAAAATCGCGTTTTCCGCTAAAATCGCAAAATCGTTTTTTTCCGCCAAAACCGCAAAATTGTGTTTTTCCGCCAAAACCATAAAATCGCGTTTTCCCGCCAAAACCGTAAAATCACATTTTTCTGCAAAAATCATAAAATAGTGTTTTTCTGCTAAAACCGTAAAAATCATATTTTTTCTTAAAACCGCAAAATCACATTTTCTCGCCAAATCTATAATATTGTGTTTTTCTATCAATATAATAATAATAATTTAAAAATTAATTAGTTGTAAATATATTTTAAATTAGTATTTAAAATAATATAGTAAAGATTAAAACTAAAAATATAATTAGTTTAAAGTAGAGTAGTTAAGTTATTTTCTTATTAAACTCATCTAGATGGAATTGAAGTTTACAAAAATAAAAAATAAGCAAACAAACACATGTTCATCTAAATGATCCATTCAAATGAACATCGAAAAACATCAACAAAACAACGAACAACATTCAGATGGATCATTTGGATGGATCATTCAGATGGTGAACCATCTGAATGGATATGTCAAATGATCCAACGAACAGTCCCTTTTCATCCCCAAGTGATTTTGAATTTGAAGAGAAAAACAAATCCTAGAATCATATTTACTACATTGCCTAAATTATAGTTTTATAAATTTTGCATGTATGAATTGTTAAGTTATGATACTATTGAAATTATATGTTTACATATACAGTTTCAAAATTGTTATTTTATTCTTTATATATTTGAATTATATACTTTTGTCAACTCTATTTAAATTATATTTGAACTGGCTCAGATCAAAAATTGAAAATTTCGTAATTTATCGTATCCTATAGTTATCAATTATAAATTTATATCATTGTACGGTATTTAGTTTTGGACCACGCCTTATTTGTCATATACAAGAACTTGACAAAAATACGTCGTCAATTTTATCCACGCAGCACGTTTTAAATATACCTATAGAAGAAGCCATATAGGAACAAAGATTTGTTATCTTCTTAGGTGTAGATATTTTGTGAAATTTTTTATTTTTTTTCAAAAAATTTGTATTGCTTATTTTAGATCAATTATAGCGAATCAACATATTTTTATCCGAAAACAAACTCTATGAAATGAAATTATATGTTTATGATTATTATATAGATATATTATAAAGTACAAATTTGTTTTTAAGTCTGATGAGGTATTGTAGTTATTTATAAAAATTAAAGATAAATAAAAGTTGTAAGTGCACAACGATGATGTTATTATTTTAGATATTAAATCCACAGTGCTTTGAGTGCATAATCTTCAATTGAAAGTAAATCTAAACTTAAATATGATTGTTGATGTGATGCAAAACGAATACAAGCAATGAAAGCAATAAAAAGATGTCAAGATTTATGATCGAAGTGTTGAATTTCAGGGAATCCTTATGGTCTCGCTGTTTAGATTATCCAGACTTAAACAACTAAAGACAAACATAAGTATTTTCATCCCAAATAGATTTTGAATGATTGGAGGAAAATATAAATTCCTAGAATCATATTTACTATCTTATGTAAATTATAGTTATATTTACGGTAATTAGTTTTGGACCACGCCTTATTTGTCATATACAAGAACTTGACAAAAATACGTTGCCGTCAATTTTAGCACGTTTTTTAAAATACCTGTAGAAGAAGCCATATAGGAACAAAGATTTAGTTATCTTCTTAGGTGTAGATATATTGTACAATTTATTTTTACAAATTCTTTCAAATTGATTATTTTCAATAATGTGGGGTCTATAAATAACACACTTCAACTCGTTTATCCCATCTCATGATCAGCATACTCTCTCTAAATCATGAAAATGAATTCCTTAATAAAACTCTTCGCCTCGCTATTACTCTTGTTTTTCTCTTCTCTCCTCGGTAATTCAACTTATATATAGTTGTCATTGCATGCAGCTGATTCTTTAAAATCCATATGACTAAATTTATAATTAAATTTATATCACTCATTTTGGCAGGAGAAATCAATGGAGTTGAGAGTTCAAATCAAAATCAACACTTGAACGGTCGAAATAAATTGTTTGTGTTCGGAGATTCTAACGCCGATGCTGGAAACACAAAGAAGCCTCAGACTGCGCCATGGAGATTCCCTTACGGTATCACGTTCCCTGGTGAACCCGCTGGCCGTTACTCCGACGGACAAGTCTCCACTGATTTTCTAGGTACCTCTAGCTGTAGTGTAATTTTGTGTGCTCACTGACATTCCTTATTTGTATTGAAAGTGTTGGTTTTTAATTATAAATGAACCATACAGCCGAATTGCTAAGGATAAAGTCACCCATTACCTACTCCAAGAAAGATGAGGTGGAGAAGGAAAGGTTAGAGCACGGAATGAATTTTGCATACGGAGGGACAGGAGTCTTCGACACTAAACATAAGTATCCTAACATGACCACTCAGATCAATATCTTCGAGCATCTTCTCGGCAATGTCTACTCTACATCCGACCTTTCTTCTTCCTTCGCTCTCTTTAGTATTGCTGGCAACGACTACAATCATTTCCTTTTCCAAAAGCGTCCATTTTTGGTAAGAAAACACCGACTTTTATATTTTTTGGTGTGTGCTTCTTTAACATTAAAAAGTTATATAGTACATTTAATGGGTAAACTACGAATGTGTATGGAAACTACGAATTAATAACTAAATTAAACAATAATTGATTAGATATGTTATATTTTGAAATACAATCTTTATGAAAAATAAAATGAAAACGTTCAATAAAAATGTTTTATGAAACATTTCTACTATATATTAAACGGAATTTTTAACAAATATTATGGCTGATATTTACTTACAATGTCATTATATAATATTATATAATATATTAACATCTAATTATCCATGTTGCCAATTACAACCATTAAACTCTATTAAATATTAATTTTTATTTTCATAATTTATATCATTTGTTACTTAGATATAATTTTTTAATAAGTTTTATTTATATTTTGTAAGATAGATTCACTTATGAACTAAAAATAAAATAATCTATAAAAAATCATAGTAAAACATATACTAACTGGATTAAATTTGAATGAAAGTAGATGATATATACTATTTAGCAATTCGAGTATAGAACGTTTAACAAATGCAAAATCGCTACTAAAAGTCCTGTAAATGAACAAGTTACAGTACATTTTGGTTATGTATGGTGAAATGCATATTAAAAAATAATCGCTACCAGACTGAAATAAAGTTATTCTTAAAATAAACTAATCACACGAGTTTTTTTTTTTTTTTCCTAATCACACTAGTTGATGACTAGCTTGGAGGGAAGAGCATTTATCAGTTCTAGTAGTTTGAGACATATTTAGAAACTGATAATGATAATACTAATATTTTTTTTTGAACGCCTTTGTCAGTAATTTATAAAAAAGACATATGCTTCTGTACAATTATAATTTTAAATCTTGGTGGCTAGTTTGTTGAATGTATTAGATTTTACGATTGCAGATTCAGTATTTTTATGGAATTAGACATAAAAATATGATAAATTAGATTTACGCATAAAAATATGTTATCGAGTAAAGTAAGAATTTTCATATGGAAAAATATCACGTTGATTACTTATCACAACTAGATGAAAAGGTTTAAGAATAATTTTGACACGATATGGAAGTAATATGCCACATCATTATAATTTAATTATTGTTTTTCTGATCGAACTGAAAGACTTTAAACTAGGATGGCCTAGGCCGATTTTAGTTATAGAAACTAGTTATCAAATTTTTATTGGTCTAGTATATGCACTTAAGTGAAAAATGGTCTTCGTCCTTAACAGGTTCACCGTGATCACTTTGGTCGGTTCAGTAATTCAAATTTTTGTAAAGAAACTTTGATAGTGCTTAGCATTAGTCCAAGACCGTAATACCCGAGAGACCCAAAAGAAACCAAGAGATTAACCCTCTAAGTATGAATAAGAATATGGAAGAACACTTAGAGAATACTTGAAATACTTTTAGAGAGAATAAAAGAACTTATGAAAAACACTCTTTTTTTGAACTTGTTTTATTCACTTGTTCAACTTCTTGTACATCTACAAATGAAGGGGTGAAGAGGTATTTATAGCCTCCCACAAACTAATCTCTAGATTTTTCTACTACAATATCTAGATTTTTATTATACAACATCTAGAGTTTTCTACACAAATATATAAATAATTATCTCATAGAATTATCTAGAAACACTTAAGAAGGTGGAGACCTTCTAGAGTATTTCTAGATAAACTTCTAGATCTTGGGCTTAATTTTGGGTTTGGTCCTAAAAGGATAATTGGACCATGAACCCATAATTAAACATAACCCAAAATCAAGTTTAATTTCAATACTCCCCCTTAAACTTGATTTTGTCAACCATTCTGAGCTTCGATCATAGTGACTCGAACTCACCTTTTGGTACTTCTGAGAGAATCCATGTGCAACCAACTTTGCTTTAAATCTGTCAATGCTCTCATCTGTCTTCTTCTTAATTCGATACACCCATTTGCATGAAACGGGTTGGACATCCTTGGGTTTTGGAACCAAATCCCAAGTTTCATTCTTCATGAGAGCATTCATCTCTTCGTTCATTGCGGTCTCCCCCTCGGTTACACCTTTTGCTGCATCATAAGATGATGGCTCTTCTTCATCTAATGGAGCGGCAAAGCAGCATGAATAAGTAGTGACAAACTTGTCATCCCTGAACCGAGCCGGCCTAACAATGTTCATTTTGGGCCGTTGATTAGCAGTTGAACCATGATCTTCCTCACCCTCTTCTCCTTGGTCATTGCTCCCCCTTTCACCTTGTATCTCCTTTTCAAGACTTCCACTCCCACTTGGAACTTGGAGAACTGGTTCATCTACCTTGGAGGAACTTGCACCATCTTGCTCAAACAAGACTTGAGGTGGCCCATAAAATGAGGAAACTTCATCAAAGACAACATCACGAGACACAATGTACTTATGTGTCTCGGGATCCATACACCTCCAGCCCTTCCTTTGCTCATCATAACCAACAAAGATGCATTTCTTCGCCTTCGCCTCTAGCTTGGTACTTTGAGAGTCAAAAACATGGACGTAGCAGATTGATCCATATATTCTGAGATGTTTCACCGTTGGCTTCTTCCCATGGATCATCTCATAAGGGGACTTCATATTGTTTGGACTTAGTGGCATCCGATTAATGACATAAGCTGCACATCTCATGCCTTCCGCCCATAAATCTTTAGGAAAGTTCTTGTCATGTAGCCAGCTTCTGCATGTCTCACTTAGATGTCTGATCTTCCTTTCCGCTACTCCATTTTGCTGAGGTGTATATGGACATGTAAATTCTCTCTTTATACCATGCTTTTGGCAAAACGAGAGAAAATCCTTTAACATAAACTCCCCTCCATTATCCGTCCTTAGAGTCTTGATCTTCCGACCTAACTCTCCTTCCACGGTAACCTTGAATTCCTGAAACCGTGAGAATACCTCAGACTTTTCCTTCACAAAGTATACCCATGTGTACCGTGAGAAATCATCAACGAACAACAACATGTAGCGAAACCCGGAATAGGAGGATGTTCTTGTCGGACCCATCAAATCGCTGTGGATCCTCTCTAAATGAGCATCACATCGTGAGGTAGAATTCTCAAATGGAAGTCTATGTGATTTTCCATATTGACAACCTTCACAAAGCTTTCCGTCATCTTGAATCTTTAACTTTGGGAGCCCATTAACCAAATCCTTATTCACCATGACCTTGAGCTTAGTCATATTTATATGACCAAGCCTAGCATGCCATATAAAGGCATTATCATTGGTGCTCATCTTTTCAACGTATGAGTTGGAAGCCAATAAAACATATAGATCTTTAACTCGTGCTCCGGTGTGAACCACGTCCGCCTTTAATTCTTTAATATTCTTCAAGAATTTGACATCTCTTGGGCCAAATAAAACGTAGTTACCTGAGTCCACCGCATTTACCACAGAGAGAAGATTCTTCTTTACTCCAGGCACATGGTATACATTCTTGAGAGTAATTGGGCTTCCGTCATCTCTTTCAATGACAACCGTCCCTTCCTTTTCAACATGGTGGATTGAATTATCCGCGGTAATGATGGCTTCTTTCCCGTCATGGCGTTGAAGACTAGAAAATAACTTCTCGTCTCCGGTAATATGATGGCTACAACCAGAATCTACAATCCAATCACATCCAAGATTTTTAGTTGTAGATGTACCTGAAGATGCAGCCTCCACCGTGAAACATTTTACCCATTCTTCATCTTCAGCATGACCTTTTGATTCCGCCATATTTGTTTCCTTCAGCTTGACTCGGCAATCCTTTTTGAAATGCCCAAGTTTTCCACACCGGTAGCACTTGAATCGTTTCTTGTCTCCCATGGAAGATCCTTCTCGTCCATCATTATTCTTTGCACCGCCATCCTTGGGTTTGGCTCTGAAACTTTGGTGTCTTATTGCTACAAATGCGTTCCCGGAGTCATCATGGACTTTAACTCCGGCCATTTGCATGACTAACGATTCTTGCGAAGCTAGCAGATTTTCAAACTCCTCCAAGGAAGGCTGTGTAGCCCATCCTTGAACTGATGTCACGAACGGGGTATACTCGGGGCGTAAACCTCGAATAATAGAACGCTTCAACCGTGCTTCCGAAATAGATTCTTCCGGATTAAGAGTATTAATCTCAGAGAAAAGGTTCTTTACCTTGATGAAGAACTCCGAGATTGAAGACTCCCCCTGCTTCGCATTTGCTAGCTCATTCTCTAGCAATTGTAGTCTAGCCTCGTTCTTCTTGTTGAACAATTGATCCTACGCCTGCCAAATAGAACTAGCGGATGTACACCTTGAGACATGCTCAAATACTCCCGAGGATATAGACCTCTTCAAAGCAAACTCCGCCTTGGCATTATTCCGTATCCACTCCTTTGTCGCTTCCGCGGTTGCAGCATTTCCCCGTGGTGGTGTTGTGCTGCTACCACCGACGACTTTCCATAAGTCCTCACTCACCAAGTATGACTCCATACATGACTTCCATAACCGATAGTTAGATTGGTTTAAAATCTCCATTCCCAATCCAACAACACGACCCGTCGACTCCATACTTAGAATAAACTCAAGCTCTCTTAAACCCCGATCTTGAAAAGAACCAAATTAGAATGGCTCTGATACCATGTAAAGAAACCTTGATAGTGCTTAGCACTAGCCCAAGACCGTAATACCCGAGAGACCCGAAAGAAACCAAGAGATTAACCCTCTAAGTATGAATAAGAATATGGAAGAATACTTAGAGAATACTTGAAATACTTTTAGAGAGAATGAAGGAACTTATGAAGAACACTCATTTTTTGAACTTGTTTTATTCACTTGTTCAACTTCTTATACATCTACAAATGAAGGGGTGAAGAGGTATTTATAGCCTCCCACAACTATCTTACAAGGATCTAGAATATTCTACTATAACCTCTTTAGTTCCTAGATATTTTACTAATCTCTAGATTTTTCTACTACAATATCTAGATTTTTATTATACAACATCTAGAGTTTTCTACACAAATATATAAATAATTATCTCATAGAATTATCTAGAAACACTTAAGGAGGTGGAGACCTTCTAGATTATTTCTAGATAAACTTCTAGATCTTAAGCTTAATTTTGGGTTTGGTCCTAAAAGGATAATTGGACCATGAACCCATAATTAAGCATAACCCAAAATCAAGTTTAATTTCAATAATTTTAACTCTTTTTTCACAGGACCTCCCAAAATTCATCAAGCAAGTTGTGGATCAAATTGAGGTGAATTTGAGGCGAACACACACCTTGGGAGTGAAGAAGATAGCAATTGCATCATTGTCACCGCTAGGGTACAGCCCCTTGTTTGCCAACGACCCCCCGTTTGTCAAAGACGTTATAAACGGGCTGGCAAGATACCACAACCGTTTGTTGCAGAAAGCAGTGGACAAGCTTAACAAAGAAACCAATCATTCGACTTTTGCCATCTTAGATTACTACAATGCGTTCTCGACTGTTATCAAGAATAAAGGAGCGATTCCGGGTAACAAAAGTTAAAAACACTTTGTTTTGTTAATCAAGGAGCATGTGTTTTTGGTCCACAATTTTCTTGGGGCAGGAACCACCAAAACACGGTTTATCTAGTCTCGTCTCCGCTGGAACTTGTCATACTCCCCCAAAGTATAACACTTTTATCTTTAATATATATTATTAAGGCTTTGTACTATCGGTTATGGAAATGCAGGGATTATGAGGTTTAAAACCCCATTCAAAGCGTGTTGCGATGGCAATTGTGGGGATGTCGACGCAAATGGTGTGAAGAATTATACCTTATGTGATGATCCTAAGTCTGCTTTCTTCTGGGATGATGTTCACCCTACCCAACAAGGATGGAAAGCAGTTTACACGGTTTTAAGAAAAAGTATCACTGCGTTTTTGACTAGAGCGTAAAAATACTTATCGGATCGAAATAATGGAATGTATTTGTAATATTAAGATGTCTTTTTTCTGTGATTCAATGTGTTCTTTTCTTATAGTTTGGTATCTCTCAGTCTTTTGAGTGTATCTTCTTTGATATGTGTTTGCAAGGTTTTGTTTATTGTGTGGCATCTCTCCATCTCTGTCTATTGTGTTAACGAATAAAGACCTTGGCTAATAAAGAAAAAATATAACTCATCATTGTTAAATATAGGTTTAGCATTCAAACATAAGCTTCACCTAAATCTTCTTAGTCCATCTGGTTTACTCGTCCTAGTAGAAATTATTGGCATAGCCACGGTTTCAAAAACCCACGAAAAAGCCATAAAAAAGTCGATATAGCCACGTAACAAATTATATAGCCACGGAAAAAATTAGCCACGATGCTATAGCCACGAAAAAACACGTCGTGACTATTCCTTGGCTATAGTGTCGTGGCTAATTTTCTGTGGCTATATGAGCATTTTTAAAATCTATTGCCAATCCTTGGCCAATCCGTGGCTATAAGAATAATTTCTACAAGTGCCCAAGCTTAGACCCCATTGCATATGAGACTTGCTCACTCCGAACTATTATTTATTAGTGACGAGTGTAGTCTTTTGTAAGAAACCTTCATTTTCTTTATCATGTTCATTTGTCGGCCTCTGCCTAATTTATAATACAGAGAATCTCCGACCTCACACTTAAAAAATATTATTTTAATTTCTATTATTCTAATCGAATATTTGATCAAACTTGACCGTCCCGATAATTAATTGAATTCATACAACAACAATTGGTGTAATCTGTGGGGGTTCTTCTTTACTTTAGACGAGGTTTACAATGAAAGAACCACTCTCGACTAATGAAAATGCCGTCTCCTTGGTAGAACAAAACCCAAACTCGTTCTCTCAATCGACGACGACGTTGGAAATAAACTATCAGGTATGGCCGACCAGCAACCTCTCAGGTCAGACCCAAATGACCAACTCATATATATGCGAATGCCAAACATAAGGACAAAAAAAATTTCTGCCAGTGGGTCTTACCAATATGATCATGGGAGAGCTCCTGACTTGCACTAACTCGGTACGATCGATAAAGGAGTACATATGAAGGGCAGATACGTACAACCAGTGGGAACAGAACACGGCGACGAGCACATGAATTGCAATGAAAAAACATTTACCACAGGAGACGAGGAAGGTCTGTACATACCACATACCCTATGTTCGTCGAGTTACGAATAGGCGATAGTGAGGTGACTAGAGTTCTGATCAACACTAGAATCACAGTTGACCTTATATACGAAGAGACTCTGCTAAGAATGGAGTTGAAAGATTACGAGATGAAACAATCACAAAGAACCTTAACTGACTTTTTCGGGGACATAACCACAATGGTCAGGACAATCAAGCTGTCGATCTACGTCGGCAGGGTAACCAAGATATTTACTTCGGTAGGGTAACCAATATATTTAATTTTGTCCTCATCAACCAACCAGCCATCTACAACGTTTGGGAACAATGTAGATCCACACAATGAAAGCAGTTCTCTTGACCTATTACCAATGTGTAAAGTTCCCAACTCCATACATAATATTTACTCTGGGAAAGCCAGAAAGTCTCAAGTTGTTTCCTCGTCCATATTTCCAATCTCATTCAGTTTTCATCTTCACCAATCAGCCACTTAGAATCATACTATGCATTCCGATCCAATTGGGGAGAATGGTAAAGTGGGCAAATGAATTGAACGGGTATGAAATCGAGTACTACAATCAAATGAGCGCACTTGCAGATTTTCTCGTCGAGTTACCCACAGAATTAACCAATGACAATGACTAAGCAGTAGCAGATAAATGGACTTTATTTGTCGATGGATCGTCGTCACACAACATGTCAGTAATTAGAATCAGGTTGACCTCGCTGACCAGGGAGATTTTGGGACAGTCTTTTTGACTCGCCTTCCCAGCATCAAACAATGAGGCCAAAAACGAAGCTCTGATAGCAGGTCTATGACTAGAAAAAGTGGATGGGGTGAAGCATATCAACGCATTATGTGATTCACAACTCGTTGCTAACCAGTACACGAGCTTGGCATCTTTACTCTCACCAAAATTCTCTGAAGAAAGAACTCGTCGAACGACACTCTATCCGCCCTAGATTCCACGTCTGATCATGATCTTCGACTATTGATATCCATCGAATGTATCGACATACCAATTATTTATTATATCAAAGAAGTATTCGCCTTCACTGAGCTCGGCAATGGAATGGATGATGCCGAAAAATAAACAAGCATGTTATCAAGGAGAAATAATCAAGGACCAATGATTGGAGAGATGAAATCAAGGTTTACATTTCAGAAGGCACAGTCCCCGAGGACAGGTGGGCAGCTGGATGGCCAAAAAAAATGTGCACACTATGTTATGAAGGAAGATAAGTTATTTTGATCGAGCGAAGCAAAACCACTCCTAAGACGCAACCACAGACAAGAAAAATCAACTTGGTAATGGAGGAAACATACAAAGGCACATGGGATAATCACTCCAACAACTGATCACTCGCTGCTAAAATTATGCAACATGTACACTTTTGGCCAACGATGGTGAAAGACAGCGAGAAATATGTTTCTCAATGCAAAAAATGTCAAAGGCATGCGCCAAAATTTTAACAAAATTGACCGCACCTTATCCATTCATGAGGTGTGAAACGAACATCATTGTCCCCTTGTCGGCCTCGAGACAAAAATGGTTCATCCTCGTAATGACACATTACTTCATCAAGTGGGTCAAAGCCGGGTCATACGCCCAATGAACGATCTCCACGTGCATAGGTTCATTTGTTTGTCTATCATCTGCCATCATGGTCTACCCTAGGAAATCATAGCCGGAAATGGTTCACACTTCATCTCGAGCGTGTTCAAAGAATAAGGCTAAGCAAATCAGCGCTTCGCTACCCAAAGGGAACGGTCAGGCCGAGGCAACAAGCAAGAGAATCATAGATGGGCTAAAAAGCATCTCGAGAAGAGTAAGAGACTATGGGCTGACAATCTGTTCGGATTACTCTGGCCTCATCGAATAACTCCTCGTCGATCAACCGGTCAAACGCCTTTCTCTCTGTTTCACATAATGGAAGGAATGTCGCTTGCCGAAGTATGTATCCCGAAAATCGGACAAAAGTTAATACCATAACAATGGTCCTCTTAAATAGCATGATCCTCGACCACCTCAATCGGGTTGAAGAAAAGTGTGACCATGCACTCCTCAAAATCCAAAATTATCATCATCGGGCCACCCGATATTATGAATTTCAAAGGCAGGCACTTTGAAGAAGGAGGCCTAGTCTTACGAAAGGTTATCTAGAAAAAAACGGGAATGGCGATCCAGTAAGCTTGGTGCCAAATGGGAAGGGCCTTACATCATCTCAAAGGATAGTCAAACTCAAAGTCTACGAATGTCACTATGCGAGGCGAAGAAATCTCGAGGTCGTGGAATGCATCCAAACTCATGAGATACTTCTACTAGTCGACCTCCAATAAAAAAAGTTGTCACTCTACAAGTCCAGGATACTCGCCCAATATGTAAAGTAAACTACGATCAGCTTTGATGAGGACATCGGTTTGACCAAGATGGACCATACCACCTAATCCGAGTCGTTCCCTACCATAGTGAACGCACCCCGTACCCGCGCCAGCCAGAAAAGACTCACGGAAAAAATCAATCTAGCCACGGAGCATCTGATCACCAGTATCAGCATAGACGGCATCACGGAGCACTTGGACCAGTTGGATCATGATCAGCACATACTAAACCATTTTTTCTGGAGGATGTCTAAGACGACCAATTTCGACCCCGACCATATGTTCACACCATGATCGTCCATCTGGACATTGCTTAGGATTGACGACACATCACCGATCTTCACCATCGGAGCCGTTGATCCTTAGACCATGTCGTCTCTGTGGACCAAAGGTTATACTCTTTCTCCCTTTCAAGGTTTTATCCCAATGGATTTTCAATGTAAGGTTTTTAACGAGGTAACATGAGGCCTAATTCATTAGACAAAATGCACGGCCCACGAGGCCCAAGTTGCCACACGACCAATGTGCTTTATTTTCTATTTTTTATATCTTATTTCCTGTAAAGCCTTAAAGCCCATGTTCTTTAAAATATTTTTTAGTTTTCGAAAACATTAAGGATGTTTTTTCTTGTACTCTTGTCTTTTTCTTTAGTTACGTTTAATCAGAAAGAAAACTCTAAAGCTAAATGTTCTTTTATGGATGTGAGTGTTGTGCATCGTGTGGATTGCCCTTTGCAGCTCAAGCCAAGCATGTTCCTTTTTTGTACCAGCTTCAATCCATCAAACCACATCGGTAGAGAGCGACTTCAGTCCAACTACTTGTGCACCATTCTTGCTCGCGCATGTGGTCCAAAGGAAAACGACCTCAGTCCAGCCTTTGCGTCCACCCTAAACCGGTTCAGTGTGAGCTTCCTCTGAAGCTTACATCAATTGGTATCAGAGCTTAGTCTCTTGAAACCAATGGTTCCACTCTATCCTTACATCTCTTTACTTTTTGCGATTTTCTTATTTGCTTCCTATCAATCGAAAACTTCAAAAAAATTGAGTTTGTATTTTGTATTTACTTATGTTCATTAGTAGTTTCTTTTCTGTATTGAATATTATTTCGGAAAATAAAAAAGGTGTGTTAAGATTTTAATCATAATCGGCCGCATAGTATCAACCGGGTTTGCTTGAAAAACCGAGCGTGTTGTGTTGCTAGTTTCGATTTACTCCCTTATGTTTCTCTCATATATCATCAAGGTTGTTAGCTTATATGTTTAAGTAGCATAACATAAAAAAGAGAGTTGTTAAGTTGTGTTAAAGAATAAGCCACATATAACACAATCAATGGGGTTTTCTTGCATTCGATCGCTAGTGTTGATTGCATGTTGCTGAGTTATTTGTTTGAGTTTGATGTTGTTTATGATTCTAGCTAGCTGTAGGTTGTTAGTTCATTCATCTAAGTGCATAAAAATGAAATAATAAAAAATTATTCGTATTGGCTTGTAGGTTGTCGGCATATCAATTATCTCTCAAGGGTTTTGATTTCGTCCAGTTCATCTAGGTTGCTTTGAAGTTTGCTTTGATCTTACGGTTCTGTGTTTGCGTGTGTGCTGATTGCGGTTCATCTTGCATAGGTTACTAGTTCTGTGATGTTGAATCATCAAGGATAAAAACCCTGAAAACTGAATTCGGATAGTTGCATTCGCGGACCATTACTACATCTTGCTTAGATTTTAGTGCAATAGCGTGAGCCGGCTGCATTGTCAATTGTTTTCTGTGAATTGTATCTGCTTGTCGCTGCTTTGTTGCATGTTTCCAGTTTTTTGCGATTTGCCATTCTTTTGTGCTTTTTTGCTTGTTTTCGTTTCTTTCTTTTTTTGCGTTTAATCGTTTGTTGAGTGTGCAGGAAGGCAGATATGAGCGACAATCTGAACGCACCAGCTAACTTCGCTCAATTTCTAGGAGCGATCCAAGCCATCAAAGCACGACTGGACCGGCTCGAGCAACCAGCCGCTCCTGCGCAACCCGCGCCCCAACCAGCTCCACTGAACGCTCCACACGGAGAGGTCAGGACATTCGGATCAACCAGTTCGATTATACGAGCGAAGATATGCCTCGGTTCTACGACCGCCCGTCAAAAAAAACCAACCGTTCAACCGACCAAGCGACTCGATCCATAGAGGACGAATGCAAGATGACAAGGTACAACGACCTATTACAAACAACATTAAACTAACAGCTTTCGGTATTGCAGGAAAGGTCAAGCTAGAGGCGTATCTTGAATGGTAACGGAGGAAGGAGTACGTATTTGATTACTAGGCGTACAACAATTAGAGAAAGGTGGCGTTAGGAGTGGCCCAACTTACGGACCACACATTGTCCTGGTGGGACAGAGACATTTCTGAACGTGGACGTCATCGTTACGAGCATATCACCACATGGGCCGCCATGAAATACAGCCTAAGGCGAAGGTACATGCCACCACATTTCCATAGAGACTTACATAAAATATTTAGTAAGTTGGTATAGGGAAGCAAGTCCGTAGAATAATACTTCATGGAGTTCGAAAAACTACGGAATCGGCTCGAGTTAGATTACTCGAAGGAGACTCTCATGGCTCAGTTCATCGACGAACTACACGAACGTATCGCCCGGAAGGTTGAGATCCAGCCGTACCATGACATGTACGAGCTACAGGACATGATAACTCAGGCTGAGCAGCACATCAAGTGGAAAGCGGCGAAGATGCTCGGAGACACCCTACATGAACGCCGCCCGCGCTTAGAGCCATCAACAAAGGCAACACTGTTGAGGTTGATTCGCGGTTAAAAATCTAAAGACAGAGGCTTCTAAGTTGAAACATCCCGAAGAAAGAAAGTTTCCTAGTACCTCTCGAGGTAGAGATATTACATGTTTTAAATGTCAAGGAAAAGGAAATATAGCCCGAGAATGTCCAAATTGACATATCATGATTATCACGGAGGCTGGTGAGTAAGAGTCACAGGATAAGCTGGAAGAATATGAGGAAATGCGCGACCCGGAAAATCCTATTGAATATTCAGACGTTGGAGAGATGTTGGTCATCTGCAAAGCTCTCAGTGCCCTAGTAAGTCCCTAGAAAATCCAACAGGAGAACATATTTCATATCGGGTGTACCGTGAACAAGAAGTTCTGCAGCCTTATCATCAATGGAGGATCATGTGCTAACGTGGCTAGCAGATACATGGTCGACAAGCTAGGTCTCGAAGTTACAAAGAATCTGCGGCCTACCGGCTTAGGTGGCTCAACAACGATACATAGATACGAATAGTAGATCAAGTAATTGTTCCGTTCAGTGTTGGCAAGTACAGTGACCATGTGGTATACGACGTCGTACACATGCAAGTCGGTCATCTACTTCTAGGCCAACCCTGGCAGTTCGATAAGGAGACGTCACACAACAGTCGTACCAACCACTATTTTTTCTGCCATGATAAATGTTCACACCGCTCACACCATTAGACATCCACAAAATGCAGCTGAAACTCGCAAAGGATAGCAAGGTTAGTAATACCAACCTGCTCATTACGTCAAGTTCTGTTTCTAAGGCTATTAGCCAGAACACGAAGCTGCTAGTAATGATCTTTAAGGATGATTTAGACTCTAGTCCTAGTGAATTACAGCTACCCCGAGAAGTGTTTCTTTGTTGGACAGTTTTAAGGACGTGTTTTCGTAAAAGATTCCAGCCGTCCTACCCCGGATCTATTGGATAGTTCAGTTGATCCTGATTCAATTCTCATATTGATATCAACCTAAACATGCATCAGATCTAGGTGTTCTTATTTAGAAACATAACATGATCTCACCTTTTACCTGTTTGTTGCAGCGGAAGGAATAGAACAGGTCAGAGATCAGATAGATGCACCGAGGGATGAATCCTCCAAAGGTTCACACACGCTTCACAAGGAAATGGCTGCTAGACCACAAGGAACAGAGGCGCAGAGAGAGAGGAGTAGCCGCGGCTGGGTGTTAGGGTTGGGAAGAAAAGACTTGGCTTTTAGTCATTAAAAGCCTTCTCTTTCCCTTTTGGGCTTTTGGGCCCAATCTGATTAAATCCCATTTAATCAGACCCATTAGTCTTTCTCTCTTAGTACGACAAATGCCTAGCACTTTTGTCGTACTTCTGCTAAGCCGTTCCAACACATTTTCCTGTTAGCTTAGGCGTGTGACCCATATGGGATCATATAATAAAGGCAATAAGTCCAAGACTTATAGATCATGAGCGGACTCTAGCAAGCCATCATGATCCCCAGTATTATATGACTTATGTCTGATCTCGACATACTCTTACTTTCTAGAGACAGTACCGAGATTACTGGACACAATTCCAACAATCTCCCACTTGTACTGGAATCTCTGTATTCATAATCCTTTTGTCACAATATCTCGATTAGTCATAAGGCAAGATTGGTGTCATCCTTATAAAGCCTAATCTTGTTCATCGGACTCTGATTTGATACTGACAATCCAAACGACTCGGGAAAGTCCGTTTGAGCATGGCCATGCGTTTTCCAGTATTCAAATCTCCGATTGGCCTAGAGATATTCACTCCATTTATATTGGAGGGACAAATCCCATCTTGTTCCATTACTGTAAACTACTCATTTCATGATGTACCCAAACAAGGTCCTTATAACTATCGCAGAACGATAGCGTTAGACAATGATCAAAGTACATCAGTCCATGGGCAGTCACATGCATGTGAACTCAGGTCTAAGGACTATACTCTATAGTCGTAGTAAGAATCTCTTATGACACAGATATAAATATCCTGAAGAGTTCTTATAGGCGGGTCTTGTCCGGTCGTATGTTCCCAACATACACCTATGTACTGACTTTGATGCCGCGCATCTATGACACACTGAGACTTTGTCATAAGTCACGTACCAATCCAGTCTCACACGGTTGTTGGTGTTCCAGTTTCAACAACCTTCGACTAGGGACATGATGATATAAAACATTTATCAAATATAGGATCTCATGATCAAGCTAAATGACTTCGATGACTCAAGATCAAGTCATTTACTTCGATGACCTATAAAATGGTTCATATCATTTTGGAACGATTATTTCATCACAGTTAAAATAATCTTGAAATAATAATTTCATTAAAACATAAAATAATGTTTTACAAGAACATATCAAATAACTAAATAAAGCTCACAAAACTCCCACTCAAATTTAGATTACATTTCAATGTTTCTAATGCCTACAGCTTCAGTCAGGAACTCGAGCTTAGGCCTTGGGAGTGGCTTTGTCAACGGATCAGCGACGTTATCATCTGTCGGAACTCGGCTGATCTTGACTTCCTTTCTATTAATGATGTCACGTATCAAGTGATATCTTCTTTGAACATGCTTGGATTTCTGGTGTGATCTTGGTTCCTTTGCCTGAGCTATAGCACCATTGTTGTCACAAAACAGTGCCAGAGGCTCAGCCGCATCTGGTATCACACCTAGTTCCATAATGAACTTTCGTATCCAAACAGCTTCCTTCGCTGCTTCTGAGGCGGCGATATATTCAGCTTCTGTAGTGGAATCAGCAACGGTGTCCTGCTTGGAGCTTCTCCAACTTACTGCACCGCCATTCAGACAAAAGACATAACCGGACTGTGACCGGAAATCATCAGTGTCTGTCTGGAAACTTGCGTCCGTGAATCCACTGACTTTAAGCACATCACTTCCACCGTACACCAAGAATTTATCCTTAGTATGTCTTAGATACTTCAAGATATTCTTTACGGCAATCCAATGGTTTTCACCTGGATTTGACTGGTATCTACTCGTCATGCTCAATGCATAAGCAACATCAGGACGAGTACAGATCATGGCATACATGACAGATCCTATTGCAGATGCATAAGGAATGTTCTTCATGCGCTCAAGCTCAGCAGCCGACGTAGGGCTCTGCTTCTTGCTTAGCGTTCTGCCATGCACCATTGGCGTGAAGCCCTTCTTGGAATCTTTCATGCTGAATCTTTGTAGGACTTTGTCAATGTATGAGTCTTGACACAAGCCTATCAGCCTCTTAGGTCTATCCCGATAGATCCTAATTCCAAGAACGTATGCGGCTTCACCCATGTCTTTCATGGAAAAACAACTTCCAAGCCAGTCCTTTACAGACTTCAGCATTGGAACGTCGTTTCCGAGAAGTAGTATGTCATCGACATACAGAATAAGAAATACAATCTTGCTCCCACTAGATTTCTTATACACGCATTGTTCTTCTTCGTTTCTGATGAAGTCAAATTGCTTGATCGCTTCATCAAAACGAAGATTCCAGCTCCTCGATGCTTGCTTCAATCCATAAATGGATTTATGAAGCTTGCATACTTTCCCAGCATTCTTCGGATCTATGTAACCGTCAGGTTGTGTCATATACACATCCTCTTCCAGAATACCATTCAGGAAGGCGGTTTTCACGTCCATCTGCCAAATTTCATAATCATGAAAAGCTGCAGTTGCTAGTAGAATCCGAATAGATTTCATCATAGCCACTGGTGAATAGGTTTCATCGTAGTCCACACCGTGAACTTGTCTGAAACCTTTTGCCACCAACCTGGCTTTGTAAATCTGGACATTTCCATCCACGTCAATCTTCTTCTTGAAGATCCATTTGCACTCGATGGCTTTTACACCAACGGGTAAGTCAACCAACGAAAACACTTGGTTGACCGACATGGAGTCCATTTCGGAATCAGTGGCCTTGCGCCACTTAGAGGAATCTGGGCCCATCATGGCTTGATTGAAGTTCGATGGTTCATCACCATCAATGATCAAAAGATCATGACAGTCAGTCACGAGGAATCCCTGATATCTCTCGGGTTCGTGACGGATCCTCCCGGATCTTCGAACTTCAGGTACTACAGGTTCAGGCTCTACAATTTCTTGTAGATCCTCCTGCTGCTCTTCCTCATTAGGTTGAGCAGTATCCTGTTCATCTTGAATTTCTTCAAGCAGTACCTTACTCCCACTGTCTTTCTTAGAGAGAAACTCTCTCTCAAGAAAGTTACAATCCCGGGCAACAAAGATCTTGTTCTCGGAACGTAGATAGAAGTAATAAGCCTTGGTTTCCCGTGGATAACCAATGAAGTAGCATTTATCAGATTTTGGTGTAAGCTTATCTGAGATTAATCTCTTAACATAGGCTTCACAACCCCAAATTCTTAGATAAGACAGCACTGGAGCTTCTCCAGTCCATAATTCATATGGTGTCTTTGCTACTGCTTTTGATGGCGCTCTATTTAGAGTGAACACTGCTGTTAGCAGAGCATATCCCCAAAGGGATATTGGAAGGTCTGTGTGACTCATCATAGATCGAACCATATCCAATAAGGTCCGATTTCTCCTCTCAGACACACCATTCCATTGAGGTGTTCCAGGAGGAGTGAGTTGGGACACGATCCCACACTCTCTTAGATGATCACTGAATTCTTGGCTTAAGTATTCTCCTCCTCGGTCGGACCGAAGAGCCTTAATGCTTTTGCCAAGTTGGTTCTGTACTTCATTTTGGAATTCTCTGAACTTCTCAAAAGATTCAGACTTATGTTTCATCAAATAAACATATCCATACCTACTGAAATCATCAGTGAAGGTAATGAAGTACTGATAGTTTCCTCTTGCATTTGTGGACATTGGGCCACACACATCAGTGTGTATCAGGCCCAATAAGTCACTGGCCCTCTCGTTAGGTTTATTAAAGGGGGCCCGTGTCATTTTGCCCATCATGCATGATTCGCATTTCTCACATGACTCAAAGTCAAATGAGCCAAGAAGTCCATTCGAATGGAGCCTCTTGATGCGTTTCTCGCTGATGTGCCCTAAACGACAATGCCATAGAAACGTTCGGTTTTCCTCATTAGGTTTAAACCGTTTTGTATTAATGTTATAAATTGGCGCGGATTGATCGAGTATGTAAAGCCCATTCGTAAGAGGGGCAGAACCATAGAACAAATTGTTGCGATTGAAGGAACATAATTTATTCTTAACTGAAAAATCATAACCTTCCAAATCCAACAAAGAAATTGAAATAATATTTCTGCTTATAGCAGGTACAAAATAACAATTATTCAGTTCTAAAATCAATCCCGAAGGTAAAGACAACAAGTATGTGCCTACAGCTAGTGCTGAAACTTTCGCTCCATTCCCAACTCGTAGCTCCACTTGTCCTTGCTTCAGCCTTCTACTGTTGCTGAGTGCCTGCATATTAGTACAAATATGAGCCCCACAACCAGTATCCATGACCCATGAGGTATTATCAGAAGTAGTTGTATTAACTTCTATAACAAAAATACCTGATGAAGAAGTCTCGAAAGTCTTCTTCTTCAATTCCTTTAGACCTTCCTGGAATTTCTTACAATCTCTTCTCCAATGCCCCAGTTCTTTGCAGAACCTGCACATGTCAGTAGGCCCAGCCTTGGACTTGGGCTTGGGCTTTGGCGTGTCCTTGTCCGCGACTTGGACAGCCTTGGCCGCTCCCTTATCCTTAGCAGAGGATTTCTTAAACCCCTTGCCCTTTTGCACCATAAGCACATTGGGGTCCTTGGCGGTTTTCCTCAAGTTGGGCTCTGCAGTCTTGAGCATTACGTGAAGCTCAGGTAGTGTCTTACTCAAGCCATGCATGTTAAAGTTCAGAATGAACTGATCATAGCTTGCAGGTAAAGACTGCAGAATGATGTCGCAGGCAAGTTCCTGGCTGATCGGGCAGTCGAGTTTCTGAAGATGATCGAGATAACCCATCATCTTCAAGACATGAGGACTCACTGCCGCATTCGCAGCCAACTTACAGTCCAAGAGGTTCTTAACTGTCTGGAACCTCTCGGTCCTAGCCTGCTCCTGAAAAAGCGATTTCAGGCTTGCCATGATCTCGATTGGGGACAATACACTTTCGAACTGTTTTTGCAGCTCAGGAGTCATTGTCACCAACATCAGGCAATAAACATCATTTTCATCTGACGAATGCTTTTCCCAAGCATTGTGCAGAGTCCTGGCAGCATTGGCAAGAGGCCTCTCGGGGAGGGGATCTCGAAGGACATAATCCTTCTTCTCCTGCTTGAGGACCAGCCTCAAGTTCCTTGACCATGTCAGGAAGTTCGTTCCAGTCAGCTTCTCCTTCTCGAGAACAGACCGGATCGAGAATGTGTTTTGTGTGCTTGTAGTAGTCATATCTGAAATATATAAATAAAAGGTTATTAGTTATTATGTTCAAAATGACTAATCTCGTATTAAAGTATAATATGATTAATCACGCATTATATTCAATAACCTAAGTTACCCTCAATAGAATATAATGATTCCAAGATCCACATATAACTAAAATTAAAGTGGGCCACTGGCCGTCACCCAACCTTAGCTTATATCGGTAAGCCCTATATCGGCTAATTATATCCATGATATAACTCTTGGTTGTGAATCTGGGCCCGAGGCCCAATCCACTCTGATGTCTCAAGGCCCGGGACTCCCGATGGCCTAGTCAAGAAAACCGGACTATACAGTCATGTAATCATTAATGTCTGGGACTCCCAATGACATTTATGAATCACAAACCGTCTTACCCACGCAAAAGCAGACATCCTCACACTGTAAGGCCATGAATGCAATTGAATGGGCTTTGACAGCTGACATAGCCTGGACAAGACATCCAACGCTTGATATTATTTGAGGTTCGTAGGTTTATTAAAATCATTCCCAAAATAGAAGATTACTATTTCGGGAAACTTTCTATTTATGGAAACCTACTATTTTGGAAACTTTCTAAAATTGGAAACTTTCTAAAACCGGAAACTTTCTAACTTTAGAAATTTCTTTAAAATCCAAAACCCGCAAATTCAGAAACTTCTATTTTAAGAAACTTTCTAATTTCAAAATTTCGGAAACTTTAATTTAAAAACGACTTTATAATTTTATAAAATAGATTTTAAATTAATCTGAAGAAAGACTCAATTAACTGGCCCAATTGTTTTAACTTCTTGGCCCGAGGCCCAAGAATTGGTTCATGTCCAAGACATGACCCAATTGTCCAATTAATTGACATAACCGGTCTGGTTCATTAAAACTGGTCTAACCAAGTTTTAATTACTACGATGACCACAATTGTCAACCGGTTATTTACTAAACCGGAACTTCTCAATTTATTTGGTCCAACCAAATCAAATTAGAAATTCCTGGTTTAGGCACTAAATCCAATATTTCTTTCGACATTGGATTTCTTATCCCGGTTTAACCAGATTTAATAAAATTATTAAAATCTGTTTATTAAACCAGAACGAATCAATTTTAATTAAAATTTTAAACCGAACCATTAACCGAACCGAACCGATTGAACCGTGATCAAACAACCCTAGCTTTCGGATCAAGCAATGATCGTCCAGCCGCAAGCCGTGCGCCACGATCCGAGATCGATACGCTTGGCATGCTCGGGACGGTTCATCGGGACGTTCGGGACGGTGCTGGCCGAGTCGTCCACGAGCGAGCCACGATCCGGACGGCATGAAGCCTCACGCGATCGAGCAAGCATGGAGACGATCGGGACGTGAGAGAGGCGGAACGGGACGATCGTGATCGGGACGCGATCCGTCTTACGATCGGGACGAGCCGCGGTCGTGACGCGATCGATCCAACGATCCGACCCAACCGGCCATACTCTCGGCCAATCAACAAACCCGAGTCATATAGCTCGGTTTGTGATTTCTGTTTGTGTGTTTAGGATTTAATTCAGTTTCTTAACTGTTTTATCTTATCAGTAATTGATTCAAAAACAATTCTAAACAGATTAAACAACCTAAACATGAATCTAAAACAAGAAACCTAAGAACCAATGGCTCTGATACCACTATTGGATAGTTCAGTTGATCCTGATTCAATTCTCATATTGATATCAACCTAAACATGCATCAGATCTAGGTGTTCTTATTTAGAAACATAACATGATCTCACCTTTTACCTGTTTGTTGCAGCGGAAGGAATAGAACAGGTCAGAGATCAGATAGATGCACCGAGGGATGAATCCTCCAAAGGTTCACACACGCTTCACAAGGAAATGGCTGCTAGACCACAAGGAACAGAGGCGCAGAGAGAGAGGAGTAGCCGCGGCTGGGTGTTAGGGTTGGGAAGAAAAGACTTGGCTTTTAGTCATTAAAAGCCTTCTCTTTCCCTTTTGGGCTTTTGGGCCCAATCTGATTAAATCCCATTTAATCAGACCCATTAGTCTTTCTCTCTTAGTACGACAAATGCCTAGCACTTTTGTCGTACTTCTGCTAAGCCGTTCCAACACATTTTCCTGTTAGCTTAGGCGTGTGACCCATATGGGATCATATAATAAAGGCAATAAGTCCAAGACTTATAGATCATGAGCGGACTCTAGCAAGCCATCATGATCCCCAGTATTATATGACTTATGTCTGATCTCGACATACTCTTACTTTCTAGAGACAGTACCGAGATTACTGGACACAATTCCAACAGGATCAAGGGCAATGAGCATCAGATCGACCTCGTGCGTGGTTCAGCTCTACCGAAACAAGCGGCCTACCAAATGAATCCGATGGAGTCTAAGGAGTTGGTGAAGCAGATTTAACAAAGACTATTTGAAAAGTTAATCCTCGAGTCATTTTAGTTTTTTGGATTTTTTCGCAAATGGCGGCTTGATCATCAGGTGGCTCACTGGCTTACAAGTCCGGAGAGAGAGAGAAGTGTAAGAGACCTTGATACCTTCTATGAAAAAATGTTTAATTTGCATAAACATGGAAACAAGGGCGGAGAAGAAGATTTTGTGGGCTTGCTCTTGAGGTTGGAGGAAGAAGAAACTGTTCTTGGATATGGAAATTTCACAAGAAACCATATCAAAGCTATCTTAATGGTAAACTATACATACGAAGATTCACAATTCAATAAGATTTTGTGAAACATTAGATTGTAACATTTATTTTTATGATGTTATGACAGAATGTTCTTATTGGGGCCTTTGGTACTTCTGCAATAATAATGACATGGGCAATGACATAACTTGTGAGAAACCCCCGAGCAATGAAGAAAGTGCAATCAGAAATCAGAAATCAAATAGGGAACAAGTCAATGATCACCTTGGATGACATAGGGAAGCTTCGCTACATGAAAATGATAGTCAAAGAAACATGGAGGCTACACCCTCCATCACCTCTTCAGATTCCAAGAGAAGTAATGTTTTAATTTGAGATCAATGGCTACAAGATTCAACCTAAGACCCGGATTTATGTAAATGTTTGGGCTATCGGGCATGATCCTGATATCTGGAAAGATCCCGATCTGTTTCTCCCTGAAAGGTTTATTGATAATAACATTGATCCAAAAGGACAGAGCTTTGAGTTGTTGCCATTTGGGCACTAAAAGAAAGCAGGTCGGTTGGGACAAAATTTTATGTAGAAAAATATTCATCGTAACTTAGAATTGATTTTACGACGAATTTTCAACAAAACTCCAAATTGTCGTAAATTCGTCGTAATTTGACGATGACAAATATTCGAGTCATTTCCGTCGATTTTCCGACGAATATGGAATTTGGAAGAATTCGTCGTAATTTTGATGTGAATTTACGATGACTTAACATCGAATTTATAAGTTTCTGTAAACGTTGAGTTAATATCGAATCAACGTCTTAATTTGGTAGATATTCACGTTTTTATGGTATAACCGTTTTTGGGACGTTTTTAAACGTTGTAAATTGGTCACTCATTCGATGTAAAATTGTTGTTGAAAATTTAGTTTTAAATCCGTAGTATTAATTTGGTTGTTAATTTGTTGCTATATTCTAAAAAAATTCTATAAATATCCCTTCATAGAAACGAAAGAAACATAATCCAAACACAAAAAATACTTCCTTAGAGAAAAAAAACTTAGAATTCTCGTTTTCAAATCTCTATATACGATTTACGAAACTGGATGTATAAACATAAGAATCCTGAAGGAGTGGCGATGAATTAGTTTCAAAGCGGGGTGAAAATCTTCATGTATCAAGCAAGTCAAACATCGCTAACCATGGAAAGCGGTAAGATGTTATGCCCTGTCAAAAATGTATGAATATAAGTTTTATCCCTAGTGAAATGGCTTGGCGTCATTTATTGAATAGAGGTTTTATACCGAATTATTTTATTTGGTATCAACATGGAGAAGGCCATAGTCGGCATAATGCAGGAAGTAGTAGTTGTCCTGCATGAAAATGAAATGCATGTTAATCACAATTTTGCTATCACGGGGAGCATGAGAATGATAGGATGCATAATATGATTACAAATGCATTTCATGAAACAATTAGTAATGATCAGGATGTTGTTGAGGAACCTAACTTAGATGCCAAACGATTTTATGATATGCTAGACACAACAAATCAACCTCTCTATGATGGATATAGAGAAGGGTTGTCAAAATTATCGTTGGCAGCTAGGATGATGAACATTAAAACTGATCATAACTTAGCTGAGGTTTGCATGGATGATTGGACGGATATTTTTAAAGAGTATTTACCGGAGGATAATTTGGCTGCTGAAAGTAATTGTGAGATTCAGAGAATGCTTTCTATCCTTGCTTTGCCTTATGAGATGATTGATGTATGTGTTGATAATTGCATGTTTTTTTTGGCAAGAAGATGATAAACTGCAGTAGTGTCGTTTTGTGGAAAACCAATGTATAAGCCCCAAGGGAATGGACGGACCAAAGTACCGTACCAAAGGATGTGGTACCTTTCTATAACGAAAAGGTTGCAACGTATGTTTTAGTCTGAAAAACAGCTTCTTCAATGCGATGGCATGCTGAGCGTTCACAGACAGATGGGGCAGTGACTTATCCTTCAGATGCAAAGGCGTGGAAGCACTTTAAGACAGTACATCCCCAGTTTTATAAACAATCTAGAAATATATAATTTTGTCTTTGCACGGATTGATTTAGTCCATTTGGTATGTCTAGTAGACAATACTCTTTGTGACCGGTAATCTTAACACCTTAAAATCTTCCCCCAAGTATGTGCATGCAAAGGGAATTTCTTTTCTTGAGTATTTTGGTCCTCGGTCCTAAGCATCCAAAGCGGTCACTAGATGTATTTCTTCAGCCCCTTATTCATGAGTTGAAGCAATTGTGGTCCACTGGTGCTCGAACATATGACTGTTCGAGGAATTTTACGATGCAAGAGGTTCTTATGTGGACAATAAGCGACTTCCCCGCATACGGCATAGTATCAGGTTGGACCACACATGGAAGATTAGCTTGTCCGTATTGCATGAACCAGACAAAAGCGTTTCAACTGAAGCATGGTAGAAAAACATCTTGGTTTGACTGTCACCATCGGTTTCTACCTAGTAACCATCCATATGTCTAGATTTTATATCTTGTTAACAATTAATTACATACGAATGGTTTCGATGTAAATTCGTTGTAAAGTTTACATCAAAATTACGTCAAATTGCTTTACATCGAATTTATGATGAATCATCTGTAGACGTAATTTTACGACGAATTTACGTCGATTACTGTTTTACAACAAACGTTTAATGACAATTTGTCATTCGTTGTAAATTCGTCCCAAAAAAAACGTTTACAATGATTTTGGGAATAAAATAAACATCCTGAAAAAATGTTTTCTTGTAGTGGGGAAGGCCGCAGATTTTGTCCTGCAATTTACATGGGAACAACAATGGTGTACACCACAAGAAAACAACGTTTTTATGACTGCACTTTTAAACGCAGAATAGTCATTGAGCGGGGTTTTACGACAAACATACGAGTAAATATGGTAGTCAATCCATAGTCGCTAAATCTTATAGTCGTATTATTAGTCGACGAGTTAGAACTATTTATACGACCAACATAGGTAATCGTAAAATTGACGCAGCGTCGTCAGAAGATATAGGGACTAAACTGCGACTACGGTAGCGACAATTATGCGAATATAGAGGGAGTCCAGATACGGTCGGACAGATGTTGTCATCAAATAGTCGTTAACTCAGGTGACCATGGGGTGATTAATATGTGACTGTATTGTATAGTCAGAAAGTAGTCGTATATATTAACCACTATGGAGCGACTGCGTAACGACCATTTTAACTACTATCCCGCGACTAATCTGAACATCCATATACGATTATGGTAATGATCTTGCCACTATGTAGCGACTGTTATGTGACTGAGTGTGACTGAGTAGTAAAGTCACGACTTAGTCGTAGACTAGGGTGACGTTTTGGCGACTGTTTATTGACTAATTTATCGATTGTAAGATGACTAAATGGAGAATCCAAACATGATTATGGTAAACATCTTGATCTTATTGTCGATTGTTAAACGACTATGCAGCGTCTAAACGAAACATCTAGATTCGATTATGGTACTGTCTGGCCGACTGCTATCTGACTGTCTAATATAGTCACAAAATAGTCGTAAGAAATGGTGGCTACTTGGCGACAGTGTAATGACATTACAACGATTATTAAGCGACTAGATTGAAAATATAGATTGGTTGATGGTAAATATTTAGCGACTAGTTTGTGTGTATTGTGCGAAAAATGGACGAACGTTTACTGGCTTTTTCGTAAAATTTAGAAGTGGATTAATTTCATTTTCGATTCGGTAGTCGGTGATACCGAAATTTGAATTGAACAACAAACGTAACAAACACTTGCATCAAAACGCAAACTCCAGCATTTAGTAGTTTCCAAATCATACACCAAAAAATTAACAAGTGCAAGAGAAAGTGATAAGTAATCTAGGAATCAGATGTTGTTGTTTTACTTTGAGCTTCTGTCAGTAAAACAATGACGAAAAGTGTATGGGTTGCTTGTGCTTGCACATTAAAATATTAGCTTTCAGGATTTCTTCTCAGTGGCCTGTGACAATTATAGACAGTAAGAGAAAACAATTAAATAAAGATCGGTGACTTTATAAACATAGATTTTGAAAACAACGACTTTACCTGAGGAAAGATGTTATATTCAACTGTTGATATCTCACGAGGTTGGAGTTCCTTGCAGTGCTTATGCAGTCCTTTGTGTTGCTAACCATGTATTTCATACATCGTTGTTAGATCTCCTCAACAAATGTTTCACAAGAAAGTTATGAATGGTTTGGCACTTATCTTGTAAGCGCTTAGAACAAATTAATGAGTTAAACAGATATTGGTGTCTTCAATTGCGTGCTAACTATAAGATTAACATCCTAACCCTCAGAAAATAACTCCTCAAACACTCATTAAAAATAAACAACCAACTTACCCAGACTGTGGAATATAGGAGTCGTTTACAACCTGTTGAACCAAAATTAACTGTAAACAAGTAATCAGAATCTGAGCATGTCCAGTTTCAAAACCAAAGCAAAGCAGAAGGAACCAAACGATATATCTACTTGTACCCGTAGGCATCGATTCACGGAGGGTTTCGTGATTGAGATATTCGAGGAAGAATTTAAAAGAGTCGATAGAGTTACGGCCAAAGTTAGCTATGGAATGGAAAGCTTCGAATAAGATATTCGAAGAATCTCTTACCAGTTTGAGATGGGTGAGCGTAGAAGAGGATTTGTGGAGATTTTAGAGATGATTCAGGTAGAGATTAGCGAGATGATTCGTGGAGATATTAGAGAGATGATTCGAAGGAGATATTTGAAAAGGGGAAAACAAAAGAAAATCAGGGTTTGACATATTTGATGATTTCTCGGCACTCTGTTGAAAATTATTGGGTATAGGCGGGTAATTGAAATGTTTTTGGCTATAATTTTGGGTGTAGGTTTCCCAGATTTATTTGGTAAATATTTTGAATTTTTGCCCACTAGTTGGCGTAACGTGTCCGTAATATAATCCTTTTTATTGACTCTATTTTAAAATTTCAACTAATTTATTTTACTTTATTAAAATCAGAACAAGTTTGCTCATAGTATATAGAACGATTAAAAACATGTTTTTGAAACGAAAATTGTGTTTTAAATTCTTTGAAATAGTTTTGCAATTTTGGTAACACACAAATTAAAAATAGTACACAACAAGATTCAATAATAGTTTCGGAATAGAATGTTAAAGAACATACAAAACGTTATATTTCAAGTGTTTAGGGTTTAGGGTTTGTTTTGGAGTGAACAAAACCCTAAACCATAAAAAGGAAACGTAAAGCCTCATTATGCGGTTTCATTGTAGGGCATCTCCAACCCACCTGTAAAACCTCAGATTTTAGGTTTTGAATATTGAAACCTCAAATTTGAAGTTTGGGAAACAAACAAATTACACTTAAATTCACAACTAAAATTACTCAACAAATGTATTCTCGTGACACTCCCAAATATGATTAATCAATGCATTTCGAAGTGAGAAATATGTTTCTTTATTTTTTTATCTCAAGATTGATAAATATATATAATATTTAAGTTAAAATTTGTTTATTGGTCAAAACTAATGAAATATTTATATTAGAGAGACTAGCATATGATACTGTGAATCTATCTAGATATATGTGATTTTTATTTGAGTATGTATGAACCTATCATGTTAAGGAAATTTAATAATATTGGTTGAGAGGAACATTGAGTATTCTTCTTGTCTCTCATTTAATGTGTAAGCAATATGCACAACCCTACCAAATGAAATGCTCAAAACAAGATTGGAGGGTGGCTGCAAGAGAACAAAAGCCAAAACCAGTGCACGGTTCTACGTCACGGTGGCTACACCAAAGCAAACGACAAAACCAGTATACGTTTCAAGGGCTAAGGGGCTAGACCAGAACAAAAGTCAAAACCAATGTACGGATTTTCATAACTTTTAACCATGATATAACCAGGCATATCTAACCATGATATTTAACTATGATTAATTGATTTGATTGGGGTCTCAAAAATATACACTCCACGTAACCGTACGTCTCTCTCTCTCTGTTTTGAAGCGGCGCTCTAGGCACCTTATTAAAACACTCCGTTCTTGTAACCTTTTTTAATTCAAGTCCTTTGTTTGGTAAAGGGAAGTTATTTCGTCGTAATAAACATCTTCCTGATTAACCTTCCTCCCACTATCATTTTCTCTAAAACAGAACCAAAGCACAATGGTCCATTATAACTACATAGTAGAAACACAACCTAACAGAGCCGAAACCGATTGGCGCTTCAGATTTAATATTTTCTGCGTCTACCCATACTATGTGTTTGAAGATGGACCACATTGGAGTTTCATCTTGGCAGACCAGAGAGTAAGTGAAACTAGTATTCTCCTCAAAATAAAGTCACCTACGATTCTTGCAAGGTCAAACGACCAAATGGTCTTTCGCTGGCAAACACTCGACGGCGAGATTATTGTTTGAGATCGATTCCTTTGGGTTACTTAATTTTGAGGAGAATACTATTTCAGGTGTTGATTTCATAACAGTTCCTATCTCATCGATGGCCTTGCTGGGAGAAGACAACTCAATCGGCAGTCGAGATAGCTGTTCGCCTTCTCTTGTTTGATTGTTGACCGGTCAGCTCGACGGGAAGTGGACGTTACAAAAGGGATTCCTCCAAGCTATAAACCTAAAACCTCAGAAACTTTCTGACCTTTTATGTTTATAACTTGGTGGATTGAATTCGGTATTAGATATTGACCAGCAACGAGGAATCTCTTTTGTAACGTCTCTTTCTCGTTCTCCACGACCAAGTGGGATTAAAAAATCCAAAATGAAAAGAAAACTTGCTGATCAAACAACTGCGGTTATCAATACCTTAGAAGAAGGAAATAAGCAATTTTTGGAGCAATTAAAGAATACAAGTGCAAAAAGACAACATCATTTGGAGGACCCGGAAGCGGCTTACCGGATGTTTGAGTTATAATTTTGGTGTGTTATATGTATTTGTGTTGTTTATCTTAAATTTGAGTAATTATTAAACTTATTATTTATTATAGATATAAATAAAAGATTTAAAAGTTAAAGGACCATTTTATAGAATTTACTCTAAAATAGAGTTTAGTGTAGAAAAAAGTGTGGGGTTGGAGATGCTCTTAATCTAATAACCTCTCTAGCACCCCAAACATGACCTTATGTGTGTTTTTCCAATAAGTAACATGCAGTATAAATAAAGAAAATATCAAATATAGAGTTTGGCAAAGATAAATTCAAATAAATATATAGGTAAGAAAGAATTTTAAACATATATAAATTTTAATGTTTTGGAAATTATGTGCATCGGCGCGGTACCTTTTTTTTGTCAACACGTCGCGGTACCTAAACCAAATGTCACAGTAAATTATCAATAACTGGTTGAAATTCCCTAACCATCATATAGCCTCTCTAAAATTCAGACAGTCTCTCCATTTCCGCCGTCGAATATCCTAACCGTCATAACCTCGAACCTTTGGCTCTCCTACTGCAGAGAAAACAGAGACGACAAGAGAAATGTATAAGGTAAAGGGAAGAACCCCTTCGCGGCTTCGTCCCATTCATACTTTATTATTTTAATTCTTCTCTTATATATTGAATCAATTTCTTTCGTTGATCTGCTCTTGCCATCGCTTATAAAGCATGATATACTTTAGGTTCGAACTTCGATATTGATGTTTACATCTTATTTAAATTACAATATGTATGTTTACAGAAACATTGTACCATTGAGTTTGATGGAGCTTCAAAAGGAAACCCTGGAAGAGCTGGTTCAAGAGTTGTTCTGCGTGATTCTGATGGAACTGTCATCTCCTCCTACCGTGAAGGATTAGGCAATACAACAAACAACGTTTCCGAATATAGAGGTTTGATTCGTTGGTTGGAGTCTGCTTTAGAAAAAGGTTACACACACGTGAAGGCCTATGAAGACTCTCAGATTGTTGTTAAACAGGTCAGTTGCTTTACAGCTACTACATGTTTTCTCTCTTGAATCTTTAGCTTTAGACTTTATGATAACTATCATTAAACAGATGTGGGGTGAATGGAAACTCACAAGCCTGAAAATGCATGAGCTGTATAATCAGGAAAAAGGGTTTACCAGCCAATTCAAGTAATTCAATATCGAGCATATTCCCAGGGTATTGCACAGATCTTTTTGTGTTTTTAACATTCGCTTTGTAGAAGTTTAAGATTTTCTGAGTTTCTCTAATTTCCATTTTCAAGAAAACAACTCTGAAGCTGATAGCCATGCAAACTATGGGACCCATCTTCAAGGTGAGAAATGAATCTGCAATAATGAATTCAATTATATTTTCTCGGAAAATTAGTCAAAGTTCGATGTTGTTTCGATCTTCTGTGATGTGTATCCAGATGGCCAGACACAAGTGATTGCAGGCATGAAGTACTGGTGAAGTAGAGATATTTGTGTTCTTCATGCTTAGAAGTTAGAAGAACATGACTCTACGTTTTTTCGTCTGTTTTTTCTTTTCTTATCAGAACATGTTCCCTCCTGAAAAACAAATCAATTATTCTGTTAAGGAGGAAAGATTATGAACAATCAATTTCTTATGGTAAATTTAACGCATAACCATTAGAGGTTATGAAAGAAAAGCATACATGGGTCATTCTCTTTAATAATGATTACAATATAACATTGGATGAGTTGAACAGTTTGATAGAACGGTATGAATTTTTTTGAACTTATCATTTGAACATCTTATGATCATATAAATTATTAACAATATCTAACATATTTTCCTCTTTAATTTCGTGCAGTTACCCTAGTCCTCTTACGACATGGTACTCAAACAAGCACCAGATACTCGATCGCTTCTAACTCTCCTTCACTCTTATTCTATAACTATTAAGAACTTATGAATTTTTACTTTTTTATTCCTTAAAACCAGTGTAAAGATTGCTAAGCCTTTGGTTTCTATTTTAAGGGTTAATTAACTTCGATTTAAATTTTAGTTAATATATAATATTGCAATTTATACATGTTTATTAGAAGTTGGAAAAGAGCGATTATACACTTTACATATTGCAAATATAGATTAGCTTTGAAACTCGTATACCTACCACAAACACGTAAAATATAACCAAACTATCTCATATTACTTTCAAAAAATCCAAAATACTATATGATACGACGCATACCCGACTACTCTGTGATAAGAATAATGAGTTGAATATTAGTCATATCAATAGCGACAAATAAACGACTTGGTTACTACTATACCCGAAGTATCGAATTAGTCGCCTATGTACTGACCAATTCGAGATTGTTCTACGACTCTTAACATCAGATGCAAAAATAGTCGCCATATCGCCGACTAGCCTGCAGCTATTAATTCCGGTCTCGACAATAGTCGTTATTCAGTCTTAAATCGACGACTAAATTGGCAACAATCATTTTTGGTCGTATATAAGTGACTAATACACGTCCAATAATCCGTTGTTGCAAAATAGTAGCTATATTGTCCTTTAATAATGGCCAAATGTTACGACTACAAGTATAATCGCAAGGTCCAATCGCAAAAACGATGTTTTCTTGTAATGGTAGTTTGGTTTGGCTACTATGTTGTATCATTTTGACTTGAAATTACTAGAAGGCATGGGGGTCCAAGATATCGACATGGAAGAATCTCCCGGACTCAATGTGAGCAAGAGAAATGAGCTTCTACTTGTTCCTATAAAGTATTTAGATTAATCAGTTAAATTAAGTAAGTTTTTCATGAGATTAAAGAAAATAAACTGTTGCATTGATTAATTGATATAAATACTGCATCATCATTTAGGTGAATGATGTTAGGAACAATTAATATATACATCAACTGTTTAACTGATGCCAAATTTTGTTTTGTATCTATTTATTTCAATTGATACAAAGTAATAAAAAAATAGTATCATTTTTACTTATGTGATGCAAATTATGTTAGTATTGACATCACCTATTTTATTTGATGTTAAACCACACATTTTATATCATTTGTTATTATGTGTTGTAATCTAGTGTCAATTATTTTTCTGACATTTTTTATTGATGCTAACTAACAATTTTCTTGTAGTGAGTGAGTGACAACATCTTTAAATTAACATATTTTAATATTTATTAATGAATATTTCTATAAAATTGAGAAAATATCATTACAACAAAAATAATTATAGAATCTTTACAGTATCATTTTTTGGGCTAAAATTTATTCACCAGGATTTCTTCTTTGCAACTTTCAGATCCAAGTGTTAAGTATATTCTAGAAAACTTTCACTAAACTTTAGATCAGTAATTTTCACTTGAAGATAAGTGATCTAACACTTCTACTGTCCGAAACTATAATTCAAAACTAGATTTTTTGCCCCGCCGATCGGCGGATATAATTTTTGTTGATGTTTATTGATATTTTGTGTATAAATAATATATTTGTAAATGATAATATGTTTTTATAACATATTATTAATATTAAATTTAGATGTTTGAGATATGTTAAACATATATTAAACATATATATATATATATATGTTTTATACAGTTTATTTTTTTATATTTTTTTTTGTAAATGATAATGATCTACACTACGGAGGACATTTTTTTATAGTATGTAGATTTATATTTGTAAAAATAATCTATCTTATTTTTAAAACACATATTCTATTTTTGTTTGTCAAATATTTGAGCATTATCATTATGTAGTAGTTAGTATAATATATAAAGCGTATGTGTAATATGGTAGTGAATATATATTATTAATCCAAATATAAGTAATTTGTTATGTAGATTTTTATTTTATATTTGGAATGTTTTTTAGACTTATAATTTTTTATACAAACTTATAAAATCTATCTTTATTAATTTTATCCTTTATTGTAAAAATGAATTTTAATTTACTTGGAAATAACAACTTCTATTTTTCCAACTAATTTTACTTTCTACATTATCAGTTTGTGGGTTGAAATTATATTTGATTTATACAAATGTATATTATTGAGAATATTATGACAAAAAATTTAAAATATGATAGTTTTTATTTATCCGTGGACGGGTGTAATATATATTTATAAATGCTAATATGTTCTATTTTATATATATTTATAAGCAGATGTGGAGGTTTGAGATTTGCTGACAATTTGGTTGTCTAGGTGATATTATTATATAGTTTATATATGTTTTGTAATATTAGTAGATAGTAAAAATTATAAAATGTTAATAATTATATTATTAATTTATATGTTAAAATGGAAAATCAATCTTATAGTTTATAAAAAAAAATTTAAGTAACTAATTTTCAGAATTTAATTTAGCAACATAAAAGGAACAATAAAGATGTTTATTTTACAAAAAAAAGACTTGAAGCAAAAACTAAAAACTAATATTTTAATTATTGCTATTAAAAGTTTTTAAAAAGGTTTGATAAAATTTTATATATTTGATAAATAAAAGGAAAATTTTTATTTTTCCTTCTCCATATATATTTTTGGTAAGTCAATAAAAATAAAATACCTTTATGATACCATTTGATGTTATTAAGCATGTACATTAGCGATTATAAAACTCAAACTTTTTTGTGTTCAACTGGAATTGCCAAAAAAAGAGTAGTGATAATAGAAACATTGTTGAGGTTCAATATAATTGTTTCCAATAAATACCCAGAAGATCCAAATTATTCATTTTACGTAATTGTAAGTTAACGTTTTGCTACAACTATTTATAGATCTTTAGAATTGTCAAAGTTAGTCAATATTATAATCAAACAATGTTAATCAAAGTATTAGCTTTATTTCTTATAATTTTTTTGTAAGTTTTGTATAAGTTTTTAAAATTATAATTTTAGTAAACTATATATGATAACATTTTTGTTATTATGCCATTTCTCCAGAGACAATAGTATTAGCGGAGGATTCAACGGATCGGTAAGCCGATCTTATTACACCTTATAATCTCAATATACCTTGCACGAAGGTAAGAGCGAACAGCTTTCCTAACGAACTTTAAACTTCTTATATGATCTTCAAATTTTAATTTTGGTACCTCTTATAAAAAGTGTTAAAAACCTTTTTGTTAACCTAGTAAGGATTAAAAGCTGAGACAAAGAAAAAAAAGTATGACAAACTTAGCGAGCACAAAATATCAACTCCTATAAAGGTCTAGAAAAGTTCTACATTACCTTTGTTTATTGTGATGATTTCTAGCTTTGATTATCTTTATACATGTTGTATGGATATTTACTCCCTGCAGTCAAAAAGGCAGAGCTAATTAGATAAAGTTATCATTAAAGTAATCGTTGGATGTTTAGCATGAAAATTTGGATAACATTCCAATATTATTTTACTTACAGTGTCATCAACTCAAATGAGTTCTGACGTATCTCTAGTGGTGTATTACAATTTTGGAGGACGTTGGTATATAAATGCCAACCTGATTAAAAAGATTTAACTTCAGAAAGCTTTTAGTATTTTAATAATCATTGTTACTTGGAGGACGTTGGTACATTATACTGAATATGTTGTGTAGATTTATTGTTTATATATTTTGTATCTTTAAAATTAATGATGATAAACTAAATGGCAAAAAATTAAGAATAATAAATTAAAAATATTAGATTTTGTTTGAGTTAATGTTTCAAAAAATATTAGTTGTATTTAGTTTATAAAATAGACTTGCTTTATTTATTTATTTTTGAAAATTTAGTAAATTTCGGTCAAAAATAAATGATTGGGTCAAAAATGTATATACATGTCAAAACTAATTAATTTCTAAAATAGATTTACTTTTTTGGGGTTTTAACTAATATAAATAAAAATATAAAAATATTATCTATTATTAATAAGAAAATAGTTTACTTTAAGGTGAGATATTGTTTTATTTTGGAAATATAACAATTTTTATTTAACTAATTACTATGAAAATATGTATGTAAAATTATATTTGATTTATTAATATGTAAATCATATTTATGATATTAATATTTAGTTATAATATTAATTAAATACGAATAATTGTATCTTAAATACTTTTTGATTTCGACTAGGTTAGTTAATTTTTT
This sequence comes from Orychophragmus violaceus, assembly GCA_030180135.1. Taxonomy (NCBI): domain Eukaryota; kingdom Viridiplantae; phylum Streptophyta; class Magnoliopsida; order Brassicales; family Brassicaceae; genus Orychophragmus; species Orychophragmus violaceus. The sequence goes on from CM058232.1 coordinate 13,697,804, forward strand.
TATTTCTATAAAATATTTGTAGATTAAATACTTCCAAAAATAAACATTATTTACTAATATGATTAGTTAATTTTGAATTAATTAATTTCCAAAATAAATATATTATGATTAACCAAAATATCTTAACCATAAATATCTTTCATTTTATTTAACATTTTCAAAATTATTTAGCATTAAAATTAATAAAAAAAATTAAATGGCATGATTGTAATTAAAGTGAAAACTAAGGGCAGTTTCTATTTTGTACTTTTTAATATTATAGATATTAGGGATATTTGTATACTGGATAATAATTCCAGTATTATGTAATTTATAGTTGAAAAGGTGAATGTGAAAAAGTGATAAGTTTATAACAAATTTTAAAAAATAGAAAAATAGTTCCGATTGAAGATTATTTTAGTGAATTTTTCAATCTTTTAACTTTCTAAATTTATTTAGTATATAATAAAATAAAAGTTATATCAAAAGTATAATATAGTGAGACGGTATTATTGTATTTAAATATTTTAAAACAGATTGTTTTTATATTATCATATTGTATAGAAGGAAATAATTTGTTAGCTACAAACTTGAAAAAATAATAATAAGAAACTAAAATTTAAAATAAAAAGGTGGTCGCAAACTAAAAAAATACAAATAAACTCTAATTCAATCTAAAATAAAAACTGCAGTACATATTAAATATGAAAAATAAAACAACTCTTTTTTTTTTTTAGAACAACCGATTTCAGTTCTTCAACTTCAATATCTTTATGGTTGTTTGACAAAAAAAAAAAGATCTTTAAGGTTGATAAATGTTATATTTGAACAATTAGCTTCTTCACAAAATCATTTATAAATCCTAAGTTACAAGCTGCGCTAAGTGTTGTGTGAATCATATTTACTGGATTCAGAGCCTCAAGGAATTCCAGTGATTCTATAAAATATTTATATAGTTAATATTTTTTTGAAAAATTATATAGTAACAAGCTGCGCTAGGTGTTGTGTGAATCATATTTACTGGAAGTAGTAAGTTACATTTATATAGTTTATGTTAACGAATTTACAGACCATACCAACATTCATCAACCTAATCAAAATATAAAATTATCATGTTCGCATCTCCAAATCTCACTGAGCATGATCTGTTGGCTTTATAAAAATTAGTTCAAAGTTATTGGAATTGTGTAACTAATAGCAAACAAACAAATTTTGAAAGTTTGATTCAACTTTTAACATTATAAGAACATGGTAAGCTCACTCACAATATCGAACATTTTGTCGTATCCACATCTAAAGTGAATGTCCAGAGGCGCACATTGATCTCGTCCCGTCTTGTTGCGAGTACACTTCCACCATCATCCCTCGGGGATTATTTGCATTTTTTGTACTAGAAATCCTTACGAACAGTGGCGGATCCAGAAAATATTTTAACCGGGGTTATATTAAAAACAATTATTTATATCTTTAAAATATAATATTATTACAAATTTTGGAATATCATTTTCAAATTTTAGAATGTTATTATACAAAATATAAATAAAAATATATTGTCTAAAACTATTAAATATACATTATCATGTAGATATTTTGTACCAAAAGAAAATTAACAAGAGGAAATAATAATTGGTGATAAAAAGAAATAAATATTATTTACATTTTGGTGAGGAGACAAATAAAACAAGTAGAAATAATATTATTTATGAGAAAAATTTTACTTACGTAAATTAAATAACTAAAACAAATTAAAAAAATTCTTTGAATTTTGGTGAAGAAACCAAAAAAGAAGAGGAAACATGACGACTGAGAGATAGTTACCTAATTACTCATGGAAACTATATTAAATTAAAAAGTTAAAGAAATCATTTACAGAAAAAATGAAAAGTGTACAAAAAGTTAAGTATATAATTTTAGATAGAAGAAAATAAAATATAGGGGTCATATGGGATTTGAACCCAGGGAAGGAGGGGGGTCAGCGACTAGATTATTTCCAAATGGGCCACTAAAATTTGATAACCATGACCAACTAATTTAATTTTTCAAATTTGACGGGGTCAGCTGACCCTTCCACCCAACATGTGGATTCGCCAGTGCCTACGAATATATGTACAAAGATTTTGTATCCATTAATCAAAACTTGATTCCTTAATACATGTGAAATTATAAATTTTGATGAGCATTGTTAATTTACCTCGACTGAGATACTTGATTCTAACTCAAGAGTGACAATAGTTCCTTCAAGCATTGATATTTCTAGTTCAACCTGTCTTTCAATGCTTATAAACACTTCTTCAAGAGTTGCAAGACGGAACTTTGGTGTCTTAGACTCCAAAATCAGATTCTCTCTATTGTAGTTTCTCAAAAACATTTACATGATTTTATGAGAATATGAAAATAAACTTAATTCCTTTGTTAGAGATGACAATCCATCTAAGAGAGTATTATAGATATGTAGAATGAGTTACCGGTACAAAGTTTCTTCTTTGCTGTGAGGGTAACAAAAGTCATGAAAATCTTGGTTTCTTCTGTTGGCTCAATTTTCAGGTGCTGCAAATATTTTTCCAAGCTTTAAAGCACTAAGATATTGACTAATTAAACAACGACGTGAGTGTACATACCTCCTTAAAGAATATTTTCAATATCCCAGTTGAAGTTCTAGGCATCTGAAAATAGAGGCTAAATACTTTTTGCAGTTTTTAGTCATTTTGTAAAAACGAATAAAAATGTGGAAACAATGGTGAATACTATTAAATAAAGAAAAATAGACATAAGCATAACGAAACTAATACAATCCCATGTGCATTAGCAAAAACTGAGAATGTTTACATGTAGGATTCAAGTATCCAAATATGAAGAACTTGCATTCAAATTTCTTTAACTAATGAATTTCATTAGTACTAAACAAAAATTTAAAACGACAACCAAAAAAAATTAACAAACAAAGAAAAGAAAAATAAACAGGAAATTCAGTGAAAAGAAAGCACTGGTTTTTTGGTTTATGGGCGAGAGGAGATGGACGTAGGTATTTATATAAGGGAGTCTTAGGTTTTACAAAATGGGTCAATATGCGGTTATATTTAGGAGTATATTTTCTAAAAAATTAGGAATATCTAAGTAATGTTAATTGGCTATAATCTCGGGCAAGTTATAACTATCGACTACATTTTGAAAATGTAGTTTTTTCTTATTTTTGAATATTTGTTAAAGAAATTAAGTTGATTCACACTACATATATTATAGGAAGGTAGTTTTTTTAAAATGGAATATTAGGAATATAATTTAAATTTATTTGATTGTGTACTATATGTGGTCTCCGATAGTAGGGTCATGTTTGTTAATTTTTTGTTTGTTTCTTTATATCTTCTTCTTAAGAATATATTCTAAAATATATTTGTTTGGTTGTCATGCAGGCGTGATGATTTATTGGTAAAGTTGATTCTCTCCGGCAGAAATTATAGAAAGTAGTTTTTCTTCTTTGTAAAATAGAATATTAGTTTTAATTAAAACAAAAAAAAATCTGTCGCTTGCATTTCTTTCCTATAGATTACTATACTCTTAATAAATCAACAAAAAAAATAGTGGCATAATTTGTAATTAAAATGAAAATTAATAGCATTCTCTAAAACGTAATTCTGTTTTAATAGTATAGATTAAAAAATTAAAATAAATTGATTTGCATTCAATTTAAAAAATCCCTACGAAACTGGAGAATATTCGTATAGTAATATTGTTTCCACAATTAAAATTTCGAATTAAATTAAGTTTTATCATCCTTTCGAATATTTCCATAAGTTCGAGAAATATCAGAATTATCCATAACTAAATTGATATTGTATAGATTTTGTTAAATAAAATCTTTAATATTAAAACAAATTTTGAAATAAAAACCAAATAAAAAGCTTCTATTTTTTCTTTTGATAAATTAGCAAAACAATAGTTTGATAAATTGTGAATATTTTCATAAAATATTATAGATGAGATTTTCGAAAGTAAGTATTATATAAATTTATTATTGTTATATTTATTTGTGATTTTTGAAAGTATTTAATTGCATTTATATTATGTGATCAACTTATTTGGAATTTTTTTATTTAAGTTACCATATTCAATTGTATAAATAATATTTTAAATATATTTTTTTGTTTAAATGGAAGATATTCTAGTTATTAATGTTGTTTGGAAAGTATTTATTAAAAATATGGAATATTCTAGTATATGCTTGTGTATAATTTATTTAAATATATTACAAAATTTTAAATATATTTTTGTCCTTAATTATAGAAAAACTAACAAAAAAATGAGTGATATTAGCTGTAAATAATTAAAAAAAATTCAGACATTATCTATTTTGTAATTCTGTTTTAATAGTATAGAAGATATCTGAACATTGAGTTAACATGCCAAATTTCAATTTTCAGATCTCGTAACACTTCGTCGACATCTTTTTTTTTTCATTTGTCTTATCATCATTATGTCTTTTTGTTTTTCTGTGTGTGGTCATCTTAGTCTGATGGTTCTGAGCTACCCACGCTTCCCTGTTAGATATGATCTTCTTCTTTAAAAGGTAAAATTATTTGTTCAAATGGTGAAAGTGATTTGTGAGATGAAAACAACAAATGAGAAAGAAGACAAAATGAGCAAAAGGTAGAATATGTGCAAGGGTAGAATATTTTTTTTAAAGGGCTTGAAATATTTTTGATTTTTTTGTTACATAAGACAGAAAAAAAAAAGGTTCAGGTCCATAAAAAATCCCGAAATGGGCTCGGTTTAGACAAAACTTTAAAGGATAGAAGCCCAAAAGTGGCCCAAAAAATGAAACCCTGGAAACTTTAGCAACCAAAGCCGCCGCCTAGAGCAAAGCCGATCGAGCCTTGTGCAAACCACCAGACCGCACCGCCACCGAGAAGGATGAAGATCGAGACAACCCCAGGACACCGGAAACGAGGGTGAGCCGGAGAAGAGTGAAAGAAAGCAACCGCAGAAACAACCAAATAGGAAAGACCAAGCCTAGGAGGAGAGAAACAGTGGCACCGGCTTGCCGCCGCTATTTTCGGTTCATCCGTGAAGCGGAGCCTAAGCAAACGGCAAGAGCAACCCAAGCCTCTCGGACCATTGTCGGTTCATGGCCCCCACTGCGAAACCGCCACACCCGCAGACGCTGCCGTCCTCAAAGCGCACAGACTAAAGGAGGGAGAAACCCAGTGACACCTGTAAAAGAAACACTGCAAGCCACGACCCTTCCAGAACTCCCGGCGAAGACAAGCATCGCCACCCGAAGAAACCCTAACCGCCACACACAGAAGAAGAAGACCGCCGGTAGACGAAGGAGTGGGGACACCATGCACCGGATCCGGTCCCCACAGACCCGGCGTCGCCACCGGAAAGACCACCGAGGAGCCGCTGCGACGAGGACAGAAGCTAACACCGCCACCAATCCAGCCCTTAGGAAGCCCAAACCACGGATGAAGAGTGGGCTGAGAGTAAAAAAAGGCTAGAACGAAGCCCTCTCCGGCGAAGAAGAGCCACCGGAGAGGCGGAAAAAGCACCAGAAATCGTCTCTAGAGAGAGAGAAAGGTGAGAGAAAGCCACTCAAAGGCCTATCGTGCAAGGGTAGAATATAAACACCAAAGAACATACATAAAAAAAAAATACGAAAGACAAAAAGAGATGAGGAAAATAAAAGTTATGTAAAAATAAAATAGGATTATAAACTTTTTAAACAGTGCAGTAAATAGTTTTTTTCTAGGAAATGTTTGAGCATAGATCCTAATCTCCCTTGGTCCTGTTGGGCTTGAGCAATATAATGTGATCCGGTGGTTTAACCTCAATAAGTTCGACTTCAGATGTTTCTTTTCTCTTCTCTCTCGTTTCACGGTCAATTGGACTGTTTGGGTGTCTTGGTGTTTGAGCTCGATCAGATTTTGCTGATTTCTAGTTGTTAGGAGGCTGTTTTTTATGCTCTTGTGTTTGCTTTGTTTCGGGGGATTTAATTCTTGTCCGCCCGCTTATGTCCTTTATGGCTTTTGGCTCTGGGAGCGGTTTCGTTGCTCGCCGGCTTTAGACTTGTATCAAGTGTATCCGACCAATGTATTAGTTGTTGTTAATGAAATGAAAAATCTTCTAGCAAAAAAAAAAAAAAAAATCTCCTTTGGTCCAAGACCAGCAAATAAAGCATCTCTCCCAACGAAAAATCGATCACGGAGCAGAACAAGATCAACACCTGTGTTTAATAACTAATCCACTTTTTTCACTGAAGAACTCATATATTAACAAAGATAAAAATCCAAATATACAATAAAGATTACAAAAGCCAGCTATTCAAAAAGGATATCATAGACAAAGCCCAAATGTTTTGTGGTAAGCCAAAATCCTAGGAAAATCAGGGAAACTACAAACTGAAAGGCGGAATCCTTCAAAGCCAAAGATTTACAAAACAAAAAGGAGATACAAATCTTAAGCCGAAATTAAAAATAGGTTACCATTAACACTGAACATTAAAAGTAAAACTTACATACGAAGGGAGAATCGAGAATGAGCCAAAGCCGCAGGGCTATAAAGCTCACAAAAATCTGGTAGGCGGATCAAAGAAGACCCTAAACAAGGAACCTGGCGATATAAGAATCCAAAAAACGAAACGAGAATCAATCTTCTAACCACCTAATTCCAACTAAACTAACTTAAACCAAAAACTTTGAATCTCCCACAAGACAAACAAGAGTTTAACCGTACAACTATAAAAAGAAACTGATTATTCATCCAAACTAAGACGGTGAAAGAAGGGTAAATTGAAAGGTAAGTAATCCACATAATCGCTTATAAGCTAATTTATCTTTATTAATTATTATATACCGCAAAAGTCTTTTCTAATAGTATTTTGAAAAAATGTTATCAAAAATAATATTTCTCAAAATTCTCCTAATTTATATTAACAAACTAAAATAGTAAATAGTAATGAGAAATTTCGATATAACGCAATGGTTCAGAGGAAGCTAATCAGAGAACACAGAGAAAAAATCGAAGATAAAAAATGGCAATATTCTCTATCTCCTCTGCTTTTTAATCCTTTCTGAAAGCTGAATAAATTCCTTAATCTTTACAAACAATGTACATGGCTCTTTATAGCCTTTCACGTTACATTCACGATCCACAATAATCGGAACAGTATTAACAATATGCAAACTGAGTATCCTAGATATGTGTAACAGAATATCTTTGACTTCTATCAGCCTCCCTCAGTCACAACGTCGGCTCGACAGACGGTGAGGCTGGACCTGAAATCATTGTGAAGTGATGTAGGTAGTCCTTTTGTAAAGATATCAGCATACTGAAGAGCTGTTGGGACATGGAAGACTTTGACTTCACCAATGGCGACCTTGTCTCTAACAAAGTGGATATCTAGTTCAATATGCTTGGTCCGTTGGTGCTTGACAGGGTTTGTGGACAGGTATACAGAGCTCACATTGTCACAATACACCACTGAAGCACTTGTGATAGGCTGATGTAGCTCCAGGAGCAGGTTACGTATCCAAGTAAGCTCTGCAACACAGTTTGCGACGCCTCTGTATTCTGCCTCGGAGCTGGAACGAGATGGTGTTGGCTGCCTTTTAGCAGAACACGAGACTAAGTTCGGACCAAGAAAGACACAGAAGCCTGACGTGGATCTACGAGTGTCAGGACACCCGGCCCAATCAGCGTCGGAGTAAGCAGTTAGACTGTTTATTTGGCCGCGTACCATCTGAATTCCAAAGTCGACCGTACCCTTGACATATCGAATGATCCGTTTTAGAGCTTGCAAATGTGGTTGTCTCGGCTTTTGCATATATAAACAAACTTGGTGGACAGCATAAGAAATATCTGGTCTCGTGAATGTTAAATACTGAAGCGCACCTGCCAGAGATCTGTAGAAAGTCGGATTGTCAATTGGATCTCCATCGTCTATCGATAATTTAGACTTTAGGTCCACTGGAGTAGCAAGTGGCTTACAATCTTGCATTCCTGCACGAGAGATTATGTCTGCTGCATAAACAGCCTGATTCAAGAACAGTCCATTGGTATTAAACTCTGCTTTAATCCCCAGAAAATGCCGCAGACGACCCAGATCAGTCATGGGAAATGCTGATTTTAGCTTTGTGATGACTCGTTGGAGCAGACAGTGTGATGACGCCGTGAGGAGGATATCGTCGACGTACAACAGTAGGTAAGACACGTCATTTCCTTTCTTGAACACAAACAAAGAAGAATCTGCCTTACTCTGAACATAGCCCAATTGTTTTAGATAGCCAGAGAATTTTGTATTCCAAGCTCGGGGAGCTTGTTTTAAGCCGTATATAGCCTTGTTCAGCTTGCAAATATGGTGAGGAAAAGCCTTGTCAACAAGTCCCGGTGGTTGATGCATATAGACTGTTTCCTCGAGATCTCCTTGTAAGAATGCGTTCTTTACATCTAATTGATGGATTGGCCAAGCTTTAGCTACTGCAATGTTTAAAACTGTGCGAATGGTTGCAGGTTTTACAACCGGGCTAAACGTTTCAGTGTAATCAACGCCCTCTTCTTGAGACTTTCCATTCGCGACTAACCTGGCCTTGTGACGAGATAAGACTCCATCTGCATCATACTTGTGCTTGTACAGCCACATAGAACGCACAACATTAACATTAGATGGTCTAGGTATTAAATTCCAAGTCTTTGTCTTAATCAAAGCATCAAACTCATCTGTCATTGCAAGGTTCCAGTTAGGATCAGATAAAGCTGAGAGATGGCTTTTTGGTAAGGGAGATTTGGTTGAAGCTGTGAGAGAAAGAATCTGTTTGGGTTTGGAGATTCCTGATTTTGACCTTGTCTGTACAGGAGCTCTAAACAGTGGATCAGGACGACTTGGTCTGTTTTTAGAAGGAGGCACGATCGGCTGAGACTGAGTAGTAGTGAATGGACTCTCCAAAATGGACTGAAACAATGGAGAGACTGTATCAAGCGAGTCAAGAAACTGATAGTTATCTTGAGGCGCTGATTTTACAGCCGCAGGAAACATCTCTTCGTCGAAGAAAACGTGACGGGAGATGATGATTCGATTTGTTTTCAAGTCCATACATCGATACCCACGATGCTGAGATGGATATCCCAAGAACAAGCAAGGTGTGGATCGTGGTGATAGCTTTGACAGATTCAAATGGTTCAAGTTAGGAAAGCAAAGGCAGCCAAATACGCGTAAATGATCATATTTTGGTTGTTTGCGATATAGCAGAGTGAATGGTATTTGATTCTGAACAGCTTTAGAAGGTGTGATGTTAAGAACATGGGCAGCTACATGAAGAGCTTCAACCCAATATGTGGGAGGAAGACGAGCTTGGAACAGAAGACTGCGTATGGCGTTATTTATAGTTCTAATCATTCGCTCAGATCTTCCATTTTGTTGGGAAGTATGAGGACATGAGAATCGAACATTGATACCATTAGCCTCAAAGTAGCTATGGAAATCAGAGTTGTTAAACTCACCACCATTGTCGCATTGAAAGTTCTTTATTTTTGTATTGAATTGATTTTCAACAAGAGCTGAGAAATGAAGGAATTTGGAGAAAACATCACTTTTGCGGCGGAGAGGATACACCCACAGATAATGAGTGAACTGATCAAGGAATAGAACATAAAACCGGATCCCACTCATACTTGGAACTGGCGATTGCCATAAATCCGAGTGGATGATTTCGAATGGTTTGGAAACAAGAGTATGAGAGGTAACAAAGGGCTGTTTTATTGATTTTGCAAGTTGACATGGTTCGCAGGTAAAAGGACCTTGCGATTTATTACGTAATGAAGGATTAAAAGACAAGATAGAATGAAGAGAATCTTTATTTGTATGCCCTAGCCTCTTGTGCCATAGAGCAGGTGTGGAAGCCAAAAGAGCAGTAGCAGCTGCCGGTTTATTTGTGAAAGAAGCAGGAACTGAATAAAGGTCACCGGAGCTGTTACAGCGGAGCAGAGCTTTCCGAGTTTGTAGATCCTTCACAGTGAAACCAAAAGGGTCAAAATCAATAGAACACCAATTGTCTTTAGTGAATTTACGAACCGAGATCAAGTTTTTGATTATATTTGGAGTGACGAGAACATTGTTAAGGGCCAGAGATTTTGAACAGGATTGCAAATTAGCTGAGCCAATGGAAGAGACAGGGATAGAAGCACCGTTACCGACAATGACAGATTGAGTGATGCTAGGTTTAAGACAAGAGTGGAGTATACCTGCGTTTCCAGCGAGATGAGCAGAAGCTCCAGAGTCCATATACCAGTTTGATGCAGAAGGCTCGGCAATAGCTTCCGATGTGTAAGCGTGCATCTGCGGAAAGTCGATGAGATTGGCCTGCTGCTGAGGTGCCTGAGTCGCTTGAGAAGCTTGAGGCCATGACGGATATTGTTGCATCCAATACGGTGGTGGTGGTGGCCAAAACCTCTGTGATGCCCAAGGGTTTCTGTTGTACGAGAAATTGCCCCTGCCTCCTCTGTTGCGACGTCCCCGGTTGTTGGTGTTGCGATTGTTGCGACCTTGCGATTGTCGCTGAGCCGAGGCAGTAAGCGCCGTGGACGAGGAAGCATTGTCCTTGTGTGACGCAGTTGTACGAGACGACTTTTTAAGCCTCGTTTCCTCCCATTCCAACATGGATTTCGCAGATTCAAATGAAGGGAAGGGCTCTTTATGTTTGATAACATTAATGATGTTATCAAACTTATCATTCAATCCATTGATGATGTACATGACGAGGATCCTGTCCGTGACCGGTGCATCGACATTGGAGAGAAGATCGGCAATGGATTTCATCTTCTGGCAGTAATCTTGCACAGACATGTCGCCTATCTCCGTTGTGCGGAGTTCATTGTCGAGCTGAATGGCGCGGGCTTCCTTGTTGTTGCGAAATTGATTCTCAACACGGATCCATAGATCACGAGCCGTACCTCCAGGCTGAAAAGAGGAACGAAACAGCGGCTGAGTCATGGTGCCATAGAGCCAAAGTTTCACCAGACCGTCGCGTTTAAACCAGACAGCATCGTTGGCGCCAGTGGGTACGACAGACCCGTCAAGGTGTCCGGAGACATCAAATGCCATACAATGGGTGAGGAGGAGTTCTCTCCAGGCATCGTAGTTATGATCTTGGAGATCAAGGATCACAGGGATATGATTTTTGATGTTGGTAACACCAAAACATCGTTCACCTTGATTGTTTACAGCAGCCATTAATGGGAAAAAGGAAGCAAGGTTGAAGAAGAGGAAAAACAGAGAAGAAAAGAAGTGAAGGAGGATCAGAACCCTAGAGCTCTGATACCATGAAAGCTGAATAAATTCCTTAATCTTTACAAACAATGTACATGGCTCTTTATAGCCTTTCACGTTACATTCACGATCCACAATAATCGGAACAGTATTAACAATATGCAAACTGAGTATCCTAGATATGTGTAACAGAATATCTTTGACTTCTATCACCCTCGTCTCTATAATCTTCCTAAATTAAACACAAACGTGGAACTTCCTTGAGTCCTTAAAACCACCAGTATCAAGATGCATTCTATCATCGACAATACAAAAACCATGGCCCCTAACTATATGGCATTTTGTTAAGCTTTTGACAAAATACCTTAATTACTACTTTGCATTTTTGCTAACTTTTTGGCAAAAATAGCCATCTACCACACAAAAAAACAACACACATGTTTCATATTGATAAATATTATTTGCTATTTAACTCTGTTTCAATGAAACTATTTGAGAAACACATCTGTAAGAAACTGAGAACAAAGACCAAACCGTTAAGAGAAATATTGGGAGATCGAGATAAGATCTACCGTATCAAGAAAGATTGAGAAGAATCCGGAAGATCAAGATGAATATCCAAAAATAGAAAATTTACCATTATCTCTAATATATTATATTCTTTATTAGTTTAGGAATTATGTTAATTCTACTACTATATAAGTCTATCCCTATTGTACTTTATTCTTATGAGAGTCTAATACAATTCTTCCTAAACACTTTTGTGTTCTTACTCTCATCAACTTATCATGGTATCAGAGTCAACGATTCTTCGGGATCAAAGCTAATGCTTCCGTTTCTAATTTTCTGGTTTTGGATTTTCAAAAAAAAAAACAGTTTCTATTCGTTCTTTGTTTCACGATTTTCAAAAAAAAAAAATACGATTCGCTTTTTTGTTTCATCGACTCCTTCATGAAAAAAAAAGTTTTCTATTAAATTAAAAGATAGACAAAGAGCTTTGTCGTATCTGTTGAATGTTCACTAAGGCATAGTGACGTTTAAGAATGAAGATGAAGCCAAGGGATATGTGATTGGTTTTCTACTACTTCCTAAAAAACAGATTTTGATTATGAACATGAATCTATAGTTTGATTCGTTCAATTTTGATGTTTTTTCGCCCTCGCGAATAACATCCTTTTAATTCGACTTCTCACCCTCGTGAGTTGTTTTTCTACTTCGCAATCGCGAATTATCTTTGGACATCGCAATCGTGAATTTTGTCCTTTATTACTTAAAGAACCCTACCATTGGGTATAAACATCGATTTGACCTTACGATTTGGTACTACAGCCGATTTGACCCTACGACCGGATATAAATGTCGCTTAAGAACTCTACGACCGGATATAAACGTCGTTGAAGAACTCTACGACCGAGTATAAACGTCGATTTGATGACCTGACGGCAGACTATATTGCCGATATTTTGAAGATTTCTCCAATCTCATACGTGTTACCACGTATGAGCTTGCGGGAGGGTATTGGGAGATCGAGATAAGATTTACCGTATCAAGAAAGATTGAGAAGAATCCGGAAGGATCAAGATGAATATCCAAAAATAGGAAATTTACCATTATCTCTAATATATTATATTCTTTATTAGTTTAGGAATTATGTTAATTCTACTACTATATAAGTCTATCCCTATTGTACTTTATTCTTATGAGAGTCTAATACAATTCTTCCTAAACGCTTTTGTGTCTCTACTCTCATCAACTTATCAAGAAACAAGTGAAAATGTCTACCTCTCTCTACCTCCTCGGTTCTATAATCCTTGTCATCGTCTTCATAATCTTCCCGAAACTGATCAAACACTCAAACTCCAAACTTTCTCCGAGCCCTCCAAAGCTTCCGATCATCGGAAACTTGCATGAGCTGGGAGAATTGCCACATCAGTCTCTTTGGAGACTCTCAAAAACGTATGGTCCTGTGATGCATTTGAAGCTTGGTACAATCCCTACGGTCGTAGTTTCTACTCCTGAAACAGCAAGACAAGCTCTTAAAGTCTTTGACCTCAATTGTTGTAGCCGTCCACCATTAGCAGGTACCGTAACTAATTAAAAGTTTCCATTTTTCTCTGTTTTTAATTTACCAATGATTTCTTCAGGCTCAAGGAAACTCTCTTACGACTATCGGGACATTGCTTTCTCTCCTTATAACGAGTACTGGAAAGAAGTAAGAAAGCTCGTGGCTCATAAACTCTTAAGTAATAAACAAGTTAACTCGATTCAACCCATCAAGTACGAGGAGATCAAGAATCTGATTGATTCACTCGCCAAATCAGCTTCTCAGATTAATCCGGTTAACTTGAGCGACAAGTTTCTTGCTTTGATTGTAAGTGTGGTCTGCAGGGCATCATTTGGTGTGGTTTTCCAAGAAACTGTGCTCAACAACGATAGTTTCGATAAGTTAGTCCGTGATGCACTTGAGATTTTGGGAAGTTTCTCTGCCTCAAACTTTTTTCCGTATGTGGGAGGGTTCATCGACTGGTTTACAGGTTTACATGGACGGAGAGGGAGAATCGTGAGAGGTCTAGATGTCTTCTATGAACAAATGATTGGTACGAATAGAAAAGAAAAGAAAGAGGGGACTGAAGCTTTTGTGGACATGCTTTTGAGGTTAATGAAACAAGAAGCTGTTGTTGGACATGACAAGCTCACAAGAAACCATATCAAAGCAATCTTGATGGTAATTATATACGAAATACTTGTTAGAATACTGTAAACAAGACCTGTGGTTCTGACATCTTCTTTATGATTATGTCACAGAATGTTCTTCTGGCGGGAATCGATACTTCTGCAATAACAATGACATGGACAATGGCAGAACTCACGAGGAACCCACGAGTGATGAAGAAAGTTCAATCCGAAATCAGAGACCATATCAAGAACAAAGGAAGAATCACCTTCGATGGCACAGATCAGCTAAGTTACCTGCAAATGGTAATCAAAGAAACATGGAGGCTACATCCTGTAGTACCTCTTCTGCTTCCAAGAGAAGTATGTAGGAACCGAAAACCGAAGATGGTGAATGAATTGCGTATCGTGTAAACGTTAAGGAAAGACGAACGGAGTCGAGACGATGACGTCTCTTTCCTTAACTCGAATTATCACCCGCAGTGAGACGGTTCTGTTGTGATAATCGAATCCCAGGATAAAACCGATATCGAAACGGTTTCGCTATCACTCGAAAAAGTTTCCAACGAACGAAAGCTCTATGATACACTCTGGAGACTTACAAAAGATGGAGGAGATGATGGAACAAACTTTTATTTCTCTATGCGTGAACGTGTGTGTTATGTTGCAGAGAGCTTACGCTCTGTTTTTATCGAGAGAGTAAAGGAAGAAGATGAGCCGTTGAAGAGGTCGAAGGGACGCGCGTAAATCACGGTGAGTGGAGGTTGCTTTCGGCGAGGTGGGGTTTGATGTCGACACAGAGCATCTTCTCAACGGTCGACCAATTGGTTGAATTTAAACCAATAAACCAAACCGATTAAACCAAATCGTTTAATTAAACCACCTAACCGATTAACCAATTAATTTTGGTTTAACAAAAAATTCTCCAAAAAATAATACGCGCGCGGAGGCCCCTTGGGGGCCCAAGACCCAAGCCCAAGCCCGGCACGGGGGCGCGCGTGCGTGTGGTCTTTGCATCCTCTCTCTCACACTCCATAGTGTATCCAAGCTATTTGGACAATGACATGAGAGTGTCCTTATTTATACAATTGAAAGTTTTCCCATCTAACCAATGTGGGACATTTTAACTTGCTTCCTCATTAAAATGTGCCAACAAATTATGGCCTTTTATGAGCCCAAAGCCCATAATGTATTTCTCATTCACACACACATATTTAATAAAGCCCAAGCTTTATTATTCCAAAAATATGTTCTAACAATCCCCCACATGAATATAAATTACTCTAAACATAGAAGACTTGACAGACTCGAAAGACCTATACTAGACATTGACTAGACTAGACACTGACTTGACTAGACTAGACTAGACAGACTTTCGAGAGTATATGCGAAAATGTAACTGTGTCTGATAGGTAGCATTTTTCAGCTTTGAACCAATCATTTTTAATATCTGTCGGGTTTACTGGCCGGGAGGTGAACATGATGTCTTGAACCAACCGGATTTTTATGTAAACCGAGACAACAGGTATCGCGCAGCGACATTTTCTCGTAGAACTTTGTTCTCTGTTTTTGTTCATTTTGGCTCTGAACATTCCTGGTTTTCATGAGTGAACTTGGAGAATATAGCCTATCTTTCATTCTCCTAGAAACGGCCCCATTTCACACTCACTAGGTGATCTGCCATTAGTTTCTTTTTAGAAGTATCCTGTCATACTCCACTATTGTGAAACTATGGAATCATTAAAAGCTAATGCTTATCCTTATTCACATACAGGTAGCACTTTTATCATTCAAGGAACTGGGTACAGACATAAGTCTTGCAGTGCTCGATTTCATTTGACTTAGTTTTCCCTTTGAACCTACATCCTGGGATCTCCAGTCACGTAAGTAGGGTTTCCATCAAATTTCCTCTTAATTCGTAGGTTTTAAACCCATTCCTCTTGATGATTTTAGAACTTTATCTTGCGGCAATCCTTTTGTGAAAGGATCCGCTAGATTGTCATTCGTTCTGATATAATCTACATGGATTATACCAGTGGTTATAAAGTTCCTAATGGATTTATGACGTCTCCTAATGTGACGGTTTTTACCATTATACAAGGTACTTTTTGACCGCAGTATCGCTGATTGGCTATCACAATGCATACGGATAGCGGATACAGGTTTATCCCACTCTGGGATATCTTCTAGCCAATTCCTAAGCCATTCTGCTTCAGCTGCCGTGGTGTCTAGATCTACTAGCTCTGACTCCATCGTGGATCTGGCTTGAATTGTTTGTTTGGAAGATCTCCAGGACACTGCTGCGCCCGCAAGTGTAAGGACATATCCACTTGTGGATTTCGAGTTTTGAGAGTCAGATATCCAATTTGCATTGCTATATCCCACCAAAATAGCCGGCTCTTTACCATAGTGCAGACCATAATCTTTGGTATGACGTAAGTAATTCAATACTCTAGTTATACCTTTTCAATGTTTATGTCATGGATTACTGGTATAGCGACTCAGTACATTTACTGCGTGCGCTAAATCGGGTCTAGTACAGTTTGTTAAGTATATCAGACTTCCAATCACCCTTGCGTACTCCAATTGTGAAACTGCTTCACCTGAATTTTTCTTCAAGTGAAGTTGAGTGTCAACAGGAGTTTTTGTTGTCCCTTTTGAGTAAGCCTTAAACCTCTCAAGTATATTTTCAGTATAATGGGATTGGGATAAGATTATACCTTCCGTAGTTCTAATGATCTTAATCCCTAAGACCACATCCGCAAGTCCAATATCTTTCATATCAAATCTCTGGCTAATCATGTTCTTAGTTTGATTGATCATATCTTTGGTACTGCCAATGATGAGCATGTCATCTACGTATAGACATAGCAAGACGTACCCTTGTGGAGTACTTCTTACATAGATACACTTATCACACTCGTTTATGCTGAAACCGTTCGACATCATTACGTTGTCAAACTTTTCATGCCATTGTTTTGGAGCTTGCTTAAGTCCATACAATGACTTCACAAGTCTACATACCTTGTGTTCTTGTCCAGGGACAACAAACCCTTCGGGTTGCTTCATATAAATCTCCTCTTCTAATTCTCCATTTAGAAAGGCAGTTTTAACATCCATTTGATGGATTTCTAGGTCTCTTAATGCTGCTATACTGATCAACATTCGTATTGAGGTTATTCTCGTTACCGGAGAATAAGTGTCAAAGAAATCCAAACCTTCTTTTTGGCGAAATCCTTGAACCACAAGCCTAGCCTTGTACTAATCTACCGAGCCATCGGTTTTCAATTTGGTTTTGAAAATCCATTTACACCCTAGTGGCCTAAACCCTTGAGGTATATCAGTTATCTCCCAAGTGTGATTCTGCATAATAGAATCAATCTCACTATTAACGGCTTCCTTCCAAAAAGGTGCGTTAGGTGTAGTCATGGCTTCTAAGAACGTCTTTGGTTCATTCTCTAAAAGAAAGACCATCATGAAATCCTCGCCAAAGTCTTTTTCCTTACGACCTCTCTTGCTCCGTATAGGTTCAACTTCTACAACTTCAGAAGCTAAAGTACTCGAAGTACTAGCTTCATTATCATCTCTTTGATCACGTGTCCGCTTAAGATTAGATTTATCTTTACACGGGAACACCGTTTCAAAGAAGGATGCATTGCGAGATTCCATTACGGTATTTACATGGATATCCGGTATGTCCGATTTATGAACCAAAAACCGATAAGCGCTACTGTTGTGCGCATATCCGATGAAAATACAGTCCACAGATTTCGGTCATATCGTGACCTTTTTCGGAGGCGGCACTGCCACTTTTGCTAGGCATCCCCACACTTTCAGGTATTTATACGAAGGTACAACACCTTTCCAAAGTTCATAGGGTGTCTTGCCGGTGACCTTGTGCGGAATTTTGTTAAGAATATAGTTTGATGTAAGCAACGCTTCCCCCCCCCCCCCACATGTTCTGGGTTAACCCAGATTCTTGAAGCATTTTATTCATCATCTCTTTCAGAGTTCGGTTCTTTCGTTCCGCAACTCCGTTAGATTCTGGTGAGTAAGGAGCAGTCGTCTGATGGATAATTCCATGTTCCATACAGAAAACATTGAATCGGCCATCATATTCCCCTCCTTTATCGCTTCGGACTATTTTAATAGTCTTACTAAGTTGATTTTCAACTTCCAACTTATATTCTTTAAATTTATCCAACGCCTCATCTTTGCTGTGTAATAGATATACATAGCAATATTTCGTATGATCATCGATAAAAGTCATGAAATACTTTTTCCCACCTCTAGTAGGAGCACACTTTAAGTCACATAAATCCGTGTGAATTAATGATATATCATGGTTTTTACCCATTTTAGACCATGATATAGATGTGTTTTAGTGTCTTTTATCTTTGTTTAGAGTCTTTTACAGGTTAAATCAGGATTGGAGCTAATTGGAGATATTTGGAGCATTTTGGGACTTTTGGGACGTTTTGGCCGAGAGCTTAACTCACTGTTCGTATAATTGATCATGCGTCGATCGTTGCACTCAAAGCATCGATCGATGCAGTCGCGAGATGGGCCGTACACGTCGGTTTGACAAGTATTGAAGATTTACAAAGAAGCCCAAGATAGTTCCAGTATTTACACAGAAGCCCCATCCGAGATTATGCCTATATAATAGAGTTTTTAGAGTTTTTATTATAAGTTTTTGACATACGCTTTATAGTTGGCTTTCATAATTAAGAGCAGAGGATTTTTAGAGCTTTTGGGGCTGATCTGAACCTGATTCATCATCTGTATTTGGAGAAGATTTCGAACCCCTTTTACTCTTATTCTTTTATGCAATTTACTTATCATATGATCATGATTTCATTATCTATGTCTGAGTAGATTCCTAGTTAGGCTTAGGGTTTCTCACATAGGATTTCATGACTTGCTAGACTTGTTCAATTTCAGTTAAGGATTCAAACTATATCTGTTCTTCAATTTAATTGTGCTTAAAGCTAGTTCTAACCTGATCAATTAGAATC
Organism: Orychophragmus violaceus; assembly: GCA_030180135.1. Classification (NCBI taxonomy): domain Eukaryota; kingdom Viridiplantae; phylum Streptophyta; class Magnoliopsida; order Brassicales; family Brassicaceae; genus Orychophragmus; species Orychophragmus violaceus. The sequence continues at coordinate 13,716,731 of CM058232.1, forward strand.
TAGATCTTAGGTTGCTAAATACGTCACGGAAGTGGGGTTTAGGAATCTGAACTAATTAAATTGGGCAATTAAACTTTGCGCAAACGGAAGTTTGGTTTAGGATAATTGTGAACATATCAAACTTGGACTTATTGCTAGTTTAATCTGTTAGTTCTCGCAAACGGAAGTTTGGTTTGCTGCACTTAGACTTAGAGAATTATCGCAAAGGAATTTGGTTAATTCTATATCTGTGTTTTGAGTTCTAGAACTGTGCTTAATTAGATCCTTGCTGAATGAACTGTCTGCTAGTCTGATTTCCTGAGAATACCCTAGGTTTGACGCTTTTAATTACTTGCTTTCACAACCAATAATCTCTGCTACTGATTTACTTTCTCGCACTACTTTCAATACAATCACATTGCTTATTTCTAGTATTCATTCCCTACAGTTTGATTCTCTTGAGACCAAGTGTCCCTGTGGATTCGATAACCCTATATACTACTTTGACATTGCTGTTCACTTGCAGTTTAGTATAGGGATTAATTCTTGACCTATCAAGTTTTTGGCGCCGTTGCCGGGGACTCTTAGAGTCTTCGATAGGACCGAACTTAGGGTTTTACTAGAAATTTTTCGTTTTTCGTTTTTGTTTTTCGTTTTTTTTTATTTTATTTTATTTTTGCTGACTTTTCTCTGTTTCTCTCTGTCGCAGGTACGAATTTCGCCTTGCGTCGATCGTTGCACCCTTTGCATCGATCGTCACTGAGCGATTTGAGATTGAATCGATCGTTGCACTGATAGCATCGATCGTTGCTGGACGATTACAGACAGTTTATGCCAACGCAGAACACTCGAAGTAATCCGAACTCGAGCTTAGTTAATCTCAACCTAGAAGAACTTGGACGTCTAGAGAGGACTATCAGAAGAGAAAAGAGAGAGAGAATGGTTCGAGAACGTCTGATCTTGATACCAGATGCTGAAGGTACCCTGAGGGACCAAGATAACAACCCGTACAATGCTGCTGGGCATCGGGTTGATGCTGAAGGGAATGTCATCCCTGATCCCCCTGAACCTGAGCTACGACCGCCAGGGCAAGCTCAAGGTAGAGAGATGGTAGTTCATGAGAGGACACTAGCTGATTACAATAGACCTGATGAGTTTCATGCAAACCGAGCAGCTCTAGTGCTTCCTGCTTTTGAAAGGAATGATTTTGAGGTAAAAACTATCTACTACCAACTGATGAGGCAGATTGCTTTTCATGGTCTTCAATCAGAGCAGCCTATGGATCACATTGACAAGTTTGAGGACATAGTCACTGGCATGAAGTATGAAGGAGTATGCCCGGACTATCTGTTCCTTAAGCTATTTCCGCACAGTCTTGCTGGAGACGCTAGTGCATGGCTGAGACAACTGGCACCTGGTCAGTATACTACTTGGGCAGCCTTAAAGAGTGAGTTCCTGCGCCACTTCTACGATGCTGCGCGCTCAGATCAGTCCAGACAGGACATACTCACTTTTTCCCAAGGAGCTGTGGAGCCTTTGACAACCGCCTGGATGAGATTTAAGCAATATCAGCGTGATTGTCCACATCATGGATTCACAGAAGTACAGCTGATTGGTATTTTCTTCAGAGGCATAGATCTCCCTTATCAGACTGCGCTGGATAATTCCAGTGATGCCAATTTCAACACCAGAACTCCTACACAAGCTAAACGGTTGATAGAGAACCTGATTGGCAGCTACAGTTGCAAGTCTATGGATGAGATGAGGAAGAAATCCGGTGTAAGTACAGAGGACCCTAACATGACTGAGATTAGATCTAGGCTGGACACAGTTTACAATCTCTTGACAAGTAAGAAAGATGTCCACCTTGCCCAAAATGTAGATGTAATTCAGACTGAGGAGGACACTCAGGAAGAAGAAGTGAATTACATGGGAAGTTCTGGTTTCCAAGGCAGTAGATTTAGAAATCAACAGGGAAACAGGTTTTCAAATGGAGTTCAGCAAAGTGGTTTTAAGAAAGCCAATGAGCCTGATAGTAAGATAGAGATGATGCTAAGACAGCTGATGGAGAATCAGACTAAGTACGCAGCAGATTCTGACGCAAAGATGGATACAATCTACAGGGAGCTGAATGGGAAGTTTGAAGGTTTGAACACGCACATAAAAGAGCTTGATGCAAGAGTTGCAAGAACTGCTGGGCATGCTCAAAGGGAAGAGGGATATCTCCCGGGAAGGACTGATGCCAATCCTAAGTACCAATGCAATGCCGTGACATTAAGAAGTGGTAAGGAGCTGTCATCTGGCCAGAAAAAGCAGTTAAGCGTTGAGGAACTCGTAGAAATTGAAGAGTTGGAAGATGAGATACGCGATATTCGCCGCGCATCGATCGATGTATCCAAGCAACGATCGTTGCCAAGCGAAACCAAGGAACCGGAGATCGTAACGAAGTCGCCTAGCATCGATCGGTGCAACAAGGGCAACGATCGACACAAGGTAACTACAGAAAGTTCGGGTGCTGAAAACCCAAAACAGCCGGCTGAAAGGGTATACAAGCCTAAGATACCTTATCCCAAGAATCCCAGAAAAGCTAGGAATGATAGGCAATATGCAAAATGGAAGGAGTTCATAAAAAAGGTGAAGGTTGAAGTACCTTTGTTGGATTCTATTGAAACCTCCCCCATGATGAAGAGATGCCTAAAGGATGCAATTTCTGGTAAATGGTCTGATGAAGAAAGCATAATGATGCTAAATGAGGTATGTAGTGCAGTGGTTCAAGGTAGAATTCCAGAGAAATTGAAAGATCCAGGCAGCTTCGTATTAGATTGTGCTATCTACAAGGAGAGGTTCGAAAGGTCCCTATGTGATCTTGGTTCCAGTGTAAATCTGATGCCCCTCTCGGTTGCTAAAAGACTAGGGATGACAGACTTTATACCAACTAGGATATCACTAGTTTTGGCAGACCGATCAGTCAGGATTCCTGAAGGAGTAATAGAGGATGTGCCTATAACTGTTGGCAAGTGTGTGATCCCAACTGACTTTGTGGTTCTACAATATGGACAGGAGCCAAAAGACCCATTAATTCTAGGCAGGTCTTTCTTAGCAACAGCTGGTGCGATGATTGACTGTCAAGGAGGTAAGATAATTCTGAATGTGGGTGATCTGAAGATGAGTTTTGACATGAACAAGCTGGTAAAGAGACCAACCATTGACGGGCAGACCTTCTATGTGGACACATTGGGTGATTTGGCTGCAGAGTACTTCCATCAATCACATGCTGAGGACCCACTAGAAAGAGCCTTACTGAGTTCTATTTTGGAGTTGGAGTACCTACAGGACGAGCCTGCAATGTGCTATACAAGATTGATGGATTCTATCGAGGTTGCAATGCAAGTCGAAGTATCTGACGCGGAACTGCAACGATCGATACCAACTGAGCAACGATCGTTGCAAGACGACCGAGACTGGGCAGAGGAAAAAGCTCCGAAAATAGATCTGAAACAACTTCCATCCGGGCTAAGGTACGCGTTTCTTGGACCGAATTCAACTTATCCAGTGATTGTTAATGCTAGTTTAAACAACGCAGAGCTCACTTTACTGCTAAGCAAGCTGCGCAAGCATCGCAAAGCTCTTGGCTATTCTCTTAATGACATTTCAGGTATCTCACCAGAGCTGTGCATGCATCGGATACATCTTGAGGATGAGTCCAAGACATCAATCGAACATCAGAGGAGACTTAATCCTAATCTGCAAGAAGTAGTAAAGAAGGAGATTATGAAACTCCTGGATGCTGGGATCATCTATCCTATTTCAGACAGTGATTGGGTGAGTCCAGTCCATGTAGTGCCTAAGAAAGGTGGAGTTACAGTTGTGAAGAATGAGAAGAATGAACTGATACCTACTAGGACTGTGACGGGACACAGGATGTGCATAGATTACAGGAAACTGAATGCTGCGACTAGAAAAGATCACTTTCCCTTACCTTTTATTGATCAGATGCTCGAAATGTTAGCAAATCATCCTTACTACTGCTTCTTAGATGGATACTCAGGTTTCTTTCAGATCCCCATCCATCCGGAGGATCAGGGAAAGACCACTTTCACTTGTCCATACGGGACATTCGCCTACCGTAGGATGCCTTTTGGACTCTGCAATGCACCAGCCACTTTCCAGAGATGTATGATGTCCATATTCACAGATATGATTGAGGATTTTATGGAAGTGTTCATGGATGATTTCTCAGTATATGGATCATCCTATAATGAATGCTTAGATAATCTGTGTAAGGTTTTGAAAAGATGCGAAGAAAAGCACTTAGTTCTTAACTGGGAGAAGTGTCATTTTATGGTCAGAGATGGCATTGTGCTTGGACATAAGGTGTCCGAAGCAGGAATAGAGGTGGACCGCGCCAAAATCGAGGTAATGACGAACCTGCAGGCACCTGATTCTGTTAAGTCTATTAGAAGTTTTCTTGGACATGCTGGTTTCTATAGACGGTTCATCAAGGATTTCAGTAAGATTGCTAGGCCATTAACTGCTTTGCTGTGTAAAGACACCAAGTTTGAGTTCACTGCAGATTGTCAAACCGCATTTGAACAGATCAAGCAGGCCTTAGTAAGTGCTCCCATAGTTCAGCCACCGGATTGGGATTTGCCTTTCGAAGTAATGTGTGATGCAAGTGACTATGCTGTAGGAGCTGTTCTTGGACAAAGGAAAAATAGAAAGCTTCATGCTATCTATTATGCCAGTAGGACACTGGATGATGCACAAAGGAACTATGCCACTACAGAGAAGGAGCTGTTAGCAGTTGTCTTTGCATTTGAGAAATTTCGCTCTTATCTTGTTGGCTCCAAGGTGATTGTACACACTGATCATTCAGCCCTGAAGTATCTGATGCAGAAGAAGGATGCTAAGCCAAGACTGTTGAGATGGATCTTGTTGCTCCAGGAATTTGATATTGAAGTAAGAGACAAGAAAGGAGTTGAGAATGGGGTTGCTGATCATCTTTCTAGGATGCTGGTAGAGGAAGACGTGCCAATCAATGACTATTTGCCTGAAGAAAACGTCAATATGGTTGGGACAATCTGTGAGACAGATTTGGACAGAGATCTGCAAAACTGTCGGATTAATCGCATTGCGTCGATCGATGCAACATCAGCGTCGATCGATGCATCTATCGGGGCAGTAGCGATCGATGCATCTGACTGTGACGATCGTTGCAGCGCGACCACAGGCCCAGAGACTTTTACGGTACGGATTGGAAAACATGAGTTTGAGATTTATGCTGTCTCAACAAATGATCAACCATGGTATGCGGACATAGCTAATTATCTAGCTGCAGAGGCTGAACCAGATAATCTAAAAGGGTATGAAAAGAAGAGGTTTTTCAGAGAACTTAGGAGGTACTATTGGGATGAACCTTACCTCTATAAGCACTGTTCGGATGGCCTATATAGGAGATGTGTTGCTGAGTCAGAGGTTCCAGATATCCTGTTCCACTGCCACGGATCAGATTATGCAGGCCATTTTGCTACTTTCAAAACTGTATCTAAGGTTTTGCAGGCAGGCTTCTGGTGGCCTACAATGTTCGCTGATACTCACTCTTTTATTTCTCATTGTGATGCCTGCCAGAGGAGAGGGAAAATCAGCAGGAAGCATGAGATGCCCCAGAATTTCATTCTTGAGGTTGAGGTTTTTGATTGCTGGGGCATAGATTTTATGGGTCCCTTTCCCTCATCTTTTGGGAATAAGTTCATATTGGTTGCTGTGGATTATGTATCTAAGTGGGTAGAAGCAATAGCTAGTCCAACCAATGATTCTTCAGTAGTCATTAAGCTGTTCAAATCCATTATATTCCCTAGATTTGGAGTACCCAGGATAGTAATTAGTGATGGAGGGTCTCACTTTATTAATAAGGTATTTGAGAAGCTCTTGAAGAAGCATGGGGTGCATCACCGAGTTGCTACTCCTTATCACCCACAGACTAGTGGACAAGTAGAGGTTTCTAACAGACAAATCAAGGAGATCTTGGAGAAAACAGTTGGAAAGACAAGGAAAGATTGGGCAGCTAAGCTTGATGATGCTTTATGGGCTTACAGGACTGCGTTCAAAACACCATTGGGGACTACTCCATTTCACTTGTTGTATGGAAAAGCATGCCATCTGCCTGTGGAACTTGAGCACAAAGCAGCATGGGCTGTGAAGCAGATGAACTTTGACCTTAAATCAGCTGCAGAAAGAAGGCTGATACAGCTTAATGAGTTGGATGAGATTAGGCATCTTGCCTATGAGGACTCAAAGCTGTACAAGGAGAGGACAAAGGCTTATCATGATAAAAAGATTGTTTCTCGACAGTTTGAGCCTAATGATCAGGTACTTCTATACAATTCTCGCTTGCATTTGTTTCCAGGAAAGCTGAAATCAAGATGGTCCGGTCCTTACACAATAAAAGAAGTGCGTCCATATGGAGCTGTCATACTAATAGGCAAGGAAGGTAATGAGTTTGCTGTGAATGGGCAGAGGGTAAAACACTATTGGGCTAAGGCCGAGATTCCCAGAGGACAGATTTTGCCTCTGGATGCTGCACCCTCAACCTGAAAGATCTTGCGCGTCCGGTCAAGCTATTGACCTTAAACGAGCGCTGGGTGGGAGGCAACCCACCGTTAGGTATTAGTGTTTTTCTTTTTAATTTTTGGTGTTTTTGTTAGGATTTTACGTTTGTTTTTGTTTCTGGTGCAGTCATGTTTGCAGGTCTCGGATTAAATCGCAGTGCAGCGATCGATGCATTTCTGCATCGATCGTCACAATACGAAAGGAATCGCATTGCAGCGATCGTTGCGGTCCTGAGCAACGATCGACCATACACGAAAGTCGCCAAGTAACGGTCGATGCATCTAATGCACCGATCGATGCTGTGCGACAGAGGTAACCCGACAGACATAAACTCACCTTTTCAATTTTTTTTATTTTTATTTTCTTTTTACCGATCCTTCGCTGGACACTACTGGGGACAGTGTGTCTTAAGTGTGGGGGAGGTGCTACTGACGTTTATCTTTCTGTTTTCTTAAGAGTCAGTCCGTTTTTCAAAAAATTTTGTTTTATTGAGTCAAAATCGTTTAAGTAAGAAACTATGATTTTCTGAGGAGATTTACAAAACTTGCAGGAACTTAAGTAACCATTGGGATGAAGTTGCAGGATCTATCTCTGACTATTAGAAAATCCCATCACAGATCAACCTACTAGGAACACCCATATCACTTCAGGTACCAGAGGATCCTTTACTGACTTCACCCCTAATACTGACTTAGATTTTCTCACCTAAGGGCTTGGTATACTTTATGTCGGATTCCCTGTTAGTTCTGACACAGCCTGTAAACCTGTCCTATTTAGTCCCCTTCTCCCCTTCTATAAAGTAAAAAAAAAAAAAAAAAGATAATAAACTGAGGATGAGTTAGTAACTCCGAAGTGGTCATGGGAATGGTAGCAAACACTATTTTCTCTCATGTGATCCATGGAATGTGTCCAAAGTACACCCCATAACGGGAAGAACACTGATAAAAAAAATAAAATGATACCCAATGTGGGAAAAATCAGTTGTTAAAGAAGGGAAAGAGAAGAAAGGGACTAGAGAAAGATAGTATGGTGGTCTAGAGCTGATTAGGTAAGAATCCATGTGCCTTTAGATCGATACTCCTTAGGTGAGACCGCACTTAAATACTTGCAGAAGTCAGTAGGGAGAATTTGAATGCTTGAATGTGATTGTGGAGTTTACCTAGGACAGTTGCTAAGTATGGGGGAAGTACATGTTGGTCTTGATATCCTGTGATTGATTCTTTCAGTGGTTTACTAAGGGGAATCTGAGTATTGTAGCTTCTAAGATGAAATGAGTTTCTGAAGAGTTTTCAAACCTCTTCACCATGTTTTAGTTCTATGTTTTGCTTGAGGGCAAGCAAAAGCTAAGTGTGGGGGAGTTGATATATCATGGTTTTTACCCATTTTAGACCATGATATAGATGTGTTTTAGTGTCTTTTATCTTTGTTTAGAGTCTTTTACAGGTTAAATCAGGATTGGAGCTAATTGGAGATATTTGGAGCATTTTGGGACTTTTGGGACGTTTTGGCCGAGAGCTTAACTCACTGTTCGTATAATTGATCATGCGTCGATCGTTGCACTCAAAGCATCGATCGATGCAGTCGCGAGATGGGCCGTACACGTCGGTTTGACAAGTATTGAAGATTTACAAAGAAGCCCAAGATAGTTCCAGTATTTACACAGAAGCCCCATCCGAGATTATGCCTATATAATAGAGTTTTTAGAGTTTTTATTATAAGTTTTTGACATACGCTTTATAGTTGGCTTTCATAATTAAGAGCAGAGGATTTTTAGAGCTTTTGGGGCTGATCTGAACCTGATTCATCATCTGTATTTGGAGAAGATTTCGAACCCCTTTTACTCTTATTCTTTTATGCAAATTACTTATCATATGATCATGATTTCATTATCTATGTCTGAGTAGATTCCTAGTTAGGCTTAGGGTTTCTCACATAGGATTTCATGACTTGCTAGACTTGTTCAATTTCAGTTAAGGATTCAAACTATATATGTTCTTCAATTTAATTGTGCTTAAAGCTAGTTCTAACCTGATCAATTAGAATCTAGATCTTAGGTTGCTAAATACGTCACGGAAGTGGGGTTTAGGAATCTAAACTAATTAAATTGGGCAATTAAACTTTGCGCAAACGGAAGTTTGGTTTAGGATAATTGTGAACATATCAAACTTGGACTTATTGCTAGTTTAATCTGTTAGTTCTCGCAAACGGAAGTTTGGTTTGCTGCACTTAGACTTAGAGAATTATCGCAAAGGAATTTGGTTAATTCTATATCTGTGTTTTGAGTTCTAGAACTGTGCTTAATTAGATCCTTGCTGAATGAACTGTCTGCTAGTCTGATTTCCTGAGAATACCCTAGGTTTGACGCTTTTAATTACTTGCTTTCACAACCAATAATCTCTGCTACTGATTTACTTTCTCGCACTACTTTCAATACAATCACATTGCTTATTTCTAGTATTCATTCCCTACAGTTTGATTCTCTTGAGACCAAGTGTCCCTGTGGATTCGATAACCCTATATACTACTTTGACATTGCTGTTCACTTGCAGTTTAGTATAGGGATTAATTCTTGACCTATCAATTAAATCTAGAGGTGCGTTAGTCCTTTCGACTTTGGGCGATGGTGTTTTGTGAGTTTAGCCTGTACTCATACTTCACATTTTTCTTTACTCATTTTGCATTTCGGGATTAGGTTTGAATTCATTAATCGGTTTATTGATTTATAATTCACATGTCCTAATCTTTCATGCCAAATATTAAAAGACTCAAGCAAGTAAGCAACGGACTTATTCTTATTCATTGCGGAATCAGTTACAACAGTTGAAACATTTGCAACATCATTCTTAACAACAATCTCATTCTTATTCTTGGAGGTACTTGCTTCTTCTTTCTTGAGGACAGTCATGACACACATCTTGACCAGACCATTCTTCACGAATCCTCTTCCCAGGTACATGCCCCACTTCTTGAGGGTAAGGTTGTCACCTTCGAAGATCACCGAGAAACCGGCCTTGCTCAGCAGCGTACCGGAAATCAGGTTCTTCCTCATGTCGGACACATGTTTCACATTATTCAACGTGATCTCCTTTCCTGAGGTCATTCTCAGCACCACCGAACCCTTTCCTTCGATTTTGGAGACAGCCTTATTACCCATGAAGAGCGCCTCCTCAGACTTGTTCTTCTGATAGGTATTGAACATGGACCTATCATTGCAGATGTGGGTTGTGGCACCAGTGTCATACCACCACTCATTGGTCTTCTCGTCCACCATGTTTACCTCTGTTATCACAGCACAAAGGTCCTCCTCGGTCAGGTTAGCCTGATACTTTGCCGCTTTCTCCTTGGTGCGGCACTCACTGGACTTGTGACCAATCTTTCCACAAGCATGGCATTTGCCTTTGAAGAACTTCTTTTTATCCTCAGTGGGAGGATGGCTGGACGAGGAGCCAAACTTCTTGAAGTTCTTCCCGTTAGTCTTCAAGGGTGACTTAGCAACTGCCTTGCCCTTTCCCTTGTCCACATTACCTTTCTCCTTGTTGTAGGTGGCCACATTCACACTGTGTTCACGGACTTGGACACCGTTTGCTTGACGGTTCCGATCTTCCGTGTTCAACCTCTGGATCAAATCCTCCAGTGTGATGGCCTTCCTCTTATGCTTGAGGTAGTTCTTGAAAGTCAGCCAACTTGGAGGTAGCTTCTCGATGAAACTGTTCACAGTGAAGATCTCACAAATGGACATTCCCTCCGTAGCGACTTCCTGACAAATTCGCTGGAACGCCTCCACCTGTTCCATGATGGGTTTGTCGTCCACCATCTGGAACTCCAAGAACTTTGTCGTTGCGTGTTTCTGGCATCCAGCATCATCGACCTTGTACTTTTTCACCAAAGCGGCCCACAAGGATTTGGCGGTCTTTTGCTCGCAGTAGATTGTATACAGCGGCTCAACAAGACGGCCAAGAATCCATCCTTTGGTCATGTTATCTCCTTGATTCCATGCATCCAGAGTTCCGACGGTGTACACATCGCCGGATCCTTCTCCAATTTTGGGTTAATCCTCCTCGAGGTACCGCAAGAGATGCATCGCATGGAAATAAAACTTCATTTGGTTCGACCACATCTTCCAGCTTTTGCTGTTGAACTTTTCAGGCAATAAGCCTTGGCATGAAGCTTGGAGAGAAGCAAACGCTGGTGGAGGAGGAGGAGCGTGATACACCACGTTCTTCTCAGCTTTCTCTTTTTCAGCCCTTGCTTTTTCAGCTTTCTCTTTTTCCATCCTCTCGGAATCAGCTTGAAACAAAGCCATGCGTGCCGTTTCTTCGGCAGTTACATCCAGAGGAGAGTTTGGTGTCGAACCCGAACCAACAACATTTTCAGTTTCATTTGTCATTTTCCTGACACAATTAAACAAAATGTATCAGCTTTCACGTTTAATAAACGATCAAAATGATAAACGAAATGCTATTTAAAGCTTTTATAAAAACGTTTGGAAAACGCAATCGCTATTTTCAGCGATTAACCAACTGTTTCGTCACAACGTGTTAAGAGATTCGTGTAAAAGCGTTTAAGCGATTCACAAAACCGAAAAACGTTTTATACTCATTAACACGATTAGCGTTATAAACGCGGTGAAGCGGAAACGCTAATATTTTATTGGAAAACGTTGTACAATCGCGGTAAAGCTTATAAGCAATTCGCGAACAAAGCCGTAAACGTTTGGCATGCGTTTCACAAAACCGTAAACGTTTTTAGAATCACTGAAACGATAAGCGGTTGAAACTGTAGGAATTTCTAGCAGTTCTAATCAGATTAGCAACCCTAGTCTGAATTCCGAAGCCTAGGATCTAGGGTTCATGTTATATTGAATCTACAGATCTCGAAGTTACCTGGTGATTAGCAGCGGAAGGGTTTTGCAAGTACTCGAGATTCTAAGCGCCTCAATTGCTGCGCTTCTACTGGTATCCACACGCACACGAATTGAACAGCAGGGATGCTAGTGCCTTCAGAGATCAGTTCTCTCGAGAGGTTTCTTGTTTCTTTTGGTGGCTGTGAATTAGGTCTAATTAGTGGTAAAAGTCGACCATATATCTTATATATGTTGACTTAAATCACGACCCGAATAACCAACGATTAAACCGAAGTTAATCTGGCCATTCGCGATCTGTGTCGATCGATGCACATACTGTGTCGATCGACACTGCCTCAGAAACTCGATATTGAATGCATATCAAATATGCATTTATCAGATCATTACATTAATGATCAACCTCACATTCTATGTTCAGTTTGCTTAGGTGTGTGACCCTGTAGGATCATATAATACTAGCAATGGGTTCTAAACTCATTGATCATAAGTAGCTTCTAGCAAAGCATTATGATTACCTAGTATTATATGACTGTCTCATCTCGACAATACAACTCTCACTTAGAGTAAGTACAATAGATTTCAGGACATTCCCAACAATCTCCCACTTGTACTGGAATCATCTATTCCCATAATCCCTTTGTATCTATATCTCGATCTGGCATAAGGCAAGAACTGTGTCATCCTTATTAAGCTAGATCATGTTTATCGAATTCCGATTCATACTGATAATACAAAAGACTGACATTCACCTCGTTTGAGTGCGGCCACGCATTTCCAGTATTAAATCTTCGATAGGCCCTGAGATATTTATCTCCTTTTATATAGGAGGTACAAATCTCATCTTGTTCCATCCATGTTCCTTTCACATTTCATGATACGCCCAATCAGTTTCTTTATAGTCCCCAGTTACGGCTGACGTTTGACAAAGTCAAGACGGACCAATCCACATGTAAGAAATCATGATGGACTCAGGTCTAAGGACTATACTCTTATAGTCGTAATGAGAAACTCTTATGACACTCATATAACCATCTTGTAGAGTTCTCATCAATGGGTCAAGTCCGATCCTGTGTTCTTCAACACATATCTATGTGATTGACTTTAATACTCTTATTAATGACTCCATGAAACTTAGTCATCAGTCACCTCACATACTAGTCTCACGTGGTTGTTAACGTCCCATTTTAACAACCTCGACCAGGGACCATTATAATTTATGTCATTTATTACTTATAGGGTTTCATGATCAAGTCACATACTTGATGACCTATAAAATGTCATAAATTACTTTGGGATACTTATTTAATAACACAATTAAATAATACTGAAATAATTTCATTAAAATAACATAACCAAATTATGTTTTGTGAACATCATGTCATAACTAAAAAACCAAATACAACTCCCACTGAAATTAAGATCATATCTTAAGAAATCTAATGCCTATAGCTGCAGTGTGACACTCATGCTTAGGCCTTGGGAGAAGCTTGGTCAGAGGATCAGCAACATTGTCATCCGTCGGGACTCTGCTGATCTTCACATCTCCTCTGTTTACGATATCACGGATAAGGTGATATCTCCTCTCTATGTGTTTGGACTTCTGGTGTGATCTAGGTTCCTTTGCTTGCGCAATGGCACAATACAAAGCCACTGGCTCAGAAATACTAGGAACCACACCAAGTTCAGTGATGAACTTTCTGATCCAAATAGCCTCCTTTGCCGCTTCAGAAGCAGTGAGGTACTCAGCTTCAGTTGTGGAATCTGCTACAGTGTCTTGCTTGGAACTCTTCCAACTAACTGCACCGCCGTTCAGACAAAAGACGTAACCAGATTGTGATCGGAAATCGTCTTTGTCCGTCTGAAAACTTGCGTCTGTGTAACCACTTACTACCAGCTCATCACTTCCTCCGTACACCAAGAATTTATCCTTAGTATTTCTCAAATACTTCAGAATGTTCTTGACAGCTGTCCAGTGACATTCACCTGGATCAGATTGGTATCTACTCGTCATGCTTAAAGCACAAGCAACATCTGGACGAGTACAGAGCATGGCATACATGATGGATCCCAAAGCCGAAGCATAAGGGATCCGACCCATGTGTTCTCTCTCAGCAGGTGTCGCAGGACACTGCTTCTTGCTAAGACTTATGCCATAAGACATTGGTATGAAGCCCTTCTTGGAATCATGCATACTGAATCTGTGCAAGACCTTATCGATATAAGTATCTTGACACAATCCAATTAACTTGTTTAATCTATCTCTATAGATTCTTATTCCAAGAATGTATGCGGCTTCTCCCATATCTTTCATTGAAAAACAACTTCCGAGCCAAGTCTTGATAGACTGTAACAACGGAACGTCATTACCGAGAATAAGTATGTCATCTACATACAATACGAGAAATGCAACTGCACTCCCACTAGTCTTCTTGTAAACACATGGTTCTTCTTCGTTTCTGATGAAATCAAACCTTTTTGATTTCTTCATCAAAACAAAGATTCCAACTCCGTGATGCTTGCTTCAACCCATAAATGGATCGATGAAGCTTGCATACCTTCCTAGCAGCATTAGGATCAATGAAACCTTCGGGCTGTGTCATGTACACATCCTCTTCCAGAATTCCATTAAGGAAAGCTATTTTCACATCCATCTGCCAGATCTCATAGTCATAATGAGCGGCTGTTGCTAGGAGAATCCGAATGGACTTAAGCATAGCGACAGGGGAATAGGTTTCATCATAGTCAATACCATGAATTTGTTTGAAACCTTTTGCCACCAACCTTGCTTTATATATCTGAATATTTCCATCCACATCAATTTTCTTCTTGAAAATCCATTTACACTCAATGGCTTTTGCACCATTGGGTAAATCGACCAAAGTCCATACTTTGTTCTGTGACATGGATCCCATTTCGGATTCAGCCACTTTTTGGAGTCAGGGCTCATCATTGCTTCTTCAAAATTCGCGAGCTTGTCACTGTCAATGATCAACAAGTCATGACAATTGGTTACGAGAAATCCATATCTCTCAGGCTCGTGACGGATCCTTTCGGATCTGCGAATTTCAGGCTCCACAGGCGTTGGTTCTACAACTCTTTGTAGATTCAACTGTTGCTCCTCCTCAACGGGCTGAGCGGTTTCCTGTGGTTCTCGAACTTCTTCGAGTTGTACTTTACTCCCACTGTTTCTTTTGGAAAGAAACTCTCTCTCAAGAAAAACGCAGTTCCGAGCAACAAACACTTTGTTCTCGGCCTGGTTGTAAAAGTAGTAAGCCTTGGTTTCCTTAGGATAACCAACGAAGTAGCATTTATCTGATTTGGGTTCGAGCTTATCTGTAATTAACCGCTTAAAATAAGCTTCACAACCCCAAATCTTCAGGAAAGACAGACTCAGAACATTTCCAGTCCACATCTCATGTGGTGTCTTTGCAACTGATTTTGACGGAACCCTATTAAGTGTAAACGCAGACGTTTCTAGAGCGTATCCCCAAAAGGATAATGGAAGAGAAGAGTGACTCATCATTGATCGAACCATATCTAATAAGGTCCGATTCCTCCTCTCGGACACTCCATTCCATTGAGGTGTTCCAGGAGGAGTGAGTTGTGAAACAATTCCACAATCTCTTAGATGATCACTGAATTCTTGGCTTAAGTATTCTCCTCCACGATCTGATCGAAGGGCCTTAATACTTTTGCCAAGTTGGTTCTGTACTTCATTTTGGAATTCTTTGAACCTTTCAAAAGATTCCGACTTGTGTCTCATCAAATAGACATAGCCATACCTGCTGAAATCATCAGTAAAGGTGATGAAGTATCGAAAATTTCCTCTGGCACTTGTGCTCATTGGGCCACACACATCGGTATGTATAAGGCCCAACAGGTCACTGGCCCTTTCATTTTGTTTGTTGAAAGGGGCCTTAGCCATTTTGCCCATTAAACATGATTCGCATTTCTCACATGATTCATAATCAAATGAGCCCAGAAGTCCATCCCTATGGAGCTTCTGAATCCGCCTCTCATTTATATGGCCCAAACGACAATGCCATAGAAAGGTTTGATTCGTGTCATTTGACTTGAATCTCTTGGTGTTAATGTTATAGACTGGTGTGCTTTGGTTTAGAACATAAAGCCCATTCTCTAATGGGCTGCTACCATAAAATATATCATTGTAATCAAAAGAACAACATTTATTCTTAATTGAAAACTGATATCCTTCTATATCCAAAACAGGAATAGAAATAATATTTCTGCTAATAGCAGGTACATAGTAGCAATTATTAAGTTCTAAAACCAAACCAGGAGGTAAAGATAAATTAAATGTTCCTACGGCTAATGCAGCAACTCTTGCTCCATTCCCCACGCGTAGGTCCACTTGTCCTTTCTCCAACGTCCTACTGTTGCTTAGCCCCTGCATATTTGTACAAATATGAGCACCACAACCGGTATCTAATACCCAAGAAGTAGAACCTGAAGTAGTAACATTTACTTCTATAACATAAATACCTGAAGAAGAAGTCTCGAAAGTCTTCTTCTTCTTCTTCTCTTCCAGGAATTTGTTGCAATTTCTCTTCCAATGCCCAAGCTCATTACAGTAATGGCACTTATCAGTCTCAGATGGGCCGGGCTTGGGCTTGGTGGCTGGCGCAGGCTTGTCCTGGTTCTCAACCTGGACGACCTTGCCCTTTCCCTTACCCTTGCCAAGTTTCTTAAACTTCTTGCCTCCTTGTACCATAAGTACGTTTGGAGTGCCCTTCTTGATATTTGGCTCAGCTGTCTTGAGCATACCATGCAGTTCAGTCAACGTCTTCGTCAATTTGTTCATGTTGTAGTTCATAACAAACTGATCATAGCTTGACGCCAGTGACTGCAGAATGATGTCAGTAGCCAACTCTTGGCTAATGGGACAATCCAGCTTCCCCAGGTTATCAATATAACCCATCATCTTTATGACATGAGGACTTACTGGACCGTCCTTTGGTAGCTTGCATTCAATGAGAGACTTAACCGTCTGGTACCTCTCAGTTCCTGCCTGCTCCTGAAACATACTTTTCAGGCTAGTGATCATCTCCATGGGCGACTCCACGTTCTCGTATTGCTTCTGCAAGTCCGAGTTCATGGTAGCCAACATGAGACAAGTCACATCGACCACATCATTAGAGTGCTTATCCCAAGCACTCCTTTCTGCATGTGGAGCATTGGCTCTCGGTTTTTCAGGGAGAACATTTTCCAGGACATAGTCCCTCTTCTCCTGCTTGAGAACAATTCTCAAGTTCCGAAACCATTCGAGAAAATTCGATCCATTTAACTTGTCCTTCTCAAGGACGGATCGCATGGAGAAAGTGTTATGATGAGTGTTAGTCATAGCTGAGATCAAAGAAAGGAAAAGATTTAGTTATGATGTTCAAGAAATGAGAAATCTTAACTATTAAGAAAACTCGCATTATATTCAAACAATGTTTCCTCAAATGAATACAATGATCCAAGACCCATACTTCACTAAATTCGAGTGAGCCACTGGCTATAACCCAACTTTAGCTATCTAGGTAAGAAACTAATTTGCTAGTTATATCCAATACAACTCTTGGTTGTGGATTGACATCTCATGTCCAATCCACCTGATGTCTATGGGCCCAAAACGATTTTGATGGCTCATTCAAGCAAACCAATCTTTTGAGTCATGTAATTTTTGATGTCTTGCACTGCAAGTCTATCAACACGATTACTTCCTGTCTTACTTATGTAATTGTGGACATCTTGCACTGCAAGTCTGTCGCACAATGAAACAAGTCTTGACAGTTGACAAGATTGGGAAACATCAAGTGTTACTTGATATTTGGTTGAGGAACGAAACCTTTAAAACGTTCAGTTTTATTATGTTTTAATTCTTCTAATTAAAGTTGATTTATCCTGGTTTGGTTATGTGATTTCAGGTTCAATAACCTAAATCAGCGGATCTTGTGTTGACCGACACTACTTTAGTGTCGATCGATACAGATTAACCAAAACCAATTAGCGATAGCCGATCAATCCAATTGATCCGGTTTTGTGATAACCGATCTGCGTCGATCGACACTACATTAGTGTCGGTCGATGCTAACCTTATCAACTCAATCGCAATAAATCAATTTAGCAGTTTAACCAAGTTAGCAAACCGGTCTAATCCAATTGAACCGATCAACCTGACCGAAAGGTCTGTGTCGACCAACACAACTCTTGTGTCGATCGTCACAGTTAGGTTAAACCTAAGTTTTATTCGGGTTATCCTTCTGTGTCGACTGACACCGGATTGGTGTCGATCGACACAGGGCGATAAACCCTAATCGTTTTCAAGCAAAAAAACTAAAACTAGATTACTTTCATGAAAACGAATTTTAGCATGTTTGTATCAACTATACTGAGATCCAGATTCATCTAATCTAATCAACATGCTACTGTTTCAATAGAACCCTAAGGCTCTGATACCACTGTAGGAATTTCTAGCAGTTCTAATCAGATTAGCAACCCTAGTCTGAATTCTGAAGCCTAGGATCTAGGGTTCATGTTATATTGAATCTACGGATCTCGAAGTTACCTGGTGATTAGCAGCGGAAGGGTTTTGCAAGTACTCGAGATTCTCAGCGCCTCAATTGCTGCGCCTCTACTGGTATCCACACGCACACGAACTGAACAGCAGGGATGCTAGTGCCTTCAGAGATCAGATCTCTCGAGAGGTTTCTTGTTTCTTTTGGTGGCTGTGAATTAGGTATAATTAGTGGTAAAAGTCGACCATATATCTTATATATGTTGACTTAAATAACGACCCGAATAACCAACGATTAAAACGAAGTTAATCTGGCCATTCGCGATCTGTGTCGATCGATGCACATACTGTGTCGATCGACACTGCCTCAGAAACTCGATATTGAATGCATATCAAATATGCATTTATTTGATCATTACATTAATGATCAACCTCACATTCTATGTTCAGTTTGCTTAGGTGTGTGACCTTGTAGGATCATATAATACTAGCAATGGGTTCTAAACTCATTGATCATAAGTGGCTTCTAGCAAAGCATTATGATTACCTAGTATTATATGACTGTCTCATCTCGACAATACAACTCTCACTTAGAGTAAGTACAATAGATTTCAGGACATTCCCAACAGAAACACGGTGAAGCGGAACCGTAAATCTTTGACTCAAAATCGTTTTTCTTTCAACGATATACAATCGCGTGAAAAGCTTATAACCTAACCGCGAACCAATAACTCATGTAACCGTACGTATACGATTCGCGAGTTCGAGTTTTTAATCCGTGTAACCGTTAAACGATTCGCAGATACGTTCCTATAACCGAGAACACAAAACGCAATTCACAAAAATCCGGCCAATGTTATGAAACAGAGAACGGATTTTTAATTCGGATTTGAAGCTTGGTACAGTCCCAACGGTCGTAGTTCCTACTCCTGAAACAGCAAGACAAGCTCTTAAAGTCTTTGACCTCAATTGTTGTAGCCGTCCACCATTAGCAGGTACTGTAACTAATTAAAAAAGTTCGTTTGTTTTCTTTGGTTTTAATTTACCAATGATTTCTTCAGGCTCAAGGAAACTCTCTTACCACTATCGGGACATTGCTTTCTCTCCTTATAACGAGTACTGGAAAGAAGTAAGAAAACTCATGGCTCAGCAACTCTTAAGTAATAAACAAGTTAACTCGATTCAACACATCAAGGACGAGGAGGTCAAGAATCTGATTGATTCACTCGCCAAATCAGCTTCTCAGATTAAACAAGTTAACTTGAGCGACAAGTTTCTTGCTTTGACTGTTAGTGTGGTCTGCAGGGCATCATTTGGTGTGGTTTTCCAAGAAACTGTGCTCAACAACGAAGGCCTGATCTTAGGCCCTGACTCACCCTCCGTGGACGAACCTTGCGGAGGAACCCTTGGGTTTTCGGGGCATTGGAGTAGCGGGCGCGGGTCACAACAAAATACAATCGTTCCATTTGACTTCTTGTTCAGCAATCGGAAATCAAGACAAACCGGGCACTACGGTGAGGCCTCTTCCTTTTACCGGTTGATGCTGCGGCTATGCCTTCTATGAGTGAGCTCCTGCCCCAGACTGCTTCGAGGTTCCCATCCCATCGATTACAGAGGTTTCAGATAAGCCTTACTTCCTATTTGGGCATGAAACTGGAAGTTTTTTAATTAGCGCCTCCTTTTGGGTATGCCGATAGCACTTTAGAAAAAGTTTGGAAAGAAAAGTAGGCTCTTTTCAAAAAAACTTTTCCTTAATATAATTAAGATAAGAAAAGCGAGGTTGAGTAATTGGCAAAACTCATTAAAGAAAAAGAGCGGGGATTTCATCTTTCGCGAAGGAAAAGGGGTGCTTCGGATTGGGAGTAAAGTGATAGGGCAGGGCCAGGCGTCCCTCGGGGTTCCCCAGATCACTTGGATTCGCTTCCGCTCACTCTCCGTTCACACAGTTCTCAAAGCACCCCTTCTCCCGAAGTTACGGGGTCATTTTGCCGCGGTCCGGATTGCTAGCTCCCGTTCATAGTTTTGCTACAGATTTAGAGAATCCCGCTCCTGAGTCGTGGAACTTGTAGCTCGTATTGCTTATTATTTTATTTTTATTTAATTACTCATTAATATTCGGTGTTCTCTCATCTCTTAATTAAGTTCGAAATCGAGAATCGTGAGACTCGCCCAACCTAGTAAAGGGGCTTGAATCGGTATTTTGTTTAGGGAGAAACCCTACTAAGGAAAGGATGAGATATAGCATTAACTCCACTTGTTGGTATTCGATTGGAACTGGAAGTTCCAGAACAGGAGGTTGCAAGATACTATCATTACCGCCTGGACAATTAGACACCCAACCCGTAATCGCAACGACCCAATTGGGGTAGCGACTGTTTATTAAAAACACAGGCGGTGGTGGAGGAACTGGATCGGAAAAAAGTAAGGTAGCTTATGTCATAGGAACAACAGGTGGGGACCTAGTCCCCGGCGACTGAGGGGATAATACGTTCTTGCTTCAGCATGAAAGTCGATCTATTACGACTCAGTAGTTCTTAACCAACCGCCCAGCTTTATAGGAGTGCGATCCTTAAGCAATTGGAGGTTCTCGCTCATCTCTTGCTTCGATTTCGACGGATGGATCAGTAGTACCTGAAAAGGAAGGCGAGCGAGAGCGGATTTGGGATTTGAAGAAAAAGAAGTTTTGTTCCTCTGTGCATCTCTGTGATGGGTAAATCGGCAGTTAGGCTCAAGTCTTTCATTAAGATATACCGGCTTGGCAATCCCTTGTTTGTTCCGCTGTTGTGGGAATAGAATACTGGCAGGGGTAGAAGCCATCTTCTTTATTTATTCAATTCTCGGTTCCTCCTTCCTTCACCTGATGGCAAATACAAGAAGAGTTCGGCAACGCAAAAGCGGGTTTGATTACACATGCGCGTTATTGCGCCGATTCATTGACGGATCCTCCGGTACCTACTCGTGCTCGTAGCTCGATCGGAGGTCTCGCCTTCGAAATCGATGCTTAAGTCGATCCACTTGCATTGGTGGTCCAAGTAGTTACCGAGACTTCAAGACCAGCAGCCGATAAGAAGGTCAGAGTCATAGGAGTAAAGAGAGCTTCCCCTGCCTTCCTCGCACACGCATATAAGATATAAAGGTACGCCGGCAGCTCCTTAGAAAACCGGTGTCGCTGAGGCCCTTTAATCGAGAGATAGGAAAGTTGTGAGGTCCCAGTACCCCTCTTTCATGTGGAATCATTTTAGATCGTATCCAAGCCCTTTTTTCAGATTTGGCGAGCATCTGGAATAACTAGGCCCTATTCTCTCAATTGCCTATCCTTTATAGATGAAGGGGAGTACCTTAGCAGTAGCTTCCAACACTTAAGATTGACTCCGCAAAGGCTAATGCCATAAGACGAGCAAGACTAAAGCTCCCCATATGATGGGTCTAGGCTAGTTGAAAGGACTGTCGAGTTTGTGTTCACAACCTCTCCTTTTCAGTCGAGTAACTGGGGTTCCTCTCGCAACGGTCAATCATGAATAATTGGGTTCTGAGACTCCATAAATTATAATAAATTTTAATTTATTATAATTTATGCGGAGATAACAAAAAAAGAGGTTCTCCGCATCAATATCCCAATAGTCAATAAAGAAAAAAACATTCTTTTCGCTAAGCGTATATAATAAAATAGAGTGAAAGGGTCCACCCCGAAACGTTCCAATTGAACACTTTCTATTTTTGATTATTCTTCCAATTACGTAAATCAAATAGTTCAAACCGCACTCTCGGCTAACCCTTGAAATCCAACCTCTTCCTTTAGTTTATGCTAATCGATTGGGAGCAAGGTATTCCCGATTGTCATCAGATGAGTGAGTAACAACTTCTGAGTGAGTGGGATTATTGGACTGATCTTTTGGTGGGAAATGTTTTTCATTTTAGATAATGAAAGCATTCGGTATTCCAGTGCATCTCAACGCCAAGCTTCTCTCTTTCTATTAATGGTGAAGCAATTGACGAGTAAGCGGCCTCACCGAGAGATTGCAGAAGCAGGAAATCGATCTTTAGAATTGAATAAGCGATAGGTTGGATAATATAATAGTGAGGTGGATGGGCCTAGCCTTGCTTTTCTCCGCTGGGAGCAGCTCACACTATCCTTTTCCCGCCTTAGGAACACTCACTTCCGTCGACGAGAAGGGAAAGGGCGCAGCTCCGGGACTGGAAACTGACCTACCTTTTGGTTCTGCCAAAAAAAAGCCTTCTTTTTTTGAACCTATTTTTAAAGAATTAAAAAAAAGAATCAAAAAATCCAAAACGAAATCTTTTCTGGTTTTAAGCATTTTCAAAGAAAGAGCAACAATTTTCCTAAAAGTAGCAAAAGAAATTAAAAACTGGATTATAAAAAACTTGCTTTTTATAAAAGGAAAAATAAAAAACCTTTCAAAACGAAATCGAATTCCATTAGTTGGTCTGAGAGAAATATATGAATTAAATGAAACTAAAAAAGATTCAATAATGAATAATCAGACGATTCATGAACTA
This sequence comes from Orychophragmus violaceus, assembly GCA_030180135.1. NCBI lineage: Eukaryota > Viridiplantae > Streptophyta > Magnoliopsida > Brassicales > Brassicaceae > Orychophragmus > Orychophragmus violaceus. The sequence goes on from CM058232.1 coordinate 13,739,221, forward strand.
TCTGTTCAAAAAAAATCCATGGAGTGGACAAATCCTTCACTCAGCGAAAACAAAATAAAAAATGTGAGTGATAGAATAAAGACAATCAGAAATCAAACAGAAGATAGTAAAAAACCTCGCTCGCCGGGGAGACTAGAATGGAAGAGACCAATTAACCAACCAACAAAACTACTTGTTACAAATAACATCTTGTTGTTGCATCGATCAGTCTAAGGTTGAAATCTGGATGGTCTTTTTGCCAGACGCGCTGGTTCGAGTCCATCTTCCTAAACTACACGCAGATGGATCACTTAATACACTCAAAGCGAACCGTATGTCCAAACAGGCCTAGAAAAACAGGTACGATCTCGCTTTCCTTAATTGCTTGGCTCGCTTGGCTTGGGTTTCTCTACTTGCCTGCACACTCCAAAAGAAGAACCTAACAGATCTGAGACCCTCCTTGTACGGAAGAGCTTAAATCACTACGAGATTCTCTAAAAGCTTCAATCGCATTACATACTCAGGAAGCCAAGAAGGAGCAATTGACTGGCAAGCTCCTCCAGTTCGATTATTATTCTTGACTTGACTTTGTATAAAAACCCGAGTCAAAGAGAATATAGCCTCAAAGGATGGCTGCTTCCAGTTTCTTTTCCCGTCCCCCCACCCCGGCATAGCGCTACGAGCTGGACTCGAACCAGCGCGTCTGGCAATTGTTCGCGAGAATGGATTCCTCGTCAAGTCTGTTTGGGGGGTGTGGACACACTTAAATAAGTAAGACTTGACTCTTTGTTCACTTTGTTTTCTCGCTCCTTGCTGGCGAAGAAGCTATCTGGCTACTCTAATCGGTCCCCTTACGGATTTGAAGTGGTCTATAATTTACTGAGTACTCGGTATAACTCACGCTTAAACTGGCATCTCCAGGTCGAGTACCAAGATCGGAAGAAAGAAGCTACAACAGCAGAATCGCAGCAATAATCAACAGATAGAAAGAAATAGATTCCGGGTAAGGGTGGATAGGGTATGGACACTTGTTTTGTTTGATCCAATATTGACCGGGGCTCGTTTCGACAAGTTAGTCTGTGATGCACTTGAGATTTTGGGGAGTTTCTCTGCCTCAAACTTTTTTCCGTATGTGGGAGGGTTCATCGACTGGTTTACAGGTTTACATTGACGGAGAGGGAGAATCGTGAGAGGTCTAGATGTCTTCTATGAACAAATGATTGGTACGAATAGAAAAGAAAAGAAAGAGGGGACTGAAGCTTTTGTGGACATGCTTTTGAGGTTAATGAAACAAGAAGCTGTTGTTGGACATGACAAGCTCACAAGAAACCATATCAAAGCAATCTTGATGGTAATTATATACGAAATACTTGTTAGAATACTGTAAACAAGACCTGTGGTTCTGACATCTTCTTTATGATTATGTCACAGAATGTTCTTCTGGCGGGAATCGATACTTCTGCAATAACAATGACATGGACAATGGCAGAACTCGCGAGGAACCCACGAGTGATGAAGAAAGTTCAATCCGAAATCAGAGACCATATCAAGAACAAAGGAAGAATCACCTTCGATGGCACAGATCAGCTAAGTTACCTGCAAATGGTAATCAAAGAAACATGGAGGCTACATCCTGTAGTACCTCTTCTGCTTCCAAGAGAAGTATGTAGGAACCGAAAACCGAAGATGGTGAATGAATTGCGTATCGTGTAAACGTTAAGGAAAGACAAACGGAGTCGAGACGATGACGTCTCTTTCCTTAACTCGAATTATCACCCGCAGTGAGACAGTTCTGTTGTGATAATCGAATCCCAGGATAAAAACGATATCGAAACGGTTTCGCTATCACTCGAAAAAGTTTCCAACGAACGAAAGCTCTATGATACACTCTGGAGACTTACAAAAGATGGAGGAGATGATGGAACAAACTTTTGTTTCTCTATGCGTGAACGTGTGTGTTATGTTGCAGAGAGCTTACGCTCTGTTTTTATCGAGAGAGTAAAGGAAGAAGATGAGCCGTTGAAGAGGTCGAAGGGACGCGCGTAAATCACGTTGAGTGGAGGTTGCTTTCGGCGAGGTGGGGTTTGATGTCGACACAGAGCATCTTCTCAACGGTCGACCAATTGGTTGAATTTAAACCAATAAACCAAACCGATTAACCAATTAATTTTGGTTTAACAAAAATTTCTTCAAAAAATAATTCGCGCGCGGAGGCCCCCTGGGGGCCCAAGACCCAAGCCCGGCCCGGCCCAGCGACGCGCGCGCGTGTGGTCTTTGCATCCTCTCTCTCACACTCCATAGTGTATCCAAGCTATTTGGACAATGACATGAGAGTGTCCTTATTTATACAAGTGAAAGTTTTCCCATCTAACCAATGTGGGACATTTTAACTTCCTTCCTCATTAAAATGTGCCAACAAATTATGGCCTTTTATGAGCCCAAAACCCATAATGTATTTCTCATTCACACACACATATTTAATAAACCCCAAGCTTTATTATTCCAAAACTATGTTCCAACAAAGTAAAGTCTGAATTTCAGATCAACCGCTACACAATACAACCCAAGACACGTCTTCATGTGAATGTATGGGCTATTGGGCGTGATCCTGATACATGGAAAGATCCAGAGATGTTTTTCACAGAGAGGTTCATGGATAACAACATTGAAGCAAAAGGACAGAACTTTGAGCTGTTATCATTTGGAAGTGGTAGGAGAATCTTTCCTGGAATGTACATGGGAACATCAATGACGGAGTTTTGTCTAGCGAATCTGTTGTATCATTTTGACTGGAAGTTACCAAAAGGCATGGCTGTGGAAGATGTCGACATGGACGAAGCTCCTGGGCTCACTGTAACAAAGAAGAATGGACTTCTTCTTGTTCCTGTGAAGTATTTGGATCATTGATCATCTGAAATAGTCTTGTTCCACGAAATCTCCAATAGAAACTTTCCATTTTAACTATAAAACTTTCCATTTCTGCAACTTGAATTAGGGTTGGGTATCCTATAGGTTCTGTTACGCTGAAGAAATAAAAGAAGAAAACTTAATGAACCGTCTAGAAAAATCTAATTTGTATGGATATTTTCAGAAACACGACCCAAATCACTAAAACCCATAAATTAAATTTATACGTATGTACGGTGACAAAATAGTTCAATTGTCTACTCCCGTGAATATATTTCATGGTTCAAAATCATTATTGTTAAATTTTGTAGTTCCCAAATTTAAAACCAGTTGATTCCCATCTCTGACTCTGATACATTAATTCAAATTCTTTAAATTCTTTCTTACGTTCGATATATGACACATTATTGACATTATATTAAATCTAATAAGACCAATATGGAACTAACTTTTATTTTACGTATTATTTACGTAACATGCAATTAGAAATTAAATTTCATTAAAATAAAAATGTTAATTCATTTTATAATTAATTTACTTACTAGATTTTGACCCGCACTTAGAAAGTGCGGGTTTAATTTTCTTTACAAATTTTACCTTTTATTCATTTTGTTAATAGTAGTTTAGATTTTTAATTATGTAATCTAATTTTGATTATAATTGTTTAACCAACATTATAAACAGTGAGTTAGCAATTTAGTTTTTTTTTTTAAATGAATTATGTGTTATTTGGAGGAGATATATCGTAAGGATTAAGAGATTAAAATAACGATTTCACATTATATATTTTAATCTGCGTTGTATCGTAAGTTCATAGTTTGGAAAAAATATATATATGTGAAAACAACTATTGTAAAAGTTATATGGTATATGTTTAATTGTTATTTTATTTATCTAAAATATTATTTTATAAAATACATGTTGTAGTCGTATATATAATTTGCAAATTTGATGGAACTATCCGTTAAAAACTTCATTCAAACATAAAGCATAATTTGACGCTTCAAATATTTGAATAATATAAGTATGAAATTATTTTATTATTTTATTAATTTTAAAATATATCAGCTGAAATTATTTACTATATGCGATTTTTTATAGAAAATTTATAATCAAGATTGGCTAATTAATTTTTCAACCCGTTTAATTAATTAAATATTTTTCAGTTTGATGGAAAAACCTGCTAAAAGTACAATCGTAAAAACATCAATCGTAATATGTGTATATATATATATATATTTGAAACAAAATAAAAAGATATTAAAATATATTTCAAATATTTGAATAATATAAGTATGAAATCATTTTAATATTTTATTAATTTTAAAATATATCAGCTGAAATTATTTACTATATGCGAATTTTTAGAAAATTTATAATTGAGATTGGCTAATTAATTTTTCAACCCGTTTAATTAATTAAATATTTTTCAGTTTGATGGAAAAACCTGCTAAAAAGTACAATCGTAAAAATATCAATCGTAATATGTGTATATATATATATATTTGAAACAAAAAAAATATATTAAAATATATTTCAAATATTTGAATAATATAAGTATGAAATCATTTTAATATTTTATTAATTTTAAAATATATCAGCTGAAATTATTTACTATATGCGATTTTTTTTAAAAAAATTTATAATCGAGATTGGCTAATTAATTTTTCAACCCGTTTAATTAATTAAATATTTTCAGTTTGATGGAAAAACCTGCTAAAAAGTACAATCGTAAAAACATCAATCGTAATATGTATATATATATATATATATTTTTTGAAACAAAATAAAAAGATATTAAAATATATTATAAATATATTTTGAATTAAATCATAAATTAAAGAATCTTAATTTATATATAATAGTTGATGTATAAATTATTCATTATATTTATCAATTAATTTGTTTTGATTTTAATTAATTAAGAAAGTGGGACCCATTAGATTTTGGTTGTTTGGCTACATGTTTAATAATTGTCTTGTTTGGAAACATGGATTGTAGAGATAAATGTTATATTCCCTAATTACCCTTAATGAAGGTTACAAATCCTAATAATATCAAGGGCAAATTTCTGGAACAACATTTATGTACCATGGCCAAACTCCAATTTTTTCAGTTTGATGGAAAAACCTGCTAAAAAGTACAATCGTAAAAATATCAATCGTAATATGTGTATATATATATATATTTGAAACAAAAAAAATATATTAAAATATATTTCAAATATTTGAATAATATAAGTATGAAATCATTTTAATATTTTATTAATTTTAAAATATATCAGCTGAAATTATTTACTATATGCGATTTTTTTAAAAAAAATTTATAATCGAGATTGGCTAATTAATTTTTCAACCCGTTTAATTAATTAAATATTTTCAGTTTGATGGAAAAACCTGCTAAAAAGTACAATCGTAAAAACATCAATCGTAATATGTATATATATATATATATTTTTGAAACAAAATAAAAAGATATTAAAATATATTATAAATATATTTTGAATTAAATCATAAATTAAAGAATCTTAATTTATATATAATAGTTGATGTATAAATTATTCATTATATTTATCAATTAATTTGTTTTGATTTTAATTAATTAAGAAAGTGGGACCCATTAGATTTTGGTTGTTTGGCTACATGTTTAATAATTGTCTTGTTTGGAAACATGGATTGTAGAGATAAATGTTATATTCCCTAATTACCCTTAATGAAGGTTACAAATCCTAATAATATCAAGGGCAAATTTCTGGAACAACATTTATGTACCATGGCCAAACTCCAATTTTTTAATAGTATTGATAATATCTTCTAATATTTTTATTTTTTTGTATCATAATTAAATTTTATAATTTTTAAAAGAATTTTAGGTAATAATTAATTAAATTCGTAATTATTATTAAAATATTATTAAATTAACATTAACTAAATTTTAACATATTAACAATAAAAGCATATGATATATAAGCATAATTAATTTATTAGTATAATTAATAAATATAATTAAATAATTTAATACAAATTATTTTATAAACTATAAAATTACTTAAAGTAACCACACACAAAAAAACACAATTCATTCTTTTCAAAATAATTTAAAAGTGAATATTACAAAAATAAGTATATAAATTAAGATTTAATTAATAAAATAAAGATTTTTAAAATTAGAATTTTTATTTGATATGAAGAGAAAATGATGGGTTTAAGCTGAACTTCACAATGATCATTTCAATAAATATAACGATTTAAAAAGATTTGGATGATTTGACTTTATGGACCTAAATGCAATAATAAAAATATTAAAAACATAGTTGTTTTATTACTAAGAGTTCGAAATCAGTAATGATTTCTTTGTTCTGAATTGGGGTTTAAGTAAAATAATTTAGGATGGATATTTTCTCATGCAAGATAATTATACTTATATCAGGAGCACTAAGATTTTTTCCTAGATTCTCTGTGATATGATAAATATTCATATAATTTTGGATTTTCCTTTCTTTTCATAGATTCATGTTTCTCTTCTTCTTCTTTTTATTAAATATGTTAAGTTTTAATTAATCATATTTTCTTCTTTTAATGTAGGTCGGCGCCTTTTCTGCCGGGGTTCGTCAGAATGGGCTGTCTTCTAGTTACTTAGGTTTGATCTTCGATAGACCAATCTAATTTTTGGACCGGGCTAAAGAGAGGTGTTAAACCCACCTCTAACAATAAGCCCCCCAGTTCGGCGCATTGAGTTAACCAAGGTCGGCGAATTTAATTATCGTTTGGCGCAATGGTTAGATCGGCGTATCTCTTACTTTGCGGTTTAATCCCACTAATGCGTTTGACCAGTTTCTTGTGGGGTTCTCCGAGTTGTCCAAATCGCTTCTTTCTCCACCAATGACGGCATTTCGCGTGTCTGGAATGTCGTGTCGCATTAACTCTGCTTTGGTAGCCGTCGTATCGCTTCGATAACTGTTGTTTCCTTCACTATAAAGACGACTCCTCCTTTCGACATTTCTCCTCACCTTCATTTCTTTCTCTTTCTTCTTCTCTGTGAAAACATCAATCCGATCTACCTTTATATCTTCTTTTCTTTCTTCAAAATGACGATACATCCTTTGTTTTTCTCGTATTTGGGTTTATGCTGACCTTGTTGATAAGCTTACGCTGTTTTTTCTAAGGAGTAACTCGTCGATACATGGATTTATGCCAATGGTTACCCCCATTTGTCGCTCTTCCCAACTGAAGGACGACACTCAGATCCTTCATTTGGATCGATATGATGTGTTGTTAATTTTAGTAATGTGTTATGGTATGCTCCTTCCGGAATCAGTTGCCTCCCGCGTAAGTACCTTCTCTTTCTTCATTTTTGATATTCTTAGCTTGACACTTTAACTTTGTTGTTGTTTTGTGTTTGTCGAGCAACTGCTGGTATATCAAAGTGGATCCGTCTTGGAAGACGCACAACATGTTGCTCTTTTGAGCAAGCTGTTCAGAAGGAGCTCGGTTCGCGCACTACAAGAAAACTGTCGCGTAGCTACGACTTAGCTACGGATTTTCCATAGCTAAGATTTTTTTTTTTGCTACAGATTGCTACAACTTAGCTATGGCTCAAATCCGTAGCTATGGTGTAGCTATCCATAGCTACATAGCTATGAAAAGTGGTTCTCGCTATCTAGCTACTACTCGCTACAGACATTTCGTGGATAGAATTTTCTACGATTAGCCACAACCAGCTTCGTAGCTACATAGCTATGAACCGCTGCAGCGGCTAGTTGTGTCTAATTAGCTACGATTAGCTAGGGATGAGTCGTAGCTATGTTAGATTCGAATAGCTACGAACTCAGTTGCGGATATGTAGCTATAGAGAGATTGGTAGAAAGTCGTATCTATAGCTATGGATATGGTCGCAGCTATCCGTAGCTATGTGGTGAATTTTTGGGTTCACGGGCCGTCTGTATGATGGGTATTTCCATCCTTCAAATCGCATCAGACCAAGCTGTCTTGCAAGGAATATATTCGACTTAGCTACAACATAATTTGTAGATAGCCGTAGCTAAGTATATATCACGTTTTTATAACTATTTTAACTACTTAAGTTTTTGAAAATATCTCTGTAGCTATCCGTAGCATAGGAAATGCTATAAAAAGAAACGTATACTCTTTGGGTTTTCGTAAGTCAGAAAATTTTAAAACTTTTGAAAAAAAATATTTTTATCAAGAAATTTTACACTATGAGTGATTTCTTTCGGTCGAGAGAATGGATATATAAACGTGTTATACGTTCTGATCGTTATGTTTCTGAAAGTTTTGTTGAGGGAATAAATATTTTTATTTTGTTTGCCCGTAATCAAGAATATTATCTTGAGCAGGGAGCCTTGATTTTTCCGTGTAAGAGGTGCCAAAATCAAAAATGTGGTGATGTTGATACAGTGATGCATCATCTTATGTTAAAAGGCTTTATGGAAAACTATTATGTTTGGACGCACCACATAGAACAAGGTTATTATGGCTGAAGCATCTACAAGCCAATATGCCGGGGAAGCATCAACTAGTCATCAAGTAGAAGAAAATGAAGTAGGAGCTGGATATCCAAATTCTCAAGCTCCTACAGACAGATTCCGTGATCCCAGTGAACATTTCAACATGTTACCCGACGGTCCTGAGAATGTTGAAGAACCAATCTACCATGATCCTATATTCCAAGCTTTAGAAGCCCCAAATCAACCTCTATATGATGGATGTGCTGATGGAAGAACTCAACTGTACCTCAACTCAAAAGTGATGAATTGGAAAACCAATTTCAATATCACGGAGGAGTGTTTGAACGATATCTCTCAGACATTTAGTTATGTCCTTCCATCGCCTAATAAAGCTTTGACGTCATATTACATGACAAAGAAGTTGACGCAGTCTCTTGGAATGCTGTGTCACGAGAACGATGTGTGCAAGGAAAATTGTATGCTATTTTGGAAGGGAGAAGATCGTGAATTGTCACAATGCCGGTTCTGCGGAAAAATCGGTATGAAACAAATGTGGGTCAATCGGGGAAGAAAATACCAAAGAATATGATGTTTCATCTGCCAATTGGTGATCGGTTAAAGCGTCTATACCAATCAAAGGCGACAGCGTCACAAATGAGATGGCATGCAGAACATGTTTCTCCGGAAGGAGAAATGCATCATCCGTCAGATGGGAGATCATGGAAGCATTTTAAAGAGGTATATCCTACATTTGCATCTGAAAGTCGCAACGTTTATCTTGGTTTATCGACTGATGGATTTAACCCAATTGGTATGAACGGTCAATCATACTCTGTTTGGCATGTCATAGTGACCCCCTACAATTTATCCCCAGGGATGTGCATGAAAAGAGAATATTTCTTCCTCTATATTAGTGTCAGGCCCAAACCATCCAAAAAAAAATATTGGATATTTATCTGTAACCTTTGATTGAAGAGTTAAAAAAATTATGGAGTGATGGCGTGGAGACTTACGATGTGTCCCAAAACGAAATTTTCACGATGCGAGCATCTCTGTTGTGGACAATCATCGATTTTCCAGCGTACGGTATGCTCTCAGGATGGATGACACATGGGAGGTTGGCATGTCTGTATTGTATGGATGAGACCAAAACATTCTTGTTGCCACATGGAAGGAAGCACAGTTGGTTTGACTTTCACCGAAAGTTTTTGGTTAGAGGTCATCCCTACCGGGGGAATGTTAAATCATTCATGAAGAAGAAAAAAATTGTTCCTGACGATCCTCCGCCATGTCTGAATGGGGAAGAAATCTTACACGAAAGGATAAACAATATAATTGGGCTGCGCAAAACGGTGGAATGCGGAGGCAGAGGACATGACAATCCTTCTCGAACCATAGATGGTTATGGTGTTGACCATAACTGGGTGAAAAAGAGTTTTTTTGTTACAACGTCCTTCAAACATTTTTATTGCTAAATTGTGAAGAATTCGAACCGTACGAAAGGTAAAATTTATATGTTATTGATTACTTTTTAAATTTATTTTTAATGCATGGTTAAACATTGAATATAATATAATTATACTTATATGATGTTTGAAGAAAAGATCATGCAAGAATTCCCGAAACATAACTCGAGATGCAATGACCAAAGCAAAAGAAAAAAAATTTGCAACATGTTGTAAAATCTGTGTAAGTTATAAAATTAAATACAATAATCTTTTATTATATATGTTTATATCATGTGCATGAGGTATATATATATATATTAACGAGGCGAGTCGGTCATTTGAGTTTCATTTATGGATGCTAGAGTTCGTACAAGGTCCAAAGCATCAAGTCACGTCATGGCCTATGTATTATTCGAGGGAATATCACTACCATACAAAAATCCATGGAGAAAACAAGAAAACAAAGAATTATGGTGTATGTGTTCTGAGAACCGCTGGGACTGAGTATTTCGGATTAATTGAAGATATCTTCATGATAGAGTATCACAGTGCTATTGGATTAAAAGCAATGATTTTCAAATGTCATTGGTTCAACACCGGTCGAGGAATACACAAACATCCATCTGGTATTGTCGATATTTGCCCGCATATGCATTATGACAAGTACGATCCTTTCATACTACTATAGCAATGTGATCAAGTATGTTATATTCCTTATCCACGACTGCGACCAACCAAAGAAGAGTGGTGGGAAACAACGAAGATTATGCCGAGAGGTTTTTCTGAAACTCTGTAGGTTTCTCTAACCGCCGTTCAGAATGACCTGGTTGATCATGTTATACCACATATTGAGATTGTGCGCGTAGAGACACATACTGTCCAAGATGTTGCTGCGTATGAGCCCACTCCAATGGTTAATCCGGACGACGAATATGTTTTTGATCGTGATTTAGAAGATCACTATAGTGAATATTCAGATTCATATTCAGATTCATAATCTGGTTTGTATGTTTCTATATTTTGGTTAAATGAAATAATGTGTATAGAATCAAAGTTCATTAACATATATTAAATTTTATATATGTATGTTTAATATTAATAATCAATCTAAGTTAATTAAATTTTAACTATGTATTAATCTAAGTTAGAAAATATATATTACATAACAATAATATTACATAACAAATTATCAAATTAAGCAAAGTTAATTAAAATTTATTACATAACAAATTAATCTAAAATTTTTAAAAATTTGAAATGTTTAACTTAGCTACGAATAGCTACGGTTTAGGCCGCAGCTATGTTAATTTCCCACAAATCCAAAATTTCGTGGGTTAACCGCCACGATTTCATAAACCGCAAATTTAATTTTGGTTTCGCGGTTTTATTAAATTATTTTAGCGGTTTAATTAAATTCAGCGGTTTAATTAAATTTGTTTTCGCGGCTGGTTTATCTAAAATTACCTCGGTTATCTCTGGTTTATCTCAAATTACCTCGGTTATCTCTGATTTATCTCAAACTGAAAACGGTTATTTCTGGTTTATACTTATCAACCCGAAAGCCCTAATTTCTTAATCCCTAAACACTTAGCCAAAATTCATTTCTTCTCTTGACTCTTCTCTCTTCTTCCCCATTCGAAGGCGATTCTCTGTAAATCCTCCATCTCCGATTCTTGCTTGCTCTCTATCTTCTATTCTTCCATCTTCTTTTCCTTCGTCTCTGATCCTCTTCTTCCATCCCTCGCTCGATTTTCTAAACTTCTTCATTTCGTTTCCCCCAAACACCAGAAACCCTAATTTCCTTTCGCCTTCAAATCGTCTTTCTCCTCTTTCCCAGTTGCTTCTGCAACCTGTAATCGGTGATTCTCTGTCGATTAGAAGACTCCCCAGCTTGATCTTCAAGTCAACCTCTCGGATTCGTGTAAAGGTCAATATTTCTTCTCTCAATTTTCTTTATCCCCTGTTTAGATTGCATGCATGTTTGAATCCTACTAGGGTTTGATCATATTCACTACTAGGGTTTTGTTCATGTTTGTATTAATCATTCTTCATCATTCTCACTGATTAATTTTTGCCTTTTGCATGTAGATGATGCTCGGAGATACTTCATCAGGGAGGTCTACCCGAAGGCGTCTCGCGCAGACTCACCTTCCTCCCGGAGCATTTAGGTCTTCGACCTCCTCAGCAACTCCCCATCCACTTCCGTCATTGGAGGCTGTGATGAGCTCACCTGACAGACACAACATGCCCCATATTCATCCTGAGAAGCTTACTGGAGGCCTATGGTGAGTTCATCTATCTCTTGTCCTTTTATATTTTGTAGTTGCTTGATGAGTAGCTTAAGATATAAAGATGGTAGCTTGATGAGTCTGTCATGAGTGAAATGCTTGATTGATTCTATCGAGTCTTGTTTAATGTGAAAGTTTGTTTAATGAATTATAACTTGTAACTTATAATGAGTATGTTTATTGATGACATTTTTGTGTCTGTTGTTTGATGACTTATAATGTGTTTGTTGTTTGATGGACTTGTAATGGTAGCTTGATGAGTCTTGTTTAATGGTAGCTTGATGAGTCCTTTGTGTCTAATAACTGATAAATGAGTCTTGGGAATAAATGTCTAATGAGTCTGTTTAATGGTAGCTTGATGAGTCCTTTATGTTTGATAACTGATAAATGAGTCTTGGGAATGAATGTCTAATGAGGTTTTTAATGGTAACTTGATGAGTCTGTTTAATGAATGTCTAATGATAGATATACTTGATTGATAAGTCTAATGAGTTTGGTTAAATGAGAAATTCTGTTTAATGTAAATCGAAATTCTAGTTTGATTATAGATTCTGTTATTACTCTTGCTTATGTTCAATTACGAATGCTTGAGTTTTGTTTGATGACTTATCATCCTTTGCATCTGAAGAGTGATAATCCTCTGTGTCTGATGAATCCTTTGTGTCTGATAACTGATAAATGAGTCTTGTATCTTTTTTTTTTTTCATGCTAACAGGTTTGACATTGATGAATGTATCCGGAAGGACATTGTGTCCGGAAACCAATCCAACTTTTGGGGTCCATGGTGGAACTACAATATGGTGCCATAGTCAAAGAAGGATGAGTGGTGGATAAGCTTTGTGGTAAGTCAACACTTGCAATTTTTTGAGTAAATTCAGTTTTGTTTTTTTTGTAGCAAAAGTACTTTTGGGAAGAAAAACATCACAGTATGGTGGTCGACCGCAATACATCAATAATGAGAAAAAATCGATTTCTGACACTATTAGTAAGAGGATGCTCGCTCTGAAGAATCCTGAGTTCATTGGACTTGCCGACTGGAATACCACGCAAGAGTTTTGGGATGATGCAGAGCACCAGAAGAAGCGCAAAACCAATTCAGAGAATGCAACGTCAAATATGGATGGCTTAGGTACTCCCCGCCACACTTCAGGCAAAAAAACTCACCTCCGAGTGGCTTATGATATGGTAATGTGTCATTTCATTATTACATATGCTTATGTTTATCCTTAGTGTGCTTGGTTATTAACATATTTCTGTTTATTAGGAGCAAGAGACCGGTGTTAAGCCTTCTGCAACAGCTGTTGTGCGTAAGACCTATAGTCGCAAAGATGGGACTATCAATGACAAAAGAGCAGAGTCTTTCATCGCAGCTGCTGAGGAATTGGCCATTGAGCGATCACAGGCCTCTGTTGTTATTGAGGGATCTCAAGTAACCCCAACTTCCCTTCAGCTCACACAGGCTTATCTCTAGGTAAGGTTGAAAATTTGAGTTATTAACTGGAAACAATTCTAACTTGTATGATGGTATTAGTATTGATGGTTTGATGACAAATAATTCTTAATGACTGTTTGATGAATGTTTGATGATGACTTATTGTTGCTTCTGACTTAGGTTTATCTTTGATGGAATGGTTAATGAATGTTTGCTTCTGTTCTTATGTGTGTTTGCAGAAATTTAATCAATCTGTTGAATCTTTTGTAGACAGCAACAAACTCCAAAGGGCGTATCTACGGACTTGGATCTATTCAGTACCTTGATGCACATCAAAGTGAGACTAGACCTACTTCAATACTGAAGAAAGCTGCAGATTCCGAGGAGAATTCCAAGATAAAGGAAACAATCGGTGAACTGAAAACATGCATGGCAATCTTGCTTTCCATGAATAGAATTGATCCAGTGATATATCAGCATGTTGTTCCGCGAGAGAGTGCTGCATCTGCTGATCCAAGTCCTCATTCCGAATCAAGTAAACAACCAAACCAAATCTCAGACAACACAATTCCTTAGGTTTTTAAGGTTTTTGTTTTTATTTATGTGTATTAGCAGGCTTCTTAGGATCTTTTTGTAATGCAAGATACTCTTTGTAATGTCTTGCCTTTTGTAATGTGTAACCCAACTTTTAATGTTTCATAATCTAATTTAGGCATTGTACAACTTTTAATGTTTTATAATCTGATTTAAAATGAATTTTGAAATGAAATTTGAATCTGAAACGTGAAACAGAATCGTAGAAATGCATATTTAGGATAATCAGTATAGTTACGGCTTGCTACGACATATGTCGTAGCTACAATAATAAACTAGCTACGGATGGCCACGGATCTAAATCCTCGCAATCCGTAGCTGTTTCTATGATTCTATTTGTAGCTAGTCATAGCTATATTAGATTCGACTAGATACGAATATAGTCGTAGCTACCTAGCCACGTTTTCAATCGTGGATAGCCGTAGCTAAGTTTACCACGGATAGCGACAGACTAATTCTTAGCTATGTAGCTACGGATTGATTCGCAGAAATCCGTAGCTAAGTAACTAAGGATAATGTCGTAGCTAGTCGTAGCTACTATAGCTACGAACTACAGTCCACGTAATTCGTAGCTACTAGCTATGAATTTTGTCATATCTAGGTCGTGGATAACTGGCTGCGGATAGCTACGAAATACTCGTACCGTCGAGCTTGTGGACCCAGATAGCAGTCGTAGCTATCCACAGCAAAAGCCAATGTAGCTACGGAAAATCAAGCGTATCTACGATTTAATCTGTTGCTATGCAGCAGTTTTTTGTAGTGGCGGCAAGATGGAAGCTTTGGACGCTGAGGTCGAAACTTCAGAATTTTTTTGCCCCAAGAAGATTCTCCATCCGTTCTTGATTTCATAATGGTTCCCATCTGTGCATCCAACTATCAGGACAAGCCTTGTAGGGAAAAAAAGACGAAATCTTCTTTCAAGAAAGGCAGCTCGGCGACGAGATGGTCGTTTTCGAATTTGAGGTTGGTTCCTTTGAATTCTTTTTGTCCCAAGAAGACTCTCAATTCAGTCTTGATTTCATAATGGTTCTCATCTATGTCGGTGGCCTTTCTGGGAGAAGAGGACGCAGCCGTCTTTCTCGAAAGGAGTTCGGTTTCTAGCGGGAAGAAACAAATCTTACAAATCAAGCTTCAACTTTGAACGAAATTGTCTTTCAAGAAATTAGGTTAGCAGTCTTCTTTGTTTTGTAACTCGGCTTGTAACGTTTAATTTCGAACATAAATAAAGTGAAGAAATTTTCCCTTCTCTTTTATTGTAGCGCGGATTAGAATATCATCTTGTGAAGATAAATAAAATGAAGAATTTTTTACTTTTCGTATTATTATTCACTTTTTTGTCCCAATCATCAATGTGGTCAACTCGTCTATCGAAAGAGACTGTGATGATGCAATACATCTTTCAAGAAATGTGTTTTGGCGTAAGTATTCTACCGAGTTTACTTATATGCCAACGTAACTATTTTCATGTCGATAGTTGGGTATCAAGTTTCCGCTCCATCTAAGGTTTTACTGACATAAAAGATTTGCCTTTGATTGCCACGGTCCTCTTTAAACAAGACCCCCCTTACAGCCGCGCTTGACACTGATATGTAAAGATAGAGTCTTTCCTTCTTATGGTTTGGCAAGTATCAGCGGAGTTGTGAGATTATCTTTTAGCTGTTGGAAAGCCTCCTTACACTTTTAGTCCCATTCGAACTTCTTGTTTAATCTCTGGAGTTGATAGAATGGGAGACATTTGTTGGTCGATCTGGAGATAAACACATTTGTTTCCTCTTTAGATGTTTGGTTGCATCCGGATTTGGTTGTATTTGGAGAAAGCGTCCATAAAGGACAAATAATTAGTGGAAATGCGCAAATTTATTAGGATTTAATTTTTTCACATCATCAAAAAATGGAAGGGAAAGAGAGGGATTCGGACCTTTGGTAGGCTGCCAGTGGTTGCTTCGACTAGCCTGCCGATGTGTGGTAATGAGATACAGTCTTTAGGGCACACCTTGTTCAGGCCGGTGAAATCTACGCAGACTTTCCATTATTCATTTTTGTTTTTGACTACCACCGGATGTGCGAGCTCCGGGTCAGCTCCGATCTCCAGGCTTCGTTCTGGATGACGATCGTTGATTTTGACGTGTTCGATCAACTCTAACCGAGGGTTCGAATTCCCTTAGGGGCGATCCCTTCTTATCGCCGCCATTGTTACTTTTCTATTCGATCTTCTCTTAACGCTTTTTTGTTGTTAGGCGAGTTGTCCGTTGATTGCACCTTTGCGCTTGTCATCAATTTTTCTCTGGTTGTGGTTGCGGCTGGATTGTCTGGATTGCTCGTCGGTGCTGTGTTGATTTATGATCCCGATTTTGTTGACTTGTCACAGGTTCCATCACCTTTTACAGGCGAGTAGGATTGGATCCTCTCTCCTTCCCCTTCTGGTGTCGATGATGTTTCCGGCGTGCTTGTTCCTTCCGTCTCCTGCGAAGAGAGTGGTGTTTCCGTCATGGCCGATCTGTCCTTTGGTCGTACGAATGTATCCAAAGTCCCCACAGACGACACCAATTGTTGAAGCTAAATTCACAATGATTAATTTAATAAATTGATAGGTTTAGACTGATTTGGATTATTCGACTTTAAGGCTCTAAAGGCAATAATAGAAAGACCGAAAACGTAGTCATTTTATTATTTAGAGTTTTAAAATCAAGAATGATTTATCTGCTCTAGAATTGAGGTTTTAGTACAACAATTCAGGATGGATCTTTTTCCGCGTATGGAAAATTATTTATATCAAGAGATTTAATGTTTATTTCATAGATTCTCTCTTAAATGATAAAGTTAAATCCAAAAATTTTTGGATTGTCCTTCTTTTTCGACGATCCTTCTTTTTCTAAGATTCATGTTTATCTTCTTCTTTTATTAAATGGATTAAAAAAATTAGCAATTAATTTACAAATTGCCTAATAATGGACTAATATTTAGGTAAAAATAGGTTAATATCTATATATATATATATATATATATATATTGTCTTATTAAACATAAGTTTGTTTTAATATATTATGTACTTTAGTTGACAAAAATATATATATATATTATGTACTTTAGGGTTTTAGTTACAAACATATTCAAAAAAAAAATATAAAGACTAATAATCTATTTAAATGGGTTGATTTTACGGATTTCTTTATAAATATGTTAGTATTTATACAATTACAAAACGGGCTAAAAAGACTAAAATCTTTTTAAACGGGTTACATTTTTAATCAAATCCAATTGACTAAAATTTAAACTAGAAATATTTTAAAAATACTCGGAAAAATTCAAAAAAAAAAACAAGAAAAACTAAACCAAATTTTTAAAAACTAAACTAAAAATCAAAACTAAACCAAAGATAATGAATTTAGGGAATTATAATATAATAAAATTGACATTTGACCCCAAAAAATAATAAAATCGACAAAATCATAAAATATTTCAAAAATATAAAATTTTAAATCTAAAAAATATCCACGCTAAGCACGGATCAACTTTGCTAAAGAATTAATTGCAGATTAGATGGGTCGGACTAATCTCGAATCAGGCCAATTTCAAGGTCGGTTTATTTTCGGGTCAGATTGTTTTCGATCGGTGGCTATGTTTCAGACTGATATTATACAGAATTTTGAGTACTTTAACTATGTATCTATTATATTCTCATTTTCTTTCAAATTAGATGTTATGTAAACTTTTTACACAAATTAGAAAAGAAACAAATGCTCAATTTTATCCTTATTTGATTATATGTAAATATAAATTATATACTATTTATTAGTTTATTAATTTTTATTAGACTAAAAAAATAAATCAATAAAAACTGCATTATTTAAGTAGATATCAATTATATAATTTTTTGTGTGCTACAAGCCTACAACTGCATTGAAATCATAAAATAACACTTAATTTGTAACAATTTTTAAAGACAATTAATTTGAAACGTAGGAAGTATTAGCACACATCATTTTCTGGTTTTGAAATATTTGTCACAATTATTGTGTTTACTAAGGAGAAAAAATAGTCTAGATCCTTCCCCATCACATCAAATAAATTATTGAAGTGAGTGAGCATTGCTCAAAGCTGTATATCTAAAAGCATGAGCTTTCTTTATGAGTGATACCACTCAGAAAAATACAAATGGATAACATTTGGCTTCCAGCCCTTCTCTTCCTAATCTTTTTTGGGATACTCGCCGCTTACAAAGGTTCAAAGAGGCGGCAACACCGGAAACCACCTTCTCCTCCTGGTTATCCGATCACCGGAAACTTACACCAGCTAGGAGAGTTACCACATCAATCTCTATGGAATCTGTCAAAGGAGTATGGTCCTGTGATGCTTTTGAAGCTTGGAAAAGTCCCAATGGTCATACTTTCTTCCTCTGAAACAGCAAAGCAAGCTCTAAGAGACCATGACCTCCATTGTTGTAGCCGTCCTACACTGGCAGGTACTGTAAATCTCACAACACATGGTAAATTTTTGAGTGTTTACATCGTTGATCTTGTGTCATCACCCCTCAGGGATTAGAGAGCTCTCTTACAACCATCTGGATATAGCTTTCTGTCCTTTTAATGATTACTGGAAAGATGTAAGGAAGCTCGCTGTTAAGGAACTATTCAGTACTAAACAAGTTCATTCGATTCAACCCATCGAGGACGAGGAGGTCAAGAAACTGATGGATTCAATTTCCCTATCAGCTTCTCAGGAAATTCCTGTCAACTTGAACAAGACGTTTCTTGCTTTGACTGTAAGCGTGATATGCAAGGCAGCATTCGGTGTGAGTTTTGAGGGGACTACGCTCAACAGTGACGGATTCAATAAGTTAATCCGTGAGGCGTTCGAGATGTTGGGAAGCTTCTCTGCCTCAGATTTTATCCCGTATGTGGGTTGGATCATCGACAAGCTCACGGGTCTACAAGGGAGGAGAGAGAAAAGCGTGCGAGATCTTGATGCCTTCTATGAACAACTGATCGATCTGCATACAACAGAGGAAAAGAAACAAGGGCGTGAAGATTTCGTTGATCTGCTCTTGAGGTTAGAGAAGGAAGAAACTGTTCTTGGAAATGGCATTCTCACAAGAAATCATATCAAAGCAATTATGATGGTAAAGATCTAGTGAACTATAAAATATATCATCTTAAAATGTTTGTTAGTTTATACAATTTAATTCATGTTACTTATATTCCTAATCCACTTCTTACTCTGTTTTTTCTTCCCAAAAAATATGATATTTACATGTTTATTTCTGTTCTTGTACATAGGACATTCTTTTAGGAGGTATTGAGTCAGCAGCAACTACAATGACATGGGCAATGACAGAACTTGCTAGAAACCCTAGAGTGATGAAGAAAGTACAGTCTGACATCAGATACCAAATGGGGAATAAATCCATGATGAGCTTGGATGACACAGATAAGCTAAACTACCTCAAAATGGTGATCAAAGAAACATGGAGACTACATCCTCCAGTACCTCTTCTTTCCCCAAGAGAAGTAATGTCTGAATTTGAGATTAACGGTTACACCATACAACCAAAGACAAGGCTTCAAGTGAATGTTTGGGCTATCGGTCGTGATCCTGATACATGGAAAGACCCAGAGGAGTTTCTTCCTGAGAGGTTTATGGATAATAACATTGATGCAAAAGGAATGAACTTTGAGTTGTTACCGTTTGGGAGTGGCAGGAGAATCTGTCCTGCAATTTTTATGGGAACAACAATGGTGGAGTGTGGTCTTGCAAATATGTTGTATAATTTTGACTGGAAGTTACCAGAAGGCATTGTGGTTGAAGACATCGACATGGAAGAATCTCCTGGACTTAGTGTGAGCAAGAAAAGTGAGCTTCTACTTGTTCCTATGAAGTACTTAGGTCATTGATGATCAGATAAAATAAGTTCTTCATCTATTGTACCTCATATAGAACGAAGTTCACTCAGGGAAATGTTTTTAGTCCAAATGTAAGACGATATTGTTTATTATCGTTACTATTTTATTTTATTTTTGTTATGAAGTTTGGGTTTAGGCTTTTATTTGTGTAGTTCAGGAGGCAGCTTTTAGTATGTTTTCCTTGGGGATAACTTTTTTCCCAAATGGGTTTGACTAAAATCCTTTTCTCTTATGGAAACCACTAATAATCAAGAGCCAATTGGTAGGTGCAAGACGATAATCTACGATGTATTATTATGTGATGTCGTCTTGTGTTATAAAGTCAGTGCATTTATTATGATCAGTGTGAACAATGAGTCCGAGATATTTTTAAATCAATATACTATATAAAAGTATGATGCGGACAAAATAAATATTACAAAAGATTTTTTATATACATATTCTTGTGATATTAAGATATATAGGCCAAAATTCAACTAATCTTCAAGGGAGATAATACCGACGACTAATCCGGTGAATCGAACTTTGAACTAACGAGTTTATTCTTTGCTGTAAACTGATTTTTGCCATTAGACTATAACCGCTTGAATAGTCATCTCATACTCTTGTAAATTTCTCTTTCATATCTTCACTATTACTCGGTGGCGGAGCCACCTCTAACAAGGTGGGGGCCACTGAACCCAATGAAAAAAAAGTATTTAGTGTAAATTGTTCAGCCCATAATTTATGCCTCCATACGAAAACTATTTTATGCCCCCATTATTTTATTCACCAACTTTTAAACCCAAAAAATATATTAAAGCCCAACAAATTTTTATTTAGAAAGAACATTTTAAATTTAAACTCAAATGTATTAAAGTTTGGCCCAGTTAATTAACTAATTAACAAAACCTGAAAAAAGTACTATCCACTACCAACTTTTTTCGTTGGCGAAAGTTTTCCAGAAATTCCAAAATTTGCTTATTCTATTGGTAAGTTCTCAATCTCAAATAGTAGTTAAATAATTGTTTTTTTATATATGTAAAATAATAATATAACTATTTTTGTCGGATTAATCAATGGAGAAACTTTAAAAGACCATTCACATTAACATCTGAAATTTTTTTGGATAATTTGCCATGGGATTCGGCTAAGAAACTTTTTTTTATTATATCATTCAAATCAAAGAAATGAGGTAAGACGCAAGTATTTAGCTAGATCCTTGTAAACCGTATATAGTTAATGTTACTTATTTTAGGAATAACTAAAACTTTATCCATGACTTTGCACATCTTCTTGTTTACATGTTTTTGAAGTTAGCATTGACTTTGCTAGTTACTACGGAAACTGTCGAAATATGTTTTTCTGCAATGAAGTTTGTGAAGACAGCTTCGCGCAACCGAATTGAAAATCAATTTTTAAATGATTGCTTTGTTTGTTTCATTGAGAAAGATATATTTGCATTAGTTTCAAATGAAATAGTGGTGAAAAAATTTAAAATCATGGCTGAACTTAAAACAATTTTTTTAAGAGAACAATTTCTTATTAGTATTTTATTTTAATGTATGATATTTTTGCCCCCAATAAATTTTTTTTCTGCCTCCGCCACTGCTATTACTATTATGTCGAGAAATTCCTCTTCGAGTTTCATGTATAAGCTTAAATGTATTGGCCTGACTGCTTAATTTTGTCTGCTCCCGTAAATTATGACTTTTTTATTAATAACTGGTTTAGGATAAATCTCAAAACGGCATAAAATAGAGTATTTGAC
Organism: Orychophragmus violaceus; assembly: GCA_030180135.1. Taxonomy (NCBI): domain Eukaryota; kingdom Viridiplantae; phylum Streptophyta; class Magnoliopsida; order Brassicales; family Brassicaceae; genus Orychophragmus; species Orychophragmus violaceus. The sequence continues at coordinate 13,760,986 of CM058232.1, forward strand.
AAAAATAACAACAAAGAGAAAAGTTAATCAAAAAGCATTATTAAAAGGATAAAGATTAAATTAATTATAAACCCTAACTATTAAACCATAAACCATAAATTCTAAATATTAAACCATAAATCTTAAATGCTAAATTCTAATTCTAAATACTAAATTCTAAATCCTAAATTATATAAAAGTATAAAAATCATTAAACAAGAAAAGGTCAATCGTACTCTCTCTTCAAAAAAATGCTCTCTCTTCTCTCTTCTTTTTCCTCTACCGCAAAGCTTCTCCACGCCGGAGCTCTTCCGGTAGTGTGAGAGAACATCTCTCTTAGTTCTTGCCTTTTTCTTCATCCTTTGCGCAGGGTTATCTGGGTCTTTTAGCTGTGGCAGACTCTCATCTGTCTGACGGTCGCGGTGGTTAGGCGAAGTTCTCGAGGCGGCAGATCTGTTCAGATCTCATAGAGGACAAATCCGGTGAACACTCCTCTAGATCTAAGGTCGCGTGGCTCTATTCTGGCTTTCTGCTGGCGGGTTTTCTGTTCGCGTGGAGTTGGCTGGGGGCTGGGAAGGCATTGGTGCCGGCGGGAAGAGGAGAGAAGTGTGCATGAACTTGGGGCTCCTTCAATAACTTTTAGTTTTGAGGGCGGCACACGGAGCGAAAAAGGCTCCCTAGGCGGTTGATTACGGCGGTGGTTCTTCGAAACTGCTTATATGCGGCTCCTCCGAGTGAAACTCCGACAAAGGTTCTTTCTCAGCCTGTATTCTGGACGTAGTCTTTCTCAATGTGTGGCACGCAGCTCGACGATTTGGTGGCGGTGGTTACAGCAGTGAGAGGCTTCGTCCCCGGAGATGAGCTTTACCCAATCGCGGAAGTTGCAGCATGGTAGTCGACAACGTTGGCGGCGACGATGGCTACGTGATTAGAGTTCGTAAATTTTTTGGGCCCTCTTTTGTTAGGCTCTAGAACGGATATGTTTTTGTGTAAGGCCCATTAGAAGTTTAGAGGCTATTTAATTTTAATTATGTATATCTTATGTAAAATCAAAAAAAAAATTAATGTAATATATGAAAACCCTTTTACAAAAAAAGAGTATAAAAATGTTTATGATATAAAATAATGTTAATTCTCTTTTTTGCTATTTTTGTAACAATATATTTTTGTTAGATTCAATGTCTTCTCGCTTAGTTTTATGGTTGAGCATGTTTTTTGACAGAAAAAAAAAAAATCACAAGCTACCAATATACAAAACACAGTCCCAAGTTCTATTGATTAAGTGGTCACGCACAGTGTCAAATCGAACCTAGACTGCAGTGAATTTTCGTCTTTTGCCTAAGAGCATCCCATCCATGGTTCTTATGATGGGGTTTTTAGGATGGGGTTCTTAAAAAAAATTATAAAATATTGTGGGTCCCACCACAATAGTTAAGAATCTCATCTCCAAAAATCCTTAGCTAAGGATCGGTCCTTGCACTGTTCATGGTCACGTGGCGACATTCTATTCGTTCTTTTTTCAATTTTTTTTTTACTTTCCAGAAAAAAATATATATATTAAAAAAAATTTTAAGAACCCCACCTTAGAGTTCATGGATGTACATGGCCTAAGAGCCGATACCACAGTACCACCGTGCGCATGTTTTTACATTTTTTTTTCAAAAGAATTAATATCATCTAAAAAAAGAAGGTGGTGATACAGATTGTTATAAATAACAAAAAACTTGGTTTAGAACATTGATACCATAGCAAAAAAAAAGAATAAAAACAATAGGCAACCAACAGACGATTGATATTTCTTATTTGGAAGCATGAAATCAAATGGTAGCGATAAACGACTTAAGATTAAGATGAGCACTAAAATCGTCGGAGAAGCCAAACGGAAAAGAGAGAAGTCGGGCTGTCAATAAACGCCGATTAAACAACACATAAAGTGATTCATAATTATGCTACCTCAACAATGGTCTTATGCTAAGAATTTCAAAGAGGCACAGGACCGTCCTCTATAACTCAATGCGATGTTCATTCAAACAAAACTAGGTCGAACAAAAAAAGAAGACAACACTAACAATCAGAGCATAGAGATCAGGACTCACTCTACCAAATACATTTTCCGTAGTCAACTAGCACAAAGTCTAAAATCGCAACCCAAAAGCCTTACTACCTCCTTGGATATCCACCTCGAATGAAACCTAAACCAAACAGCCAAACCATCCACAACCAGACCAAACGGGAACTAGCCTAAAAACCTAGGCCAAAACCTCTATGCGATCTACGTCCCGACCATAGCAGAGAACACCTGAACTAGCTGAGGCAAGCCATCAACTCCACCGTGAAACTCTCATGCACGCCGCACAAAGCCAGTAGATTGATGCACGTCGCCACAAAACCAGATCTCCAACACTCGAACAAACGGCAGATCGTCCTTGTACAATAAGGCTTTCTCTGGCGCTAGCATAAGCCTGATTGCCGAAGAGGCGGAGCACACGTGTAGAACAAAGACAAAGAGACAATGAGGCTTGGAAGAAAAATGAAAGAGTTCGTGAGTTACACGCATAGGAAAAATCAGGTTTGTTGTGGATGTAAATGGTCCGATTTTATATCCATTGGGGAGAATTTTCTTATGATAGATTGAAACTGATAAATTTGTTCCAAAATATCAGTAAAAATCAATTGACACAATTTACGTAGTTATTACAGAAATAATCTAAATCATATTAATCACTTTCATATCTTGACTTCTAATATCATTTTTCCCATTATTCCATGATTCCTACTATATGCTTCTTAACTATATGATTTTCAACGGCTTTTGTCGTTCATCATCCAATGATCATATATCAAAGTTATTCATGACTTCTAAACGATTTTTTTTTTTTTTTTTTTTGGTCAGAAGACTTCTAAACGATATGCTTCCTAACCTCCACATAAATGTATCTTCGAAACCTTTTACAATAAATATGACCAATGACATGATTTAAATGCAATGTTTTTTTTTTCTTCCGGAAAACTGTCAAACAAATATCTAACTTTTTAAAATGGTCCATTGAAAGTCTGAACTTTCGAGATCTTCAAAGAATTTCCAAATTTTGTTGACTTTTCATTTAAATCATGAATTTTAAGCTGACGAAGCCATATTAGACATGCCATTATCTCTGTCAACTGATCGTCAAAATGGAATTATTTTTCATAGGACTGGACATAATTACTCGTTATTCGAATTGTACCCGTTACTTGACTCGTACTTGGTTTGAAAAAGCAAGTACTTGTTATGACCAAATCGGATAATAAATAACCAAATTTAATTATTTGCATGTACAAGTCAAGTATCAAGTATTGAAAAAATATCACTATTCGATTTGTTTTACTCGTTACTCGTTTTATCCTTTTAAAATATTACAAATACTTGATACTTGGTCCGTACTTGTTACTTGTCTCGTACTTGCCCCGTAAAATCAAGTACTTATTTTGATCAAATCAAATAATAAATATTTAAAATTGATTTTTGATATAAGTGTTTGATAATTATATTATTTATTTAAAACACTAAAACATGTTTCTCTGGTATCAAAATGATATTCGATATAAGTTTTTTTGTTTTATTCTATTTCGATTATAATATTAAAAATATTTGAAATATTTTTTCATAAATAAGGTTATTATACTCGCTTAAGAAACATTCATATGTATTTTTATAATTTAAAATTTTATTCTGTTTAATATTTAAAAATTTGAACATAAATAAACAAACAGTAAGTATTACCAAATAATTTGCAAGTATTAAAATTTTGAACAAGTACTTGGTCAACCAAGTACTTGACAGAATCAAGTACAAGTCCAAAAAATTAATACTTGCACATGGCAAGAGGGTGACTTGCATCCACTATATCTTTCTTAACTTTTTATTGCAATCTTATATGTTTTTAAAAGAATTTGCATTTTTGTATCTTTTTGAGTGATTTGGTCATGTGAAAAGACAAAAATGTCTCCGGTCAATCTAACTATGTCATCCAACTATATTTACATAATTTATCTTCTAATGGTTGAATCACAACTAAATGAACTCATATCTGTCTTTAACTGTTATATTTATTTGGTTCTATTTATTTTAGAGATTTCTTCCTGGTTTTTCTACCTTGTGTTTTCGATTCACTTCGGCCGCGAATCGATTGAGGTGAGATGGTTGTCGATTGACTTTAAGAGCATTGTTGGGCTGAGTCAAAGCTAGAGGGCGGATTCAAATACGGATGATTAAAAATTGTTATCCATCTCGGGATCTACGGCGAAACAACTAAACTGTTTCTGTTGGAATGAATAATCGATTGGGTGTGCCGAGAAAAGAAGAAGGTTGCTTTTATAGCTTCGGTTTCCGTGGTCGTTTGTCCGCAAACTCACCAGGCGTCTTTCCGCCGCCCAGAAGAAGCTCGCTTTTTAATTTCTTTCCGGCTTGCAGGTATTAGAATGATGTAGATGATTGAAGATACCTGTTACAATCATGGGAATGGATAAACATCTAAAGAAATTGTGATATTGACATGAGTGTTATCGATACATGGATAGGCTGTACTTTCGGGAAAATGTGTATGGATAGAAACGTATGGATTATTTTTACCACAATGGTCTTACCTGGTCATGTATGTTATATAAGAGTATATTAGAGTGACAGTGACATATTGTTAGGACGCATGTATATTAATAATATTTAGCACTTGATTTATTTACATATGTAGATGAAATTGTCCGTATCCATTCTAAGAAGTGACAATGGATAATTATGATAGAAAACGAGTTGAATGGTAATGGATATCTAATGAAACGTTATCCATTAAATAACAAACAATGGCACTGTGTAATTTGTTTTTAGAATGAACGTTATATGTGTAACAAACAATACATGATGTTTGGTTCACTACAAGAAATATAGGTATTCATAGCACATGAGGATAGCACGATTTTGGTAAGTGTTGTTGTAGAGGGTGTGCTCGGATGGGGTAGTATATTACAGCATTAGATCAACGCTATACAATTATTTGGCTAAGCGGGAAACAAAAACTGGATTTGGAGCCAACTTTATGCTATAGATACTATGAGCGCCAAAATACTTAGAAAAATTAGTGCTTATGTTAAAAGTGAATTGTTTTTTTTAATTGCTAACATGATCCAAAAAAAAATTAAAGACAAGGATCTCTCGTGACCAACTTCGCCTCCGATCTTCTCCTCCACGGTCTCCTATCTAATCTCCACCTCTGCGTAGGAAGCGGCACAACCAAAGGTGGGAGAGGAAAGCCAAAGGCTACCAAGTCCGTCTCTCGATCGTCAAAGGCTGGTCTTCAGTTCCTTGTCGGAAGAATCGCCAGATTCCTCAAAGCAGGGAAATACGCCGAGCGTGTAGGTGCCGGAGCTCCGGTATACCCCTCTGCCGTTCTCGAGTATCTCGCCGCTGAGGTATGATTCCGATCTGATCAAAGTCGAATCGATTCGTTTGGTATATAATTAGATTCCAAATTCTCTGTCCCGTATTGATTTGATTGAATTGGATAGGAGCTTGCTGGAAACACAGCGAGAGATAACAGGAAGACACTTATCGTACCGAGACACATTCAGCTTGCAGTGAGGAACGATGAAAAGCTTAGTAAACTTCTGGGAAAACCTAGACGATGGCCTCCAACACCATCTCCTTCGCTTCTATGTTTGTGTCGTCTCAGTCACCGGTAATTTTTTTTGCTCTACTCTTCGTCGACCGTTTCGAGTCTGATCCACCAACGGCGACTTGGAATTCTCTTGTTTGTGGCTCGTTTGGCCGAGTAGAGTCTTATATGTTTACAGATTTTGTTTAACTTTGTTTTGTTTCTCAATCTTTTGCAGTTCTTATTGTTTTGATGACCAGCAAATAACCTGAATGGGTGTTTGTAGATGTTGCAGGTCTGTAACATTTAATAATCTGATGTAGAGAGAATCCAACAAGAGATTGCAGCAACATCTGTGAAGGCTGCGTTTAGAGGTTACTTTGTAATATTTTCAGCTATTTGGATTGTAGGCTTGGCTCTCTTCATTGAAATTATTAGGTTTCTGTGTTTGTGTTGTATATCCTGATCTGAGCTCATTATGTGAAGGCTCAGCATGCTTTTTGGGCACTCAAAAGCATAATAAGGCTACAAGCACTTATTCGTGGTCACCTGGTTAGGAGGCAAGCTGTTTCCACTCTTTCTGTGTCATGGGAATTGTAAGGTTGCAAACATTTGCTCGAGGAAGAGAGATCAGGATTCTGACATTGGAGTTCAAGTTCATAGGAAATGCAGATTGCAGTTGCTTCAGGTAATGATGCTTTCTCTTTTTAAATTCAAGTTCCCTTGCTGAGTATACTTTAATACAAACTTAGTCATGAATCTGCAAAACCCAAGAAGAGTCTCGGTAAAGTTCCTGCTGCAAACTTTGAAAGTGCCTCAGCCAAAGAAAACTCACTGTCATTGTTTTAAAGTTCCTAAAACCAAGTTTTGTCATAAGAGAATGCTTTTTTTACATCTTAAAGAGAATGCTTTATGAAGCTGATCTAAAGAGTATACCAAAGTTTCTTGACATGAGCTAATGTTGTTGCGATGTTTCTTTCTTTTCATGTTCATAGGGATGGGAAATGGAGTGAACAAGAAGCTGCTGATCTTGTCCCATGTTCAAGGAGAGATCGAGGTCAAGCTGCTCACCTTGTGGAAAGCAAAAATCAAGTTGAACATTTCCAAAAGGTTCTTACAGCCATTGGGAACTTATGTATCTGTTCCATTGCCATTCGTATGGTGAGATCATTGTCGTGTACCCAATCAAGTGTATGACTGCCATCGAAGAAAATTGGCTGGGATGTATGTCTTTTAAGTACTTGAATCAACAAGTATTTCGTTTTCATGTGTTTAATTCTATATTTTGTCTAACATATCATTGTTATCCATTCTATAAATAAATAAAAATTAATAATAAACAACACATAATTTAAAATACCAAATAAAACAACATAATTTTTGAGTTAAAACTTAACGGTTTTTAATAACATACCCTAAAACATTCAAGTTAAACCCTAAAAAATTCAAGTTAAAACATTAATTTTATACCCTAAACCCTAATTTTTTTATTTGTCATTGGAGAGATTATGGTATTTAGTTTAGAGATTATTGTATTAGAGAGTTTAGGGTAATGCAATTTGTTTCTTTTTATTTATAATGTAACTTATTGTTTTTATATTTTGCAAACCTTAATCTCATTCCCTAACATAACTCTAACCCTATACTCCAAATTTCGAACCCTAACCATATACCTAGACCATAAATCATACTATAAACTCTAAATAAATATCAAAACACTAGATTATAAATCAAAATCAAATTACTATAACATACCTAAAATTAAGATTCCATACCACAAACAAAACCCTAAGAACTTAAATTCCAAATCATTTTATAAATCTTAAACCCTAAACTCCATACCACAAACAAAACCCTAAGAACTTAAATTTCTACACTTCTAACTAAAAATCAAATACTAAATATTTAATTGATAGTATTAAACATAAACATAATGTAATATAGTATATAGGGTTTAGGGTATTGTAATATAGGGTTTAAGGTCCACACTTAAACATATACTACAATGTCATAACCCTAAACCTATATTTCAATACCCTAATCCCATACTATAATCTCCTTGATGCTAAATCCACAAAATGAGACCAATTAGTAATCAACTAAGTTTTATTATCACAATTATAATTTGAGTAATTATTATATATTTTTAGTTACAAAATGAGACCAATAGTTAAAATATTAGAGTGGCTAAACAATTTTAAAAATTTATTGCCAAAATTTTAAATTGGCCCAACTTCCCCAATTTTTTTTGGGTTAGGCGGTAAAACTAAAATTTGGGCAAATTTTGAGCTAAGTCAATCTAAAAATCCTGCCATTATCAAAACAAAAAAAACCCTATGTGAACCCACCATCATATCTCTCTCTCTCTCTTCACCACCCCCATTTCTCTCGAGATTGAGCCAAAGTCGCATATCCCACTACCCGAATCCGAACCCACCGTCGACTCTACCTCTGCCTGAATCCACCGTGGACTCTTCCCCTGTCTGAATCTACTGCGGTTCTCTCTCTTTCAGATTTTGAATCGTCGTTGTTCTCCCCTCGCCTCAATGGTAAGCGTGCCAAGAGATGGTGACGAAATAATCTGGATCTCTTTGTTCTTCTTTTCCCTTCGTTCTCTTTCGATTCTGTTGGCTGGAGTCATATCGCGACCCGAATCCCAAATGGTCCGTCTGTATTTGGTTTTGGTTTGTTGATTTTTGCGTTATTGATGTTTCTAGTTAAGATGTGGCAAGTTTTCGGTTTTGTAAACTTGATGCGCTCATGTTGCTGAGATTGTAAAAGATCGATGTATGTATGCCTGAGAACGTACCAGTATAAATCTAAAACAAAAGCCTTTTTGGCATTTACAGATTCAAGTATTACCAACTCCTCTAAGGATTACATCGGATGAATTGAAAGTTAAGTTGTCATGGTTATAGGTAATATGGGGAGAATCCAGCATGATTGCAGCAGAGAGATTGTTGCTTGCAACTGCTTTAGAAGATCACTCACATCAAAGATTTGTTCTTCTCTCTGACAGGTGCTATTCTCTGACCATTATTACTCTTTTCCTTGCTGAATTTCATTTTGCATAGTTTTTTCTTCATTTCAGAAGATTAATTGATTTGCTTTTGTAAGGTTTAGCACGTCCTTAGCTTGATATTGCATTCCAATGATCTCTTTACTCCAGATTTTTCATATGATTTAACTGGTTTGTCAATAACAGTTTGTCTTTAGGTTAGCTGTGAGCTTGTGAATCCGATAAGCAGGACCGACATTATCCTCTTTGATGCCACCAACAAAACCGTCTTTGCTGCTTCTGTAAATAGTCACACAACACTCTTCTTTTATTTATTCATCATCTGGATGTTTTTTTATTCTTGTCCATCATCTGCAGGATGCTGATGGTAGTGTGCCCTTCTTCTGGGGAACTGATGTTGAAGGCCACCTTGTTCTTTCTGATGACACAGCCATTGTTAAGAAGGTTGCTCCAAATCTTACGGTCCATTCCCTAAAGGTAACCAACTCTTTCAAGATAAATAGAGTTGTAACAAAAAGAAATATTTTTGATGATTTTGGTTAGTTTGTGTGTATCGTTGGAAGATCAATTTTGGAAATTTATGCATATGGTTTGGTGTTTTGAAGGTTGCTTCTTTACATCATCGGGGGGACTGAGGAGCTTCGAGCACCCAAAGAACCAGCTGAAACCAGTGCCGAGGGTGGATAGCTTAAGGGATGAATACAGTTTCATCGAGAAGCAATTGAGTAATTGACTATTGTTGTAGAAGGCTGGGCTAATGCAAGAGGATCAACAATGTTAGGAATATGTTAGGAATTTCTAGATATGTATCTTTTACTATGTTTGTGTAAAACATGTTTTAAGTTATCAATAAAAAATTCAGTTTTAAAATATAATTGTTTTTATATAAACCTAATTGATTTTTAAAAATAATAATTCATAATCAGAATTCAAAATAATATTATATAATAAAATTTCAATAGCTTATGTATGGCAAAAAATAAAAGTGTTCATAAGATATACAATAGCCATAAAGATGAGTCATTATAAATAATAATATAACAATACAAAAATGTTATTATAAAGTATAATACAGCCCTAAAATACTGTCACTATAATATGTATTATTGCACGAATAATATGCTACATTAATCTGTAAAATGGCGATAAACCAATGCTACTGAAAACTATACAATCACATCGAAATTAATGCTATTGTAGACAAATATACGATAGCAGATCAAATTAGTGCTATCGTAGATGGCTGACCTAAGATGGCAGCGGCAAACATAGCGTTTATGGAAACGCTATCATAGACATATGATAGCGTTTTCGTGGTGCTATCAATACCCATATTTCTTGTAGTGGTTTGACGTTTTAGTAATGATTAACAAATGGCGCAGTGGATGGGAATTGAAAACACAAGGTAGTTATTAATTTGTGAAGAGTTTGTGATTCGAGTATAATTTAAACGAAAGTAATAATTAATTCATTTTCTTAAGTAGGAGGAAATTAAAGGGAAATTAAAAGCTAGTTTTCATTGTTTAACAGAAGGCATGCGCCGCTTGCGTTGGGACTGTAAAACTGGAAAAACTAATTGATTTGACTGTGAAGTAATGGCTTGGGGCTTTGCATGACTAAAGAATGTATAATTTTGTGAATTAAATTTATTGACCTATTATAGAAGATGTGACCGATGAATTTATTGTGAGACGACAGAACATCGATGGTGAGGTTTTAAAATTTAAGTTAATTATTGTAGGATTTGGGGGGGGGGGGTTCGTGGATAGTATAAGTAATTGATAATATAAAAATATATGACTTTGTGTGTTGAAATAATTAAATAGGTGGATACGTATTCAATAACGTGCAATAGCGGTATAGCGAAGAGATGAAACGTAAAACCGTTTGGGGGGGGAACCGAAGCGTTGCGCACTATCCGAGATGTATAAATATGATGTCGAACACATACACGATGTCCACACTTGTATAAACTAAAACGGGTAAAAAATGAGCAATTTAAATCTTCTGGATCTGCCAGCAGAAATAAGAAGGATGATCATCACGAAGAATGCTAGTGAGAATATCAGGGAATACTTCAGGGTTCGTGAAGTATGCAGGACTCTTAGGGACGACGCTAACCACGTGGATACTCTCTCGAAGATTGATCTGAAGGAACGTTTAGTTGATCCTGATTCAATTCTTAGATTCATATCAACCTAAACATGCGATCTAGGTTCTTCTCAGAATAGAAACAAATGATGATCTCACCTTATACCTGTTTGCAGCGGAAATAGATGGTATGTTTGAGATCAGAGAAACACCGAGGGATGAATCCTCCAAAGGTTCACACACGCTTTCACAGGAAACAGCTGCTAGACCACTAGAGGAATTCGGCGCAGAGAGAGAGAGTTTTCGGCTGGGTGGCTAGGGTTAATTGTCCAGAAACTCGAGTTTTACCTTATAAAACTTGTCCGGTTCCGTTTGGGCCATTTGGCCCAAACACCAATTAACTAGACGGTACTCGCGCACTGTGTCGACCGATACCCCTTGTGTATCGATCGACACACAGTGCCTAAACCGTTTTATTCTCTCTAAGTACAGTAAATGCCTAGCACTTTTACCGTACTTCTGCTAAACCGTTCCTACACATTTTCCTGTTAGCTTAGGCGTGTGACCCATATGGGATCATATAATAAAGGCAATAAGTCCAAGACTTATAGATCATGAGCGGACTCTAGCAAGCCATCATGACCCCCAGTATTATATGACTTATGTCTGATCATTGACATACTCTTACTTTCTAGAGACAGTACCGAGATTACTGGACACAATTCCAACAATCTCCCACTTGTACTGGAATCTCTGTATTCATAATCCCTTTCGTCTCAATATCTCGATTAGTCATAAGGCAAGATTAGTGTCATCCTTATAAAGCCTAATCTTGTTCATCGGACTCTGATTTGATACTGACAATACAAACGACTCGGGAAAGTCCGTTTGAGCATGGCCATGCGTTTTCCAGTATTCAAATCTCCGATTGGCCAAGAGATATTCACTCCATTTATATTGGAGGGACAAATCCCATCTTGTTCCATCACTGTAAACTACTCATTTCATAATGCACCCAAACAAGGTCCTTATAGCTATCACAGAATGATAGCGTTAGACAATGATCAAAGTACATCAGTCCATGTGCAGTCACATGCATGTGAACTCAGGTCTAAGGACTATACTCTATAGTCGTAGTAAGAATCTCTTATGACACAGATATAAATATCCTGAAGAGTTCTTATTAGCGGGTCTTGTCCGGTCGTATGTTCCCAACATACACCTATGTACTGACTTTGATGCCGAGCATCTATGACACACTGAGACTTCGTCATAAGTCACGTACCAATCCAATCTTACACGGTTGTTGGTGTTCCAATTTCAACAACCTTCGACTAGGGACAGGATGATATAAAACATTTATCAAATATAGGATCTCATGATCAAGCTAAATGATTTCGATGACTCAAGATCGAATCATTTACTTCGATGACCTATAAAATGGTTCATATCATTTTGGAACGATTATTTCATCACAGTTAAAATAATCTTGAAATAATAATTTCATTAAAACATAAATAATAATGTTTTACAAGAACATATCAAATAACTAAAATAAAGCTCACAAAACTCCCACTCAAATTTAGATTACATTTCAATGTTTCTAATGCCTACAGCTTCAGTCAGGAACTCGAGCTTAGGCCTTGGGAGTGGCTTTGTCAACGGATCAGCGACATTATCATCTGTCGGAACTCGGCTGATCTTGACTTCCTTTCTATTAATGATGTCACGTATCAAGTGATATCTTCTTTGAACATGCTTGGATTTCTGGTGTGATCTTGGTTCCTTTGCCTGAGCTATAGCACCATTGTTGTCACAAAATAGTGCCAGAGGCTCAGCCGCATCTGGTATCACACCTAGTTCCATAATGAACTTTCGAATCCAAACAGCTTCCTTCGCTGCTTCTGAGGCGGCGATATATTCAGCTTCCGTAGTGGAATCAGCAACGGTGTCCTGCTTGGAGCTTCTCCAACTTACTGCACCGCCATTCAGACAAAAGACATAACCGGACTGTGACCGGAAATCATCTGTGTCTGTCTGGAAACTTGCGTCCGTGAATCCACTGACTTTAAGCACATCACTTCCACCGTACACTAAGAACTTATCCTTAGTATGTCTTAGATACTTCAAGATGTTCTTTACGGCAATCCAATGGTTTTCACCTGGATTTGACTGGTATCTACTCGTCATGCTCAATGCGTAAGCAACATCAGGACGAGTACAGATCATGGCATACATGACAGATCCTATTGCAGATGCATAAGGAATATTCTTCATGCGCTCAAGCTCAGCAGCCGACGTAGGGCTCTGCTTCTTGCTTAGCGTCGTGCCATGTACCATTGGCGTGAAGCCCTTCTTGGAATCTTTCATGCTGAATCTTTGTAGGACTTTGTCAATGTATGAGTCTTGACACAAGCCTATCAGCCTCTTAGGTCTATCCCGATAGATCCTAATTCCAAGAACGTATGCGGCTTCACCCATGTCTTTCATGGAAAAACAACTTCCAAGCCAGTCTTTTACAGACTTCAGCATTGGAATGTCGTTTCCGAGAAGCAGTATGTCATCAACATACAGAATAAGAAAAACGATTTTGCTCCCACTAGTTTTCTTATACACGCATTGTTCTTCTTCGTTTCTGATAAAATCAAATTGCTTGATCGCTTCATCAAAACGAAGATTCCAGCTCCTCGATGCTTGCTTCAATCCATAAATGGATTTATGAAGTTTGCATACTTTCCCAGCATTCTTTGGATCTATGTAACCGTCAGGTTGCGTCATATACACATCCTCTTCCAGAATACCATTCAGGAAGGCGGTTTTCACGTCCATCTGCCAAATTTCATAATCATGAAAAGCTGCAGTTGCTAGTAGAATCCGAATAGATTTCATCATAGCCACCGGTGAATAGGTTTCATCGTAGTCCACACCGTGAACTTGTCTGAAACCTTTTGCCACCAACCTGGCTTTATAAATCTGGACATTTCCATCCACGTCAATCTTCTTCTTGAAGATCCATTTGCACTCGATGGCTTTTACACCAACGGGTAAGTCAACCAACGAAAATACTTGGTTGACCGACATGGAGTCCATTTCGGAATCAGTGGCCTTGCGCCACTTAGAGGAATCTGGGCCCATCATGGCTTGATTGAAGTTCGATGGTTCATCACCATCAATGATCAAAAGATCATGACAGTCAGTCACGAGGAATCCCTGATATCTCTCGGGTTCGTGACGGATCCTCCCGGATCTTCGAACTTCAGGTACTACAGGTTCAGGCTCTACAATTTCTTGTAGATCCTCCTGCTGCTCTTCCTCATTAGGTTGAGCAGTATCCTGTTCATCTTGAATTTCTTCAAGCAGTACCTTACTCCCACTGTTTTTCTTAGAGAGAAACTCTCTCTCAAGAAAGTTACAATCCCGGGCAACAAAGATCTTGTTCTCGGAACGTAGATAGAAGTAATAAGCCTTGGTTTCCCGTGGATAACCAATGAAGTAACATTTGTCAGATTTTGGTGTAAGCTTGTCTGAGATTAATCTCTTGACATAAGCTTCACAACCCCAAATTCTGAGATAAGACAGCACTGGAGCTTCTCCAGTCCATAATTCATATGGTGTCTTTGCTACTGCTTTTGATGGCGCTCTGTTTAATGTGAACACTGCTGTTAGCAGAGCATATCCCCAAAGGGATATTGGAAGGTCTGTGTGACTCATCATAGATCGAACCATATCCAATAAGGTCCGATTTCTCCTCTCAGATACACCATTCCATTGAGGTGTTCCAGGAGGAGTGAGTTGGGATACAATCCCACACTCTCTCAGATGATCACTGAATTCTTGGCTTAAGTATTCTCCTCCTCGGTCGGACCGAAGAGCCTTAATGCTTTTGCCAAGTTGGTTCTGTACTTCATTTTGGAATTCTCTGAACTTCTCAAAAGATTCAGACTTATGTTTCATCAAGTAAACATATCCATACCTACTGAAATCATCAGTGAAGGTAATGAAGTACTGATAGTTTCCTCTTGCATTTGTGGACATTGGGCCACACACATCAGTGTGTATCAGGCCCAATAAGTCACTGGCCCTCTCGTTAGGTTTATTAAAGGGGGCCCGTGTCATTTTGCCCATCATGCAGGATTCGCATTTCTCACATGACTCAAAGTCAAATGAGCCAAGAAGTCCATTCGAATGGAGCCTCTTGATGCGTTTCTCGCTGATGTGCCCTAAACGACAATGCCATAGAAACGTTCGGTTTTCCTCATTAGGTTTAAACCGTTTTGTATTGATGTTATAAATTGGCGCGGATTGATCGAGTATGTAAAGCCCATTCGTAAGAGGGGCCGAACCATAGAACAAATTGTTGCGATTGAAGGAACATAATTTATTCTTAACTGAAAAATCATAACCTTCCAAATCCAACAAAGAAATTGAAATAATATTTCTGCTTATAGCAGGTACAAAATAACAATTATTAAGTTCTAAAATCAATCCCGAAGGTAAAGACAACAAGTAAGTTCCTACAGCTAGTGCTGAAACTTTCGCTCCATTCCCAACTCGTAGTTCCACTTGTCCTTGCTTCAGCCTTCTACTGTTGCTGAGTGCCTGCATATTAGTACAAATATGAGCCCCACAACCAGTATCCATGACCCATGAGGTATTATCAGAAGTAGTTGTATTAACTTCTATAACAAAAATACCTGATGAAGAAGTCTCGAAAGTCTTCTTCTTTAATTCCTTTAGACCTTCCTGGAATTTCTTGCAATCTCTTCTCCAATGCCCTAGTTCTTTGCAGAACCTGCACATGTCAGTAGGCCCAGCCTTGGACTTGGGCTTGGGCTTTGGCGTGTCTGAGTCCACGACTTGGACACCCTTGGCCTTTCCCTTATCCTTAGCAGAAGACTTCTTAAACCCCTTGCCCTTTTGTACCATAAGTACATTGGGGTCCTTGGCGGTTTTCTTCAAGTTGGGCTCTGCAGTCTTGAGCATTCCGTGAAGCTCAGGCAGTGTCTTACTCAAGCCATGCATGTTAAAGTTCAGAATGAACTGATCATAGCTTGCAGGTAAAGACTGCAGAATGATGTCGCAGGCAAGTTCCTGGCTGATTGGGCAGTCGAGTTTGTGAAGATGATCGAGATAACCCATCATCTTCAACACATGAGGACTCACTGCCGCATTCGCAGCCAACTTACAGTCCAAGAGGTTCTTTACTGTCTGGAACCTCTCGGTCCTAGCCTGCTCCTGAAAAAGCGATTTCAGGCTTGCCATGATCTCGATTGGAGACAACACACTTTCGAACTGCTTTTGCAGCTCTGGAGTCATTGTCACCAACATCAGGCAATAAACATCATTTTCATCTGACGAATGCTTTTCCCAAGCATTGTGCAGAGTCCTGGCAGCATTGGCAAGAGGCCTCTCGGGGAGGGGATCTCGAAGGACGTAATCCTTCTTCTCCTGCTTGAGGACCAGCCTCAAGTTCCTTGACCATGTCAGGAAGTTCGTTCCAGTCAGCTTCTCCTTCTCGAGAACAGACCGGATCGAGAACGTGTTTTGTGTGCTTGTAGTAGTCATATCTGAAATATATAAATAAAAAGGTTATTAGTTATATGTTCAAAATGATTAATCTCGTATTAAAGTATAATATGATTAATCATGCATTATATTCAATAACCTAAGTTACCCTCAATAGAATATAATGATTCCAAGATCCACATATAACTAAGATCAAAGTGGGCCACTGGCCGTCACCCAACCTTAGCTTATATCGGTAAGCCCTATTTCGGCTAATTATATCCGTGATATAACTCTTGGTTGTGAATCTGGGCCCGAGGCCCAATCCACCCTGATGTCTCAAGGCCCGGGACTCCCGATGGCCTAGTCAAGAAAACCGGACTATACAGTCATGTAATCATTAATGTCTGGGACTCCCAATGACATTTATGAATCACAAACCGTCTTACCCACGCAAAAGCAGACATCCTCACACTGTAAGGCCATGAATGCAATTGAATGGGCTTTGACAGCTGACATAGCCTGGACAAGACATCCAACGCTTGATATTGTTTGAGGTCCGTAGGTTTATTAAAATCATTCCCAAAATAGAAGATTACTATTTCGGGAAACTTTCTATTTATGGAAACCTACTATTTTTGGAAACTTTCTAAAATTGGAAACTTTCTAAAACTGGAAACTTTCTAACTTTAGAAACTTCTTTAAAAAAAAAAAAAAAAATCCAAAACCCGCAAATTCAGAAACTTCTAATTTTGGAAACTTTCTAATTTCGAAATTTCGGAACTTTATAAATTTAAAATCGAATTTCATAATTTTATTTTATAAAATAAGTTTTAAATTTAAATCTGAAGAATGACTCAATTAATGGCCCAATTGTTTTAACTTCTTGGCCCGAGGCCCAAGAATTGGTCCATGTCCAAGACATGACCCAATTGTCCAATTAAATGACATAACCGGTCTGGTTCATTAAAATTGGTCTAACCAAATTTTAATTACTACGATGACCACAATTGTCAACCGGTTATTTACTAAACCGGATTTTCTCAATTTATTTGGTCCAACCAAATCAAATTAGAAAATCCTGGTTTAGGCACTAAATCCAATAATTCTTTCGACATTGGATTTCTTGTCCCGGTTTAACCAGACTTAATAAAATTATTAAATCTGTTTATTAAACCAGGACGAATTAATTTTAATCAAAATTAAACCGAGCCTTAAACCAACCATGTCGATCGATGGACCAACCGTGTCGATCGATCCATCAACCACATCGGTCGATGCTCTCAGCATCGATCCTGCATCGATCGTGCATCGATCCTGTATCGATCGATGCTCTTACGCATGCACGGATCCGAGCCAAAACCCTAACTGTGTCGATCGATGTGCACCAACCGCATCGGTCGATGCACCAATATCGAACCTGCATCGATCCTGTATCGATCGATGCTTTCACGCGTTAACAGGGTTAGCCGATAGACTGTATCGACCGATCCATGCGATCGTATCGATCGATCCATGCGATTCTGGCCGATACTGACTTTTGAAAATCGCATTCTACCAAGTCAATATAGCTTGGTTTCTGCGATTTTAGGTGTGTTTAGATTTCAATTCTTGTTGCTTAAATGGTTTCTCTTATCAGTAGTTGATTCAAAACACTTTTAAACAAGAAAACAATCCTAAACATTGAATCTAAACAAGAAAAACCAGAACCATAAGCTCTGATACCACTGAAGGAACGTTTAGTTGATCCTGATTCAATTCTTAGATTCATATCAACCTAAACATGCGATCTAGGTTCTTCTCAGAATAGAAACAAATGATGATCTCACCTTATACCTGTTTGCAGCGGAAATAGATGGTATGTTTGAGATCAGAGAAACACCGAGGGATGAATCCTCCAAAGGTTCACACACGCTGCTAGACCACTAGAGGAATTCGGCGCAGAGAGAGAGAGTTTTCGGCTGGGTGGCTAGGGTTAATTGTCCAGAAACTCGAGTTTTACCTTATAAAACTTGTCCGGTTCCGTTTGGGCCATTTGGCCCAAACACCAATTAACTAGACGGTACTCGCGCACTGTGTCGACCGATACCCCTTGTGTATCGATCGACACACAGTGCCTAAACCGTTTTATTCTCTCTAAGTACAGTAAATGCCTAGCACTTTTACCGTACTTCTGCTAAACCGTTCCTACACATTTTCCTGTTAGCTTAGGCGTGTGACCCATATGGGATCATATAATAAAGGCAATAAGTCCAAGACTTATAGATCATGAGCGGACTCTAGCAAGCCATCATGACCCCCAGTATTATATGACTTATGTCTGATCATTGACATACTCTTACTTTCTAGAGACAGTACCGAGATTACTGGACACAATTCCAACATGATCTTGTCCAGGAAGTCCCCGCAGAGGAAGCACGTGATGAGGTGACAAATTTATACAACTTGTGCTTGGCTGCGAACAACAGTTCCGCTGTTTTTAATAGAGGAATAGGAGATTTCATGTACACACAGGGACGAGAAGAAGGTTTTATAAGAATCAAGGAATGCGCCGCCAAGGGCTACAAACCGGCTGTATATTGCTACGAAGTAATTCTTCGGTCTATCTCCCCCAATTTCGAAATGGATTCAACTGCTCCTTTGCTTAGGCGGGATAGTGTACGTGCTCTGAGGAGGCACGTTAGGACTTTCGAGAAGCACCCCTGGACTGTCCCAATATCGGAAGAGCTTGGAAAGATAAGGAATGAATTTGATCGGGAGGTATTAAGGACTTGCCCATGCGCGGTTCATCGATATTGGTTAAACTATCTTAGTGAGAAAGTGAAAGGGCATGGTATGTGTGATGTTTGCTTTTGGACAATTGAAAGTTTAGTCTTTTTCGAGATCATTCCGTGGACTTTTTTCGAGTGGCCTGAGATAATTGAGGCAGCGCAAGCGGGAGTTGACAATGTTTGGGACGACGGACTAATGCAAAACGAAGGAAATTGGGGCGAGGTTGAAATAAACAATGGATACAATGGAGGATGGGGCAACAACGGATGGGAAAACTATGACGATTGAGCGGGTTGTAGATTTGGTGGCTTTGTTTTTAATTTTGTTGTGTCCATTTGTACGAAATTAAGAACCTATCCACTTATTCAGATGTTGGAAGCTTAATGATAAATCGTTTGTGTATTCTAATATAAATTTATATTTTGGATAGTCGAAGTAACTGACAATATGAATTACTTAGCCATTTGTACGTAATTAAATACATACCCTATATAAAGTACATATTAATTTTGAGGTAATTAGTAATAATAATCATTTATCCAGTTGGGAAAATCCATATAAAGTTGAAGTTGGTTACAATCCATTTAACCAATTAGTTTAGTGGATACTAAAGCTTGATGAAGCGTAGCAAAGGTGTTTCAGTGGATAGCAGTTTAACACTATATAAGAAAACACGTAAAACAAAAAGAGGATGGCAGCGTGGATAGAACTAAGCGCGAGCTCAGAGACACTTTAAAGATGTAAAATGAAATGATGAACCCAAAATCATTAGTCAGCGTACACGACGGCGTTGAATGTTTACATTAGCTCCGACCCGTCCACCGACATCAGTCCAAACCAAGAAATTCCTTGGAATGATTCTATAGAAGACTGCAGTTTCAATAGACCAAAAACAAGGATCACACATGTCGTAACCTTTGACTCGTTCGTTGTGTAGGTCTAGCCAATAACGATGCACTGCGCAAGGGCAAGTCGATATTCTACCTTTGTCAATAGCGTCTCTTTTAACACGCAGAACTTGGGAGATCTGTGTAGGCCATCTTAATCTCTGGAACTCACTGACATGCCTTCGAAGAGCACGGATAGCGCTGCGAGATAGAATAGGAATTGTTGAATCGGTTTCGAACTGAGGAAAGATAGAGCGCCGGATATTTCATAGCAGTAGACGGCAAGCTTGATACCACGAATAGCACTCTCTTTGAGCCGTTGGAAGGCGTCTTCTCTTTCATTTGAATACATAAAATCAGAAATGGCCTTCAAAAACACTGCAGTTGGGTTGTTAGAATGGAAACATGCATTCTACAGTTTGATGCTACCTAGCGTATGGTGATGAGTCTGGATAAGATCTATTTGAAAGAGCGTATTCGTGTGGTCAGCGTCATCACGAAGTGTTTTGCAAACCGCTCTGATTTTGTAGTTTTCACGGATATTTTCGCTGGCATTTATAGCCAATATTGATCTCCGTAATGCAGGGGGTAGGTGTAGTAGATTGCAGGGAGGAAGGAAAGCGTTTGTAGGATTTGTGTCACTCATCAATGGCAACGTTATTGCGTAATCCGAAACGGAGAAAACAAGTTGGGAGATTTGGCGAGACGAGGTTTTACTTATAAATAAGGCACATGCGCAACGTTACAGAGGGAACATATATTGCACCAAACAGTATTAAAGCAAAGTGTACTGTCTGAGTCCATTTCATATGAGGTTGTGTGGATAGAAATGAAATTTAGTGAAAACGATAATAAATTGGGGTTGTCGCCGTAGGGTATAAGGAAAAAGAAATAAAGTAATGAAAGTAAGAGTACACCCACCAGGTAGAGAATGTTATAAGTATAAAAAATGATACATTGATGAATAAAAATATGTCTTATCTAATCCATTTAATAATGTAGCTATATTGGTGAATAGTCCGACAATGGATGCGCTGTAGCAATATCGAGGAACTAAATAATAAAAATGCAAAGAAACCTAGAGTTTGGAGATATCAAACTTGGGAATGGTTTTTCTGGGGTAAATGGATATGTTTGACATGACATTTTTGCATGTTAAGTTAATGATTGGACTACTGCAGATAAAGCAGCATTGAACAATCCAAAGTCTGACACTTAAGTTAAGTAGGTGCTTAGAGTAATGTATTTTAAAAAGAAGAAGTGACAGGTGATTGTGAGTTAATGTTCTTTTTGTTTAATTAAACGAGACATTGAGTATCGAGAGTAAGATTGCATCGAAGAAAGTGCAACAAATTAGATGGTGGGTTATACAAAAATATTAAAATGAATTAAAACTATACCTATTCGTAGAGTGAACTATTAGCGAGAGGAGAGTATAATAATGAGTTTGAAAATATAGTAAGCAAGGTTAATGATGGTTTATTACTATCCTATATACAAACTAAAGTTATTTTATAGGAATATTGTGGTGGATATGTGCTAACAGAATGAATTGAGAGTTGGAGTGTATAGCCGGATTTAGAAAGAAAAATTTATGGATACCAAAAACAGAGTGAGTGTGCAGGATAAAGCAATAAGGCGGGAAAAACTAAAACGTTTGGATAAGTAAACAAAAACAAAAACTAATACAAATAGACTACTTGCATCATACGTTAGACCTTACAACATTTGGATAATTAAACAAAAGTACGAACATTATAATAAAATATGTAGTCTAAATTAAGAATCCAAAACAACGCCGTTTTAGGCTCCGCCGTCGCCCAAACCGGAACCGTTTTGCATTGCCGCTTCGTGCCAACTGCCCTTGTAATCAATCGACCCGGCGTTTACTGAAGTTTCAGGGATCTCAGGCCACTCGAGGAATGTCTGAGGAATTATTTGGAAGAAGCACAAAGTCTCAATGACCCAGAAACATTCATTACACATAGAGTGAGCTTTGACATCTTCGTGCATGATATCTAGCCAATTGCGAAATACGGAGAAACGGCATCTCTGTATTCTGTCTTCGTCAACTGCATCCTTGATCACAGACAGGTCGAGGGACATACAGGCGATAGGCCAGGTACTACGCTCAAACTGCCTCACATGCCTTCTCAGAGAACGAATAGTAGCACAAGAAAGGAAAGGAATTGTGGAACCTGTATCCAAAGCAGGATAGATAGACCGACGAATGACTTCGTAGCAATAGATAGCAGGTTTGCATCCAGCAACTGCGCAGCGTTTGATCTGATGGAAGGCTTCTGGACCTCCATATCTGTATTCTGTGTACATAAAATCAGAAATTGATTTCAGAAACAGAGCAGCAATGTTGTTGGCGGCCAAACAGGCGTTGAACAATAACGCGACACATTCGCGGTTGTCATCGGGAGAGGGAGCCTGAATAAGATTAATCTGAAGAAGAGTCTCCAAATGAGACGCGTTAGTTCGAAGATGATTACGAGGATTCCTGGTAAGAATTGAACTCCTCAGATTAAGCGGAAGATCTGCACGATTGGGAACCGGCCGGTTAGGCCTGGATGATTCACCAACACAGGGGGTTAGCCTTTTCATATTGAGAGGTTTGTTTTGAGAGTGTGGACAGGAAGTAATGTAGACATGTACTATTTATAGATGCGAAAGAACGCGACGTTTCGGTTTCGTCGCAATGTTTCGGTTTTGATGGCTTTATGTTATAGAAATAGATTAAGATAAATATTGAAAAGGACTTCAAACGACGCCTAGGTGGATATTAGTGTGAAGAAACAAACTTAAGAATGGATGGATGGTGAAAAGTATTATAATTATGGAGGCTGGTTAAAATCATGAAATTTGGATTGTATCCAGGAAATATTTGGGGAACACGATGACTGACGCACAAAATAAATATGTTAGAGGGTGACGTATGTATATAGTGAGCGTATATGCTATAATGGATAGTAGTATAGTGTGATATAATAATGGATAGTCATATTACTTAGTAATTATGTTTTTTTTATTGGGATAAAATATGAAGGACGTTTTAATGGCTAGTAATACCACAACTAAGAGATATGTATGAAAATGAAGGTCTTGATTTGACCTATTAGGGGGTTGCGGGGTGGAAGAATTAGTAGGTCATGTGGATAGTGTATTATAGATACATACCCTGCAAAAATATGGCTAGGGGAGTGTGACATTAAAAAAATACGATGTTGTAGATTGTTTGTTTTGGAAACCGTGACATTAATAAAATACGATGGATAGTTGAGATATAACTAATATTGGTGGATACCGACGATGATCTGAACTTAATTTAAACATGACTATTAAATAGAAATGTATATTCGGTACAATTTATTAGGATTTTACATTACAACACACAAAACGCCACCGCTTTGAGCTACTCCTCAACCCCAACCACCGCCGCCGATCTAGATTCAAGCGTAGTGCCAACCGCCTTCGTTAACCGAATCTGGTTCGTAAATGTCAGGCCACTCTAGGAATGTCTAGGGAATGATTTGGAAGAAGGATAAAGCCTCAATAGCCCAAAAACATTCATCACACGTACCATAAGCTTTGAAATCTTCGTGCAAAAAGTCTAGCCAATATCGGAAAAGGGAGCAGCGGCATCTCTGTATCCTTGTTCCGTCAATCTCATCCCTGACCACACCCGCCAAATAAATGGAGATTCCAATAGGCCAGAGGTTTCGCTCAAACTCTCTGACGTGCCTCCTCAAAGAACGTATAACAAAACGAGAGAGGAAAGGGATGTCGGAACCTGAATCCAAGGCGGGGGTAATAGATCGACGAATGACTTCATAGCAATACACAGCAGGTTTGAATCCAGCGATTGCACATCGTTTAATATTTTGAAAACCTTCCGGTCTGCCATCATCTGTGTACATAAAGTCGGAGATCGCTTTGAGAAAAACAGCGGTTATGTTGTTTGCGGCCAGACAGGTGTTGTCCAGCCTTATTATGCATTGGGGGAGTGGGTCCAATGGAGCAGTCTGGATAAGATTTATCTGACTGAGAGTATTCACGTGATCCGCGTTGTCTCGAAGGGTCCAGCAGACAGCGCGAACCCTGAAATGTTCCCGAAGGTGGTCACTGGCATTTTTGGCAAGGATGAGCCTCCTAAGCTTGGGAGGCAGATCTAGAAAGTTGAGAACTGGCCGTTCAGAGCTAGATGATTCAGCAACGCGGGGGATTGTTCTTCTTATTTTTGTGTGGAGTGTATTGAGACTGTCGACGGATAGTTGGGGTCAATGAACAATTATTTATACAAGCGAATAGACACAAGTTTACAATTTTCTCAGAAAATAGGGGAATAGTTTAAGGTATTAGAAACATATCAGTGATAATGGACACTGCACACATAACTAAGGAAGAGAAGGAGTTGAGAAAATATATTTAAAAAGGGTTGGATGAGATGGTGGTTTTATTTTGTTATAATAATGGATAGACAAACTTCTTAAAGACTTAAAATGAATAGGCATAATAATGGGATATATAGATACAAATACATATTTACCAACTTGCATATATAATGTCACGTAACGATCGAATAAACCGTAGGCAGCAGAGTAGCCATAAATATAATTCAAGAGTAAATGGGATTTAATAAACGTTTTCGAATAAAAGCGGAAGTAATAATATCTGGGATTGGAAGAATAATCTATGATTAGATAGTTTCCCAAAAAGTTTTGTTTTTTCCGAAAAGCATCATTAAGTAGAGTCAAATCTGTCTGGCGTGGATTAAATGGAATAAATAAAACGAGTGAAATGGATATATAGATACACAATATAAAGATGAAGTACTTGTAATATGATATGATTTGACAGTAATATGATTTAATAAAATAAAATATTGCCGAATAAAAACAGAAGAAAAAACACTGGGCCTTAATAATAATATATCGCTTCGAACCTAGAATCTATGATTTGACAATATACCCCTACAAGGTACAGATTTCAAACTTTGTTGTGTTATTTATTGGAAAAGTAAATGGAATAAGAAAAAACTAAACTGTAAGCAAAAGTTTTTTTGAAAGGATAGGGGCTAGGGTGGATAGAAAGAGTACAGATACTAAACGGTGGATAGAGATGTACAATAGGAGTAAGTTGATATCCGTCCATACTACACATGGATGGAGTAAGTACAATAAACGAGCATTCAACTATGAAAATGTAACTTAAAATGGCTCAATGTCCAACCAATTGAGCAAAGAGAGATGAAGACGATCCAGATGATCTGCATCATGTTCATCCGGGTCGGTGTATGGCTCGTGGCGCAAGGAGCCTTATTATTTCTTGCAACATCAACTTCGATTTTTCTTGTTATCTTGATTTCCATTTCGTCCCCAACAGAAGTCGGCCAATTTTTTAGAACTTTGATGTCCTCTAGAATTTTCTTGAGATATTCGGCAAGCCTATCAACCTCTTTCATAATAGAGTCGTCCACCCACTCGCTTAAGTGACCTTCATCTGGGTGCTGTTTGGAAACTAGGAGTTAAAAAAAAACAAACTGAAATATAAAATAAATCTAGAAAAAACAATGGAATCCGGTTTTAATCTAACTCGGATAGCTTCGGGGCATTTGAACCACCTGCGATTAAGATTGGAAGGAGTTGTACCATATCCTACTTCGATGTCTTCGCCACACCAGCACATGGTTGGTGCTGCGACGCCTATACACCTAGAAGGTAATGGTTCTTCAGAAGGAGGGGCAGTTGAAGTAGACGTCAAACTCATTATTGGGAAGATTGTTTCGAAGAACAGGGTGGACAATTTCTTTTATCCATATTAAAAGTTAGATGAACATATAGCATACATATATATAAGATATCAATGTTTAAAAGTGTTGACAAGATAGGTTTCTTGTCTAAACTGGTTGAAAAGACTGCTTTAATTTACTAAATGTACGGACTAATGGGAAGGTAATATGGATAGTTTTACCTTACAAATGTAAACGTATTATGGATAGGAATGCAGGACTAATTCGACAACATGGATAAAGGATGGTGGTAAAATATATAAAAAACAATAAGAAATTGATAGTTCGATCAAAAGTGGATGTTATGCTATGAAAAAAAACAATATATTCGTACATAGGATAGTGGATTTACAGCGATAGCATATATACTAATGCGCAAACTTATAATTGCAATACTTATAGATACAAAATCGCTATCCATATGGGTTAAAAATTGACAATCCATCAAAATTAGGCCAGAGTAGTTTTGTTGACATATAAAACCCACAAGTTAGAAAATCGATGTGACCATGTAAAATAGATAGTAATAAAAAAAAGTTAACAAAGATGGAGATAGAGAAGATTAACAGAAATAATAACAAGGTGGATAGAAATTACAAAACCAGTAGTGTTATATCAATCCAACTGACTATGCTAGATTGAAAGAAATATATAACAGTACTAAAAACAGTTTAATAACCCTAAACCCTCTGGGACATTGACGTCAACTTAAACATCAACGACGTCCATATTATTGTCGGCCACAGCGCCTGGGTTTCCCGGCTGATATTCCCAATCAGCTAAATCAACCCATCTAGAAAAAGTCCTAGGGATCATATTGAAGAAGACATAAGTCTCGAGAGACCAAAAACACAGATCGCACATGCCTAGACCTTTAACATTTTGGTTCGTCAAATCAAGCCAGTAACGATGGACAGCGCAAGGGCATGTGGCAATTCGTTCAATGTCGAGAGTCACGGATGGTTCTGATATATTGGGGGTATAGTGAGGATAACTTACTCCCTGAAACGCTTTGACATGCCTCCTAAGGGCCCGAATAGCAGTGCGAGACAGATGAGGGAACGTTAAATCAGAAACCAAGTGGGGGCAGATGGAACGCCGGATGAATTCGTAGCAATACGTTGCGGGTTTGATTCCAGCAACAGCGCAGTTTTTGAGGCGGACAAGCGCGTCAGCTCGTTCTTCTGCGGCCACTCCTTCTGTGTCCATAAAATCCGATATGGCTTTTAGAAAGACCGCTGATGGATTGTTGGCAAGTAGACAAGCATGTTGCAAGCGACGTAAACCAAGAAAGTTGTGACTCGTTCGTATAAGATCAATCTGGGACAGGGTATCCACGTGATCGAAATCATCTCGAAGGGTTTTGCAGACGGCCTTAATTACGTAGTACTCGCGAACGACTTCGCTAGCGTTTTTGACCAAAATCGATCTCCGAATTTCATCCGGCAGATCGAGGAAGCTGGGAGGGGAAGGGACGAAATTATTGTTATATTCTGTATTCATGGCTAGCTAGGGAAATACGGTTGGTATCACTTATATTTATAGATGATTTTAGGACGCAACGGTTCATATGCCCTTAAACGATGGATAGTTCAAAGGTGAAAAATACATCCATTGTGTACAGGCTTGCGGATAGTTATAAATATATCGAGAAAACAAAAACGGATGGATAGTTGTAATTGGATTCTAGATCTTATGCAATTAGACAGAGCAAGGTGGAGGAACATTAGATACTTGTATTAAGCTAGCTGTTACTATAGATTCTTTGGCAATTGTATAAACTATAGTTTGAAAATCGTTGACATCCTCAATCGGCGGAAACTTTTTCTGACGATTACCCTGTTCGCCATCTTAAAACCTATACAACTACGGAAGAGCTTCCAGTTAGGCAAATCTCAGACGAAAAGAGGCTTCCTTCATCGGCGGAAAAGCTGCAATAAACATGCACATAGAGAAAACGGAAATCTGAATTACATTTGGCGACGAAATTATTATAGTGGAAGAGGACTCTGATTTAAATGGCGGAAGAGCTTCCAGATAGGCAAATCTCAGACGAAAAGGGGACCCCTTCATCGGCGGAAAAGCTGCTTCCTTCATCGACGGGAAAGTTGCCGAGCGCAACACATTAACTTGCACACAGAGAGAAATGAAAATCCAATTTAAATGATAAGCTCGCTGTTGAAAATGTAAATGAAAAATCGATTTAACAATCGCAAATTAAATGAGGTATCTAATTTGAATCTAACTAACTAGTGCAATTCAAAAACAAACTTTAAAACTAACTAGATTATAAGCTGAACAATCTCAATTTAGTTTGAACTATGACCAAGGTTAAATTAGTAATAGCACACCTACAAATCACTTAAAAAGATACATAATTGCAAGAGGATTTGTAAAGATATAAGATTGCTATTACTTTACAAATAAGATACATTGGATGCAATTAAACCCATGGCAAGACGAGTAGCAAGTAAGACAAAAACGTCAAGTATCTGGCTCGTGTCTAGCCTAATTTTTTATTTATTTTTTGTCATTTATTCAGAACATATTTTTTGTCGTTTAAACTTTCGTACTTTTGTCAGTAAGTCAGTATACTTCTAACAACTACTCATTCACGTTACAAATATTTAAACAAAGCATTTCGCATAAACCCAAATTGAATTGGGATTTTCTCTCGGCCTAGAACCCTGACATCGAAAATTATCATCTCTCTCTCTCTCTCTCTCTCTCTCTCTCTCTCTCTCTCTCTCTCTCTCTCTCTCTCTCTCTCTCTCTCTCTCTCTCTCTCTCTCTCTCTCTGATATTCACAAAGACTTCGAAAAAAAGAAATCGAGTTGAAGTCTTTACGCAATCTCTGATCGATTCGATTCCCAGAAACTATGTGTAACACCCGTCTCCCGGTGAACCGGAGACGCGGCATTAGGTCACCCGATGAACCGGAACGGTCTAACCAGCTGCCTTCTCAATCTGGTCCCAGTAATCATGTGCGCTTTCTTCGGTTCAGTTCCACCAATAGCATCGATCGATCATCAATCCTGCATCCGGACCTGGAAGGGGGAAGAGGCACAGGAAAGGAAAGGAGAGGCCTGAATAATTGTTTCAAACACAATTACCCAGTGAGGGCGGATTAAGGAATCCGCGATCCCGGCTTACGCCACACAACTACGACACAAGTTCTAAGCTAATATCACCTTGCACGCGATGCCCGAAGGCACATTACAATCAACCTACAAAATAACTACATGTCTATGGTTGCGGACTAGGCCTGCCTTCCCCTAATCCCACCCACGGACCGGCCATTGCGCTCTTTCCACAACAAAAAAACGGCTCGCGAACCTTCGAACCACAACACACCACCACGGGAGGGCTCGTCAGGACCCTCCTCCGACGATCAAGGACAATCACGGAACGAACCTCGTACCTTGCCCTGTCAATCAATTTCTACCGCAACCTAATCGACACAAGCCATCACACACAAGCAACATTTTCGGTTTAAGTGATAACCTATCCATTCTACGTTCAACAATCAATCACATAGCGCGCATTACCAAACCTATACTACCTAGGAAAGCCAACATTAACGAAGGACTTGCGTCCGGAATTGAAATGGAATAAGCAAGGGTCAAGACCGATCCTCACCTTAGCCAAAGAAGACTGCAAAACGGTAATTTAGAAGCTGCATTAACCCGAAAGGACATCGGATCTGGAAAGAGGATAGAAAGAAAAGTGGATTGGGCCTTCGTCTTGCTCAATTCGGGTTTAGGATGAGCTAGTTATAATCAATTGAAAATAACCAGCTTAAACCGAACAAGACCGGTCAACCCGATCCGGCACGGTCAACCCGACCCGGCCAACCCGACCCGACCAACCCGACCCTGCCCGGTCAACCCGACCCGGTCAAGGGTCAACAACGGCGGCTCCGGCGGTGGAGCTCCGGCGATTGGTCGTCGGTTCTCCGGTCACGAGCACTGCTCGCTTTTTAGAATTGTGTGAGAAATGAAGAGTCTCTCTCCTCCTTTTATAGGAAAAAAAGCTAGGGCTTCCCTACTTAATGAGTTGGACCTTGGACTTTGGGATTAAATCAGAAAATGAAACATATTAATGAAGGGATTTGGACATGGACTTGCTCTAATTGAGTTTTCTTTCTTCTTTTCTTAAAAATTTATAAATGGGCTGGACCGGGGCCATTACAGTATGGTTTGTTGGAAATTCTCTTTTTAAGGGATGGTGATATTATTTGGCAGGTTCGATATCTGACCCTTCACATAATCGACGAGCTTTGCATGAGATCAAACCTTTTTAGAACTTTGATAATCTCACATCTCGAGCTTTGCATGGATTCAACGCCAATCTACCTAAACCACACCATCCAGTTTCTATATGTCAATAATGTATCTTTTTGCGGGCTTTTCTGTTTCATCACTTTTCTTGATCGTAAGAAATTTGGTTATTTGGTCAGTTTACCCAAACTACATCTTTTCCTTTTGGATCGAATGTAGATTATATTGAATTAAAAAAAAACGATTTTACATTTAATGCAACGTTTAATCGATAATGGTTCATAATCTTTTACTGACAAATGTTTAATGAATGCCCAATTGGTTTTTAGTGTATTGTAGACATTTAACTTTACTTAACACTCAAAAGCTGAACTTTCGTATACAATTCAACCAAAGGTCATTTTAACCATGTCATTTCATATATTTAATTTAGCAAACGTTTTGGTTCAACCACTCGGTTCAGTAAAAAAATAAGACAATTAATCAAATTAAATTAAATGTTATTTTCTAAAACTTCCGATTGTAATCTTAACTTCTTCCCTAAATTTTAGATTATAATTTATATTTAGTAATTAATAGATTTCCTTATTTTTTAAATTCAAAATAACACTCCACTTAAAGTTTAGCAACTAATAACTATTGACAATAATGATAAAATTTAAAATTATGGCAAATACGACGGATCATATATGACTACTAATTAAAATATAAGATTTCGATATTTAAAATTTAAAATATCTTATAGAATATTTTAATCTTCATGTTAGAAGATTTCGAAAACTTAATCCAACCCTAAATAATTTGATCCTTATAAATAGAGATTCTCCAACGCTCATAAAACATCCACATATCGAGACACTTTTTATATATATTAAAATTACATGGTTCTAATTTTATTTTGTGGTTTTAAAAAAATTGCAGGTTTGTTTCATTCCTTGCCAAAGCTATGTAACCCAAAGCTATATTACCAAAATTATTTTTCTTTAATAAATATAATAAATAATTATTTAAATTAAGTAATAAATAAAAATATTAAAATAAAGTTTACTATTAATCACTATCTTAAGTTACTTCTGTCAAAACACTCCAAGTCTATCTCATTGGGCATCTCATACTTTAACATGTATCAGCTTTTAGGAAATCTTTTAATATTAATATAAGATTCATATATACACATATTATAATCACATTCATTTAAAAATATATACGATTCATTTTACGAATTTGGTTATAATATTAATATAAAATTCATATATACACATATTATAAGCACATTCATTTAAAAAAAAATGGATTTCAAGTTGGAATTATTTACATAGAATAGGTTAAAAAGTATAGGTTATTAGTTGGACTTTACTATTCTCACTTTTTTTTTAATTTGAATGGTTGTATTAATTAGAGCAATAGCTTATGAAAACTTAAGGGGTAAAATAATTTTGAAACAAACAAAATATTCACCTACGAATACTAAGACAAATCATGTATATAATAATTTAAAAGTTTGGTTCAATCGCTAAGAAACCCAAAACATCTGTAACCCATTTATATTATTTTGAAAATTAGTAATAATCAACAAAAAATAAAATTCATGTTAATGAAACATTATACCAAATCAACAATAATATATTAGATTTCCTATTGAGGTAGTCCAAGTGGTAGAAGGGTTCGAGGTGGCAACCACCACCCGGGATCGACTCCAGGCGGAAACAAAAATGTCTCCTCTGCTCATAACGCGGGCACTGGGTCTAAGGCCCAGGGAAAACCCACCCAGATGAAGCTGGCCTGCGGTCTGACTGGCCCCAAGGAGATTAGTCTGGACCACGGTCTGGGATCCTCCCTGGATTATCAAAAAAAAATATATATAAAAAAAAATCTAATAAAAGCAACTAAGATTAGAGTTGGCTATCGAATTTTGTTGCATCAATTTAACTAAAACGGATGAACTTTTGACACAAATTTATACACCTACCAACACTAATATCGGTAAAATTTACAATCACTTAATATCTATTTTAGTTATTAGTTTGTTATTGAGCAAATCTTAACTAAATGTAACAATAATAAATCTATAAAATATTATAATTTTATAAAATTAATTATTTATTTATTTACCTGAATTTAGAAATATGTCAATCCGTAAAATAAGTGTAACTAAAAAATTGGATCCTAATGATAATAAATCGTGCAAACCAATATAATCATGTGAAAAGATCAAAAAAGTTATTATATATTTGACTAAGAAACCCTAATATTATAGTACTATATATTTTGATATTGTCTTATGATTCATATAATTGCTATTTTGCATTTCTAATGTAAGCTATAGGTATTTTTTGAAATCTTTAGCATCTTAGTTTTTTTTCCATATTCTATACATTTTGATTTTTGTTTAAAACGTTTTATGTTTTCATAAACAGATCTAAATTTGTTTTAGGTAATTCCGGACGATTAATTAATCCTACGAAAATTTTGCCTATTCTTCTTCCTTCTTCACAAGTTGTTTTCGTCGATGATGTTGGTTTGGAATATCAATAAAACGAAGGTAAATTTTAAGCATGGATCAAATGTAATCAATTTTATCTACAAGCAATACGTCTTCTATATTCAGAAATAGCAACGGATTTTTTTTTTGGATCATAAAAGGCATGAATGGAAACCCCGCATAAATGGTAAATTGTGTTTATGTGATTTACCATTATATGCAGAAGAAATTGAAGAACTATATTACTTACGCCTTCTATTGGATGTAATAAGGAGACCATTAAGGTATTTGGGTCTAAAGACGACTAATGATATTGTTTATGACACATTCCGAGATGCATGGTTTGCCCTTGAAGATATTGAAGTTTTCTGATTTATTTTCACTTATTTTAACATCTATTATGTATTTATTTCGAATAATTATTGTGTTTCTTTTCAATAATATTCCATTTTAATGTTTCTCGATTTTTGTTTATTATCCTCGAAAAAATAAAATGTCAAAAATGAAATAATCCTCTCCTAAATAAAATGAAATAATCCTCGACAAAAATTATTCACCCCGCATATTTGATCTCTTTTTCTGAAGAAGAAGAAGAAGAAGGAGAACCGGATGAGAGAGAGTGAATCGATGACTCGCCCGAGTTTTAGAACAAGACATATATCTAAAGTGTTGATGATTTTTCATAGGATAATTTCTTTATAAAAATAAAGATTATAATGATTGTTTACATCGATGTTAGTAACATTTTAGAATATGATCTTTAAATATCTTTATTTTGAATTTATCTTTATTTTGAATTCATAATCGGAGAATATCAATAAATAATATATTTATAAGAATAGATTTTATTATTATTTTTTGAAATTAATTAGTATACATCGTAAAGGGAATATGCCAATAAAGTTGTTATTATATTCCATATTTATAGTCATTAAAAAAAAAGATTATGAAGAAGGCTATTCTCCCACATCGAAAGAATGCAAATGAAGGATTTGAGTTTTATAAATAAGTAGACATATTGATTGAGATTATTGTAGATATCACTGGACTTTATTCTAATGAGGTTTAAAATGAAGCCGATTTTGGATCATTTTGATCCTCAAGTTAAAAGATTTATGTTTAACATTGGTAATTACTCTAACTAATCTTCTGATTAATGATGATTAGTCGAGTGTCCTATTTTTAGTAGTATAAATATGTAACGTTTATGTAACGTTTATGTTTCGTAAAAATGTTAGGTTTATATATAGTAGATCTCAAATTTAATAAAATGGTATAAACTTTTTTTCCACTTATTTTAACAGCTATTTAGTTGTTTATTTTCAATAATATTCTATTTTAGTGTTTCTCTCTATTTGTTTATTATTCTTATTTTTATTTGTTATAAAATCACGATTCAATTCAGTTTTGTACGGTTTCTAATATTCATTTTTTTTTCCTACAAAAATGTAAACACTCATCGACAAAATCATTCATCCCGCACAAGGTGCAGGCGAGTCATCTAGTTGATGTTATGATTAAGAGAAAGACTTGGAATTTAGTGCCAAGACCTCCCAAGGTCAACATTGTGTGATCTATGTAGTTGTTTAAATATGAATATGATGCTAATGGCTTACTTTCCAGGTATAAAGCTCGTCTAGTTGCGAATGGAAAATCTCAGGAAGCAGGTGTTGATTTTACAGAGACATTCAGTCCTTTTGTGAAACCTTCAACAATCCGGACTGTCCTCAATATTGGTATTGAATTGAACTGGTATATACATCAATTAGATGTCAAGAATGATTTCTTGCAGGGAGATCTTCAGTAAATAGTGTATATGCACAAGCCTCCTGGAATTTTCAATCCATCTCCCCCTAATCATGTATGTAACTCAACAAAGCCATATATGGATTGAAGCAGACACCTCGCGCTTGGAACTCCAAATTTGCTCAATTCTTTATACGTCTGGGTTTTGTCGCAATAAAATCTGATGCCTCTCTTTTCATCTTGCGAATGCATGTCGAATGTGCTTACTTGTTGTCGTATGTCAATGACATAATCTTGACAGCTTCATCTTTGAGTTTTCTGAAGAAAATCGTCACCAATCTTAAAGAAGAATTCACGACGACAGATATGGGAAAGCTTCATCATTTCATTGGCATTAAGGTAGATTACAACTATGGTGGTCTCTTTCTTAGCCAGGCTTTGTATGCACATGAAATCATTGATCATACAGGTATGAGGGACGGCAAACGAATAGCAACTCATGTCGATCTCAAGTTTAAACTATCGGCTTCTGAAGGTGATAAACTCAGCAACCCAATATCATACAGATCACTGGTTGGGGCTCTTCAATACTTGACATTCACGAGACCTGATCTCTCATACGCAGTGAATCAAATTTTGCTTGTATATGCATGATCCATGTAACGCCCCTTTCCCATTATCCGCAGACCGTCGAGCTGACCGGCCAACAATCAAACAAGAACATGACAGATCGAACCCGAGCAAGTCAAACAGGAAAGGTTCGCCACAAGACAAAGCAAGAGGCATATCGGTTTGAGATAAAGGCTCGAACTAACCCGTCTTTAACCCCGCTATCCTCACTTCCATAATACAAAGCTTTACAACTTGTACTACTTCCGTCAGTTGTGTCGGTTCGAACTAAACACAATATCAGGGAAGCAAATTCATTTCTGAGTAAATCAAACGTTACATACGTTTAATCGTTTTTACAAATCATTTTGCCAATCATCAAGAACAACACACAAATCTCAATACAAAATTAGCGCAAAAGCCGAACCGAAAGAAAAATCAAAATCATTGAATCAAAAGCCGAACCAAATCTACACCGAGGATCTCCCGCGTTCGTCGCTGCTAAACCTGAAAAAACACAAAAGAGTCTAATGAGCGATATAAGATCATCCAGCGAGTTGGCTCCCCATTACGGCTTCTAATCTATCTATCATCTATAGATTCCCGCCCGAAAACCCCATAATAGCAAACAACACAACAAAACAGCCGATCACGCACTACCACATCGTGTCAAGCCCACAACACACAATAAATTGCCAAAAGAAAAAGAGAACGATTAGAGGAAATCGGGAGCACTGCGGCACATGCTCTCAATTGAGACTCGATCTATCTATCGCGCAATATCAACCACACCAACACAACACTGGGCCCCTTTGATCTCGGTAACTTCCACGGGTTTCCACCGTTACCGACATGGTAACTAACCCACGACTCCTAGACGTAACCATGAAGTCTCACGACCTAATACACTGTTCTCAGCCCATCGATAAGCAGTGACTCAGGTTACCCCCGGCAACCCAAGTTTCCTTGCAGTCCGGCCCTAGGACGCGACCCCGTATTCTCCGGACTACACACCTACCAGCGTCACTCAGTAGGTTAACACCATAACCGGACTCACCATGATCCGGTTAGGCAACTACCCGAGGATCCAATCGGGTCAGAAGTACCGGAACGTGTCCAAATATCTAGACTTGCGGGATCTAACACACCCTAGTGTCCTAGTGTAGAAATATAAACACGAAAACTCGCTTGGACTCTAGCAATCATTCTCAATCAATAACCAACAACCATCTCAACACCATATCTCGCATGTCTACTCACACACACAAACACCATTGCTCAGTCTCGTCACCGTACCGAGTCAACAACCACGATTTAACCGGTCTCGTGACCAAGTTAAGTATCCACACTGATTGCTTGTCCCAACACCGAGACAATCTAACAGGCCTGCACAAAAGCTCAATAGCACCAACCACACAACCATACAATAACAGTTTCTAACGTCTTTTAACCAATTCACGTCCGCTACCTTGGATTAGCAGATTGCTAATCCGTAGACGGCCCACATATCATTAACGTCTGCTACTTTGGATTAGCGGATTGCTAATCCGTAGACGGCTTACCAATCACATCACTTTCCCTTTTCTTAACCTTTTCTGAATATTTTTTATTAAATCCCCAATCCGTCGGTATAGAGCTAGTAGCTTACTATACTCCCTGACGTCTCATCTTTTCTTTTCTTAATTCATTTCTTCTCTGCTACTCTTTATTAAACCTCACCCCGATAACAGTCCATACACCATACGTTTGTTAGGTTTAATTCCATATTTTAACTCCGTCTTAATTTCTGTACTTAGATTCATTCAATGCCGTCCATTACATACGTATATATGCATATACGGTCCTATCATGCAACAGCTATATGCATGCAACAATCAACGGTTCCGTCAACCTAGAAGCACACAACCGGTTTAGTCCGTTAATTCTTACGATCCTATCATGCGTCTTAAACCCTAACCGGTTTGTCGTTAATCCAACCATTCAGTTCTCAAACACAATCAAATCACATTCGGGTATGAAAACCCTAATTCTACGGTTTCCCATTTCCCGATCTACATGCTTCTTACTACGGTGTTTAAGCCGACTTACAGTGATTTAGGTCGGAATGAACGGCACGGATGTGGATACGACTCCCCAAGACCCCGAACTAAATCCGAACCTCCTGAACACCCATACACTAACCGTGGATAAAAACTGGTCGGAGTCAACACATTGACCGGCGTTGACCACGGTGTTGACTTGACCGTTGACCAACTTTGAATTTGACTTTTACCAATCTTGAACCTGTTGACCACTCTAAACCAACTGAACCGATGCAATCGAACCGACATTTTGAACCGGTTTCCAATTGAACCGGTTAGGTTAAACCGGTTTTGAGTCAACCGTTGACCGGGTTGACTGGTTAACCTAAACCGACTCAAATCAAACCAAACCAGCTTCAACTCAATCCCAACCCAATGCTAAACCAACACCAGTAAACCGGCGGAAGAGAGAAACGGCGGAGGAAGGATTCAGGCGACTTCTCCGACGTTGACCGACAAAGGTCCGGCGTTGGCCGGCCGGTTTACCCTTTTTTCTGGCGACTCAGATGACGATCCACCCACAAAACTGTCCGCAAAGAAGAGATCTGGCCATTGGTAGCTTCAAAAGGCCAATATCTGGTGAAGGAAGAGAGAGAGAGAGCCAAATAAACCCTAGATGCGGCAGCTCTCCGGCCAGATTCCGGCGAGATCCGGCGACGTCGGTGATGTCTGGCTTGCTGGAGGTTTTAGAGGAGGGAGAGAGGAAGCTACTGGGATTTGCAGATGTGGATTTGGGTTTATATTGAAAGAGTTATGTGATTTCTTGTGTTGGAAGGTATGAAGAACACTCAAGAACACTTTGAATGTTCTTGAGTTTCTTTGAAGATTCATAGAGATTTTATGGTTTTTCCTGGTGAATCTATAGAGAGGAGAGAGTTAAGGTCGTGGGTGAGGCTGGAGAGATGATAAGAGTGAGTGAAATGAATTTGTTTTGATATTTTTGTGCATGCAACAAGAATCATGCATCGAGTATGGGCTTGACACCTCACATAGGAGTGGCTGGCGACCTAGAGGTGAGACATCTGTCTCTGTAGCTTCTTATGATCCACAAAAAACCAGCCAAAAACCGGCCCAATTCATTTCCAATCCCTTGTGCAAATTGTCTCAGTTTTCTTCGGTTTCACGATTATTGTTTTAGAAAATACTTCTATATTCCCATAAATCCCAAAACTTTCAAAATCTGATTCGCCCTGAATTTATATGAATTTAGCAACTTGAATCATATCATTTGGAGTTTTCTAGCTCCGGTTATGAATTTCCGAAGCTTTCTCGGTTTTTACTTCGATAAGCCGAAAAACCGTTTCTGCTATGTTTCTTCCAATTCTGGTCTTGTAAATGTTCTTTATGTTATAAAATGAGAACATTTGGCTCGTCTTGGCTTCCGTCTTGAACTTTGGCAAAATTACCATTTTGCCCCTAGGTTTGGCAAAATTACAATTTTGCCCCTGTTGACTTTTTATGCATGTTGACCATATTGTTGAATACAGGGTATTACAATCCAAGAGTGCCACACCACCAAGCATTTAAGTGCATTATCAGATACGTCCAGGGGACTTTAAATCAAGGTCTGGAACTTTCTAGAGGTAACATTGATTGCTTAACAACATACTCTGATGCAGATTGGGCTGATTGCCCGGATACTTGACACTCTACCTCTAGATATTGAGTCTTTCTTGGCCAAAAACTTGTCTCATGGTCAGCTAAAAGACAGCATACAATCTCACGATCAAGGGCCAAGGTTGAGTATAAGAGAGAGGCAAATGCAGTCTCTGAACTTTGTTGGCTTCGCAACCTGATGCTTGAGTTGCACATACCGATTCAAAAATCTTTAGTGGTCTACTGCGACAACATCAGCTCAATTTATCTCTCTACAAATCCATTTTTTTTGTCGAACACCTATTTTGGTGTATCTGTTTGTAACAACTATGGCTAAATATAGCCTTGTTCATAATAGAATCCCTAAGGGAAATTCATTCTACTATCAATGACGAGTTCGAGCAGATTGTGAATATAAGTTAATGTGACCGACTAATATTAAAAGTACTAGTACCTCAGTGGCAAAAGTTTAAGGTATAGTTTGATTGTTGATAGTTCAAACCCCAGTGGAAACATTTTTTTACACATGTCAAAAGACTCAAAATTAAATGAAAAATAAATTCCGTTTTGACGATCCGTTAATTGATATAACATCGTGTATAATATGGTTTAATTAACTTAAAGGTAATGATTTAATGAAAAGTCAATAAAAATTGGGAGTTTTTAAACGGATCTCTGAAATTTAGAGTTTTAACAGATCATTTAAAAAAGTTAAGGATTTGTTCGACACTTTCCTCTTTTTTAGTTGGGTGATAGAGGTGAAATGCAATGTAAATGTAGAAAATTAGGTGGGGGGCAATCAAACTTTGGAAATTAGATAAATAGGAAACCGAAACAAAAATTCCAAATATTTACAAAACTGCCATTATAACATATAAATATATTTACAATGATTATTATTTATACAATAGTTGCGGATGTTGTTCATCCAACAATGTTATTTTGTTAACTCGTTTCTGTTATTAATGTTTATTATACAATCATGTTAGCTAAACAATCACTTGCTTACATTATATTATTATTTACCAAGCAATAATGTTTGTTAAACTCTAAACCCTAAATCCAAAATCCAAAACTAAACCTTAAACTATAATCTAAACCTTAAGCCCTAAACCCAAAAATTAAACTCTAAACCCCAAAACTAAACCCTAAACCCAAAAACTAAACTCTAATTCCTAAACCCTAAACCCTTATCCCTAAATTCTAAACCCTAACTCCAAAAACTTAACCCTCAACCGTAAACCCCAAACCCTTAAACTTAAAACATAAACCTCAAATTAACACAATTATCATTATGTTGTTAACATAGTAACTTAAATGTTAACTCAGTTAACATAATTATCATTACCTTGTTAACATAGTAATTTAATGTTAACTTATTAATTTGTGTTAACAAGTTATATCAAATATTTTCATGTTAATATATTTATTATGTTATTTTAGTTAGTATATTACACATAATTAAAATTAATTATGATATAGATTTAACTATCTTCTTCTTCGCGAATCCTATTAATCCGCATACACTATACATTTCCGTGAATACTGTTCACTGACAAGCATTGTTCATTTTGACACATTATTCATCCGAAAAACATAAAACTTCTGACAGATCTTTCGCAGGAACACATTTAGAAAAGAGAAAATGCAATGTTGTAATTGTGTTGAAAATGTAAGGGTATATAATATATTTTGGTGGTAAATAGTATATGTGAATAGTGGATTATGTAAAAAATTTAATTATACAACTATCCATTGATATGAAATCACATTTCCCTTATTTTTTTTTTTATCAAATTCTTTAAAGATGTTATTTCTTAACTTGTTCGTTCGCTGTCCTCTTTCCATTACCATTTTGATCTTAACGGTACATATTAAAAATGTAACATCTATCATTTCAATCACTTTGATATGTTAAATCATATTACCAGTCTTCCCATTATTCCTTTATCCTAGTATTACCCTCTTTTATTCATATAAGCAATACCTTATAATTATGCTACTGTCTATATTTGTATGTGTTCTACACATTGGAGTGCAATAACACTTCATAATATTATCATAATCACGTTGACCGAACAAGAAGATTCTTTCACACATCAAAGTGTCTGTAGTAGAACTTAGAGAGAAAAATACACTCTCTCTCTCTCTCTCTCTCTCTCTCTCTCTCTCTCTCTCTCTCTCTCTCTCTCTCCCTCTCTCTCGTTGTTTCAAATTTTGAATCTCAAAATCAATCTTCCTCTCTTGCTCGGTCATGGATCTCAGTCATGGATCATAAATCAATCTTACTCTCTTGCTCGTTCATGGATCTCAGTCATGGATGATAAAGATCTGAGCTCCTCTCCTTGGAGAAGAAGGTGTCTTCTCATGTCTCGGGTACATAGAAATCCCGAAGAACCTTACTCCTTTTTCCGTCGGCTGCCTAAGGTTCCGGCGAGATTTTTTCATCTCCCATCCTGGATTCCGACTACGTTTCCGAGCTTTCACCATGGTTTCCGGCGAGTACTGTTTTCTCGGGTTACTGTTACTGTCGTTTGTTCAAAGTGTGGCTCCTCAGTCGCTGGTTCTTCTACCGGCACTCCCCCAGCTCTGGCTGCGGCTGTAGAAGGTAGCAGCAACTGCCAGACTCCTCCTCTGAACGCTCATGCGGCAGATCTGTACGATCCTGCGTCTTCGGTTTCTGTATCGATTATAAATCTGGGTCCTCCAGTGAAGGGCAACGTCTCTGCCGGCGATAACCTGAACCATTCTTTTACTCTTGTTGAACCTCAGTGTTGTGAATCTAAGAGCAACAAATCTCTGGTAAAAGCTGGAACCAGAGCATCTCCGACCATTTATCCGGTTAAAGCCGAGACAGGAGTACTTCCGACCACATTTCCAAGAAAGTGGTTGAGTATTTTAGCTGATTCGTCTCAGATTGAAGAGATAGAAACTCCAACAAAGTATGCTTCGGGAGTGCCCTT
Source organism: Orychophragmus violaceus (assembly GCA_030180135.1). Classification (NCBI taxonomy): domain Eukaryota; kingdom Viridiplantae; phylum Streptophyta; class Magnoliopsida; order Brassicales; family Brassicaceae; genus Orychophragmus; species Orychophragmus violaceus. The sequence continues at coordinate 13,802,417 of CM058232.1, forward strand.
CGCACACAGCACGCTCTCCGAAAGCTTGGTTGAAATTTCTTACATTGTCGGAGAAAGTGCGGGAGAGCATATCCGAAAGCGGTGGTGCTCCATCGGACCTAATCGCCCTACCCTACCCTCTGGCTTTATTGTCTGGCGGAAGATGGCGTCTTATGTCGCTCCCGACACGAAGTTTGCGGCCGGCACCGGCGGACGTAGCTCCGACAAGCCTCTTCAACACCGTGAAGCTTTCTTTCGATGGGCCTGTCCAACATCTGTTCTAATGGGCTTTGTCCCAATTGACAGCCCATGGCAGGCTACACCAGACCTAAGTTATCCTTCAAGACAGCCATCGGCCCAAGAAGTTTTTAATGAAATGGGTTTTGCCCCAATCCAGCCACCGGCCCAAGACAGTTTCCAATGTTATTTGACCGGTCAACCCCCAAAAAAATTGTTTCGATCTTCCTCCAATGGCGATGATAAGAATTCTAAGGATATTAAATACCGTTCGTCCTATATTTTCCCTCGTAATGAGGTGGTCTCTGAATTACAAAATTTTGCAACGTCAAAAACCAAAGTGACTAAATTTCAAGATTTTGGTTTTGCTAGTAATGGAGAGCCTTTAGAAAAAATTATTTCTCATTCGAGAAAGATGATTTCTTATTCAAAAACTTTCCCTCAGAATGAGGTGTCTTTTATTTTCTTGTCCTCTGGTTCAAAAAACTCTGAAAGGTTCATTGATATTGCAGGTTTGGTGGGGTTCCAGAACCCACCCAATCTCTGCATATGAGGACCATCGCATGGAATTGTCAAGGGGCGGGAGCAGAACCTACTTCCCGTCGACTGGAGGAGATGTGTAAAATGTATTCTCCAGGTTTTATGTTTTTATCAGAGACAAAGAATGACCATCTTTTTCTGCAAGATTTGCAAGTATCTTTAGGTTTTGATAACCTCCACACTGTAAACCCGAGAGGATATAGTGGAGGTCTTGCTCTTTTTCATACCAAGGATTTCCCGGTCAAGATTCTATGTTTGGATGATCGTCTGATTGATATTGAGACTATTATTGATGGAAATCGTGTTTTCATGACTTTTATTTATGGTGACCCGGTGGTTAAACACCGAGCGTATGTCTGGGAAAGACTTATCCGTATAGGCATTTCCCGCACAGGTCCATGGTTCATTATAGGAGACTTTAACGAAATTACAGGGAACCATGAGAAGAGTGGTGGAAAAAAACGCTCAGAAGCTTCTTTCCTCCCCTTTCGAGCCATGATAGATTGTTGTGGTTTCCTTGAATTCCCATACCAAGGAGACCCTCTTTCTTGGATTGGTCGGAGAAGAAATGGCTTAATAAAATGCCGTCTGGATAGAGCCTTAGGTAATGAAGAATGGCACAATGTATTTTCCCACACTAAAGTGGAGTACCTTAAGATGTGGGGATCGGACCATAGGCCTCTCCTCGCATCCATTCTAAATAGACCCGAAAAGAAAAGACGTGGTTTTCTATTTGATAAGCGATGGCTAGGGAAACCGGGGCTAAAGGAGGCCATTACAGCCGGTTGGAGCCATGCGCTTCCTAGAGGTCAAAACTCCCTTTCATGTTGCATCCAAAATTGCCGAAAATCGATCTCGGTGTGGAAGAAAAGTACTCAAACAAATTCTGAATTTCTTATTAAAGAATTACAAGATAAGATTGATCTTGCCCATACCGATGAGACTATCTCTACGGAGGAAATTCTTGTATTAAAAGGTGAACTATTGGCAGCCTACAAGGAGGAAGAAGCCTTCTGGGAGCAGAAGAGTAGGACGACTTGGCTTCGGTTTGGAGATAACTTTACCAAATTTTTCCAAGCCATCACAAAACAAAGGAGAGCAAGGAATAGGATCCTAGGACTGTTAGACTCTAATGGATGTTGGGTAGACGATGAAGAAGGAATTGAGAGAGTTGCAGTAGGATATTTCGATGCTCTCTTCACATCTTCTTCTGTTGGCGATCCAAACCCTCTCTTCCAGGACATTCCTGAGATTGTCACTCCTACTATGAATGCCGAGTTAACTCGGAATCCATCGAGTGAAGAAATTAGAAAGGCATTATTCTCATTAAATCCTAGTAAGACTCCTGGTCCAGATGGAATGACGGCATTATTCTACCAAAAGTTCTGGGATGTGGTGGGTCCAGAACTAACTCAGTCTATTATGGACTTCTTCACGAATGGATCTTTCGATCCAAGATTGAATGAGACAAATATCTGCTTGATCCCGAAAGGAGATAAACCTAGGGAAATGACAGGTTTTCGCCCAATCAGCCTCTGCAATGTGAGCTATAAAATTATATCCAAGATCTTGAGCTTGAGATTAAAGAAGATCCTTCCGGAATTAATTTCCGAGACCCAATCTGCCTTTGTAGCAGGGAGACTAATTACAGATAATATCCTTATAGCACAAGAGAATTTTCATGCACTCCGATCTAATCCCTCATGTCGTAAAAAATTCATGGCCATTAAAACCGACATGAGTAAGGCTTATGATAGAGTCGAATGGTCATACCTCTCCTCTATTATGAGACATTTGGGTTTTGACCCAAAATGGATTGGTTGGATTATGTATTGTGTGACTACAGTCTCATACCGCATCCTCCTCAATGGAGTGCCTAGTGGACATATTAGACCATCCCGTGGTATACGCCAAGGCGACCCTATTTCCCCATTCCTCTTTGTCTTATGCACCGAAGGCCTTATTTCTCTTATCCGGAAAGCGGAGATGAATGGGAGGATCCAGGGACTTCGGATAGCTAGAGCCAGCCCTCCGACGTCACATCTTCTCTTTGCTGATGATAGTCTATTCTTTTGTAGAGCGGAAATACAAGAGAGTAAGGAGCTTATAGACATCATTAGAACATACGGAGAAGCTTCTGGACAGCAAATTAACTTCTCTAAGTCTTCTATCATGTTCGGTAATGATGTCCCTCACGAAAGGAAAGGTGAAATCAAAAGAATCATCGGTATTTCTCAAGAAGGAGGGATGGGTTCATATCTCGGTCTACCAGAGCAGATCAATGGCTCGAAGGCGCAAACCTTTGCCTTTGTCAGAGATAGAGTGCAGAACCGGGCTAGTACTTGGTCCTCAAAATTCTTGTCTCGGGGAGGCAAAGAAGTTCTTATTAAATCACAAGCCCAAGCGGTTCCGAATTATGTGATGTCGTGTTATCTTCTACCGAAATCGGTATGTTCCAAATTAAGAAGTGTAATTTCCAATTATTGGTGGAGCTCCAATGCTAATAGTATGGGTATCCATTGGGTGGCATGGGATAAACTATGTTGCCCAACCTCTGAAGGAGGCCTAGGGTTCCGAGCATTGGAAGAACAAAATCTAGCTCTTCTTGCGAAACAACTTTGGAGAATTCTCAAATTTCCAGACTCACTTCTGAGTAGAATCCTAAAAGGGCGATATTTCAAGTACTCAAGCCCTTTAGAGATACAAGTCTCAAATAGACCCTCTTACGGTTGGAGAAGTTTGATGGCAGCTAAACCCCTATTGGTATCAGGTTTAAGGAAGACTATAGGATCGGGATTCGGCACTAGAGTTTGGAGTGAACCTTGGATTCCCGATTGTCCGGCTCGTGCACCGAGAAGTATCAATAATGAGACTGATCCACATTTATATGTGAATTCACTTATTAATTTTGAAACAAAACAATGGAAAGTAGACCGTCTTCGAGAGCTCTTTCCACCAGAAGATATCTCCCTCATTTTGGGCTTACATCCGAGCAAGTTAGTCTCGAGAGATAGTTATTGTTGGACCTATACCAAATCCGGAAACTACACCGTAAAAACCGGTTATTGGGCCGCGAGAGCTCTCTCTCGCCCGGCTTGCGAACCCCCTTCTCAGGGACCAAGTACTACGGTACTTACGGCGCAAGTTTGGAAGTTAAAAACCACTCGGAAAATTCAACATTTCGTGTGGCAATGCTTGTCAGGTTTCTTACCCACTTGTTTCTCTCTTACATATCGCCATATTGGCAGAGATTCCACTTGCCCCAGATGTGGTGCAGAGAAAGAGACTATTAACCATGCTATCTTTGAGTGCCCCCCAGCTCGTCAAGCGTGGGCACTTTCGCCTATTCCATCTGCCCCTCATATCTTTCCATCCTCTTCGGTGTTTACTAATATGGACTTCCTCTTTTGGAGAGCGAAAGAGATGATGGGTTCTGAGGATTCCATTAGCTTCTTTCCATGGCTTATGTGGTTTATTTGGAAGGCTCGCAATAGGAAAGTATTTGAGAATTTTAATGAAGATCCTAGACTGACTCTAGAGAAAGCTAGACTTGAAGAAGAAGCATGGCGAAAGGCTAATACGGAGGAAGATGAGAATCTTCTCACAAATTCCTCGCAAAGGATCTCTTCATCTATTACCCTTTCACGAGTATGGCTCTCATGCTTCATTGATGGTTCTTGGGTTGAATCTGATTCGATAAGCGGACAAGGGTGGATCGTCCAACAAGGACTTGAGATTGTGCATTTGGGTCTTAAGGGATCCAGAAGAAGTCTCTCTCCCCTTCATGCCGAGCTCGACGCCCTCCTCTGGGCTATGCAGTGTCTTCGGCAACTTCAGCTGACTAGTGCTTGCTTCTTCTCGGATTGTGTGGAACTCATTAGTATGCTCGAGGATCCAATGGTGTGGTCCTCCTTCTCATCGGAATTAGAAGACTTCCGCGCTCTTAAGATTTTCTTTCCTAGCTTTTGTATTAAGTATGTTAGTAGAAAGTTTAATACCCGTGCTGATAGTCTTGCTAAGAAAGCTAGAGCACGTGGCCTTTTATTTTCCCATGTAAGTTCATCGGTTCCCGATTGGCTTTCCCTTGAGGAAAGTCGAACACCGAATCCTTAATAAAATGGAGCTTTTGATGTCAAAAAAAAAAAAAAAAAAAAAAAAAAAAATCACGTTGACCAAAAAAAATATTATCATAATCAATAATTAGGTTTGAGAAATTCAAGTGACAAAACATAAGTTGACACAATTTTAAAATTTTCAAACCATCATGTAAGTAACTAACCGTGAATGTTGACAAAAAAAAGAAAAGAAAAAATAACTAAATGTGAATAAATGAGCTTCTGTAAAAGAGTTCTCACCCACACAATATAAGTCACGTGTTTCACAATGATCATAATAATTTCCATATGTACTACCGACATATCAGAAAATAATTTGAAATTCCTGTAGAAAATTAAAAAAATGTATATACGGAGACTGCTAAACAATAATTTTAATTGAGAGGAAAATACAGTAAAACATTTATGTGCTAGCAAATGTTTTTTTCAACTAAATTTTTTTTCCTATAGGGCTTCTTTCGCAGTGTTAGAGCATCTTCAACGGTGGAAATCCTCATTGGGATTCTTAAAAAATTTAATATTATTATTTTAATTTTATCATTTAAGTTTAATTTAAAAAAACAATTAGATCAATCATTTGCTGCCATTTGTCAAATGAAGTTCTTAGCAAAAGATAAAAGGTTCTTAAAGAAGAACCTTAGAGCATATACATCAAGGTATTTAGAGGGTTTCTTAACGCGGATTCTTAGGTAAAACTATTAAAAAAATATTATTTTTAAGAACTCCCCTAAGAACCGATCCTTAGTTAAGAACCCCTCCTTAACTGTTCATGCTGACGTGGCGGCTTCCGATTGGTTCTTTTTCTTTTGATTTTTGATTTTTTTTTCGTTTGTAAAAAAAAAAAATTATTAAAAAATGTTAAGAACCCCCAAAGGGGGGTTCATTGATGTTCATGCTCTTAGAGTTCTTAACAAGAACCTCAAGTCCTTCTCTCTCATATTTTTTCTTTTTTTATTATTAAAATTTTTAAGAACCCCTGTTAGAGCGTGTCCATCGGGAGGTTTTAAGGGAGGAGTCCTTAACAAATAATAATAATTTATTGTGGGTCCCACGTGGGGCCCACATGAATAGTTAAAAACTGTTTCTTAAAATCCTTATATAAGGACCGATCCTTACACTGTTCACGCCACGTGGCGTGTAGCCATTTGTCTATTTTAAAAAAAAAAAAAAATTCTCCAGATTTAAAAAAAAAAAAAAAAAAAAGTTAAGAACCCCACAAGCGATAACACCGATGTGGGTGCTCTTAGAGCATGATTAGTGGTGAACCCCTCATGGGGTTCTTAAAAAAAAAAAAATTTTTTTTTTTTGGGAAAAGTGTAAAAAAAAAAAATCGAAAAAAAAATAGACGAATGACAGGCTGCCACGTGTCATGAACAGTGTAAGAACCGGTTCTTAAATAAGGATTTTTAGAACCCGGGTTCTTAACTATTCACGTGGGACCCACGTGAATAGTTAAGAACTCCACCCTTAAGAACCCCTTAAGAACCCCCAATGTGGGTGCTCTTAGATCCCAAACGTTGGAAGTGCTCTTAGCTACTAGTGATAGCGATTTATCTCCGTCGCAACGACTCGCTGCGACAATTGTTATGTTGTTCGTTTTATAGTCGTTACGATTGTCACTGAATTCTTTTTAAATCGCTGCATAGTCACCGTTAAAATCAACAACCAAATTTTAAATGGCTAATCGTTAATTTGGAATCGGTGCGACAATCGCTATCGTTGTCGCCAACGATTATGTAACGAACAAAACCTACGTAAAAAGGTTTTTTTTAAACTGAAACCGAACTATATAGTGGTACATGGATAAGAGGATTGACGAGCTATTTCCCCACCATAAGTATCTTATACTATCAGATCCACACCAAAGTATTGCCTCTATCCAAAGCCCCTTAAACAAAACTTCGAAGATCTAATTCCACCCGATCCTAAAGATCGAAATCTATTTACACATGATATATAAGTTCGAAACACAGAACTCCACAGACCATGGATTACTTCGGTTTACTGTTTCTAACTAATCCCTAAACCATTTCTAAGCCAATAAACGACCCGATTAGCTATGATTTAAGTTGGATTATGACCCGAATTAATAACCTAAACCCATCTACCCAGACCCGATTCCTTAACATAACCCAGCCCTAATATACAAAATTCCCAATCAGTGAATCCTAGACATAATAACTCTCAATTTCGCAGACAAAAATCGAGAGGCTATGTCGGAATTCGAAGGTGAAACAGGTGGTATGGGCTTAGTTCTTAGTCATAGTCCGGATAATTCCGATTTCGACGAAGAAGAGGCTGAGAGAGATGAAGTCGACATTGAACAGATGGTTGAAGATTTCGAGGATGAGCCACCAATTCCACACGATGAGTGTCCAGAGAGTGAAGACGAGGATGCTGAGAAAGGAATGAGAAAGAAGCATGTTAGGCAACACAAATCTTGGGGTAATGGGAAGATGTACTTGAATCAGACTTTCTTAAACGGAGTGGCATTCAAGGAGTGTGTGCTCGAGCATGCCTTAAAGTCAGGTCGAAATCTAGCCAAAGAACACAAGAGAGCCTCAGAATGCAAAGTTACAAGAAGCACAAATGGTGACTATGAAGCAAGATTGAGTGGGTGTGCCTACCGTGTCAACCTGGAGAGAATGACTTGTACTTGCTTGAAATTTCAAATTTGTGGGATCCCTTGTGAGCATGCCTATGCTGTGATCATGAGTAAGAAGCTTCAGCCCGAAGACTATGTGTGTCATTGGTTTCACACATCTACTTGGATGAGGAACTATGAAGAAGGTCTGGTACCGGTTAGAGGAGCTCGTTTCTGGCCTGCAACTGATGCTCCAGACATACACATTCCTCAAAAACCATCTGAACCATCTGAGCCTAGTAAGAAGAAGAAGCTCACCAAAGCCGACAAAACTAGGAAGAAGGGAATGCATGAGTCTCCAACGAAGAAACAACCAAAACAGAAGAAACGTATCATGCATTGTTCAATCTGTGGAGTAGCTGATCATAACTCTCGACATCACGCAAAGAAAGATAAAAAGGTTTATGTGTTTACATGTTTTGTGTTTGTATCTGTCGGATTATATATATAAACCAACTGTTGTGTGACTGGTTTTTTAGGCTTCTCAAAGCAATCCGAGTGTCGTTGAGGAAGGAGGCTCTCAAGCCAATGCGAGACAAATGGAGTAGGCACGGGTCTGATGAAGTGTTTTGCGGGTTTTTAATGCATAGGGTGTAGTGATTTGCAGGTTTTTGGTGCTACCCTAAGACATTGTCGATTTTGTTCTTTTGTTGAAGCTCTATTTTTAATGTTAAAACCTTTGGGTGAAGAGCTTCATGTAAGGATTCAAATATGCTAATGTTATTCTTTTGACTCATATTAAGCTTTTCATTAGATCGATGCCAACATATGGTTTTGTTATTCCCCCATTGTTTAGAAACTACAAACACATCAAAGACACACCATACACATTACAAAACAGAAGGAAATAGCAAGCATCATCTTCTTCTTCATTCTCAAAGTACAAACGCCATGATTCCAACAAGCATCAAACATCCAAAGACCATTCCAATCATCATCTTTTTCATTCCACGGTTTGCTTCATCCAATGCTTCTTCAACCCTCTCAAACACCTCTTTCTCAGGCTTGATTAACACCTTCTCAAACACCAATTTCTCAAAAGCCTCACACTCTCTAGCCATCTCTTTCATCTCCTGCTCAAGCTTCCCATTTTTGATTTGCAGAGACTCAAATTCATTCAAAAGAGCCTCATCAACCCACTTAAATATGTGAGCATCATTAACAAAGCTACACAACACATCATAAACATCAAAACCTATTCGATTTAGAGCATAAACGGCTCACTTATCAATTTATGAAAACAAAAAATCCCATCAAACATATAGTCAACGAAATTACCCTTGTGAGCAGCCGCGTATGAACACCGGAAATATCGCCTGAATGGATTGCTTTCGGAATTAGACATCAAATTTACCATTTGTTCACCACACCAACATTTTTTAGGAACTCCATAGAATCTTCCACTTCCACGACGACTGCTTCTCCTCACATTCGAACTATTAGAACCACTCAT